>LPNX010253207.1:15476-31451 GCA_001517045.1 Pseudotsuga menziesii | reverse complement strand
AGCTTTAGGTGTCTTGAGAGAGGACACCTATGGGATAAGGTGATCCTTGATAGAATCAGCAATGATCCTCTTTTCCATAACCATCTTCTTCTTATGTAATGCTTTTGCCTCATCTCCTTCTGGAACTGGAACCTCCTCATGTATGTAGGAGTCTAATTCATTCTCTTCCAGGACCAGGGAGATCCTATACTTCCAGGATCGGAATTTATCAGCTCCCTCAAGCTTTTCATCAAGCTTGGTATGATGAGACATCCTAAATGAGAACCTCAAATGGAAATACAAAAGATTTTAGATCTTACCAGGTTCAAGATGTCGGATCCAAAACTTGAGCTGAAATCCTGCAGAGCTGGTTCAGGAGCAAATTAGGGTTTTGCTTTTTCAGAGTTCTGTCCACCTGAATTCCTTGAAATGTGTCCTAACTTCGATTTTTGGGAGGAGATCAATCCAGGCCTGGGCTCACTGAAAAATTCCTCTTCTGTGAAAAGCCCTAATTTCCGACAGTAGTTACAGGTCCAAAACTGAAAAACCTCAGAATTGGATTCTGCATCGATAGAAAGATGCGCCCTAAGGAGGAGAGTTGTGCCACCTTAATTTTGCTGAAAATATGTGGAGGAAGATCCACAAACTTGGAAGCCCTATTTCCCACAGCTGCATAGTGTCTTCTTCTTAGGTTAGTTCTGATACCATGTTAATTTTTCAACATTAAGCTAGCATTATGTTAGGATCTTTACTGAGAGAATAACAAGTACAACAATCAAACACAAGAGACAATAAACACAGTGGTTTTGATCGGGGAAACCATAAATGGAGAAAACCCTGAAACTTCCTCAGAGATAGAATCAACACCAAAATAGTAAAAGTCCCAAAATAGTAAGTTATCTCCCAACAACAGTAATCTTCTTCTTGACTAGCCCCAGGCTCACTCTCTATTTATATTCTTTCGTTCACTTGAAGTGCACTCCAACATGTCATCCTCACTTAACAATTACTTACTAGAGCTGACATCTCTAGGAGTGTCTAATAACCCTAGTGCCCCGGAACTGTGAGGACTTTAACTCTTACACAATCAGAGAGTTACCCACTATGACTTGACATGAATTTTTTACATTATTGATCCTCCCGATCGGAACATCAGGGCATGACAACATGACTCAAATACATAATAGATACATCCTGGAATAAACATCAGGTTACAATACATAAGATACATAGATGAATGCATTCTGAAGTTACAAATACATCAACAAGAAGGGGCCCTTGTTCCACCAAACATCCTCAGATACAGACCTTCCTTTGTCAGGTAATAATTCCCATTATCCTGTACAATATTCAAGGTTTCTTCCGACATGAAATCACACTCAGTGAGGAATATTAACCTATATAATGGCATGACAAAGTCTTCACAAATACTCTTATAGTGATTGAAATACTTGTGTGCCCACAACAACTGATACACAACATATACAGGAGACTTGGCCTTATCCCATTGGCACTTTAGGGCTGGGAACGACTATGTGCACAAAATGCATTCGATCATAACTAAGCTCATATAGAACTCTGATTTCTTTTGCGAGTCTCCTCCTAGTGATGCACTTATGCATGAAGACAAACTGTTAGATACTATGTTTTTCAGTTGAATATGGTGCCTTGAGTGGCCACAAAAATTATTACTGGTACCCAACTCAGTTTGAAATTATTTCCATTCCCTCTTTTGAAGATCTTGTTCAACATCAATGCTATCAATCTGTAGGGAGTGTGAAGGTTCACAGTTTCATACTCCCTAGAAGGCCTTGTACGAAAATGATATCCAGGAATCATAATTCTTTTGACATTGTCCAAAACATCTAGATTAAGGTCTTTCAACGATCCTTTAGTTAAATAGGTCTAGGGAATTAGTATCTTGTAGGCCATGGATACATAAGATGCGATATAAGAAGCATAACCCTGTCCTTCAGTATTAGCCAAAATCATCTTTGTTACATCAACTCTCGGGAGGATCCATCCTATTACCTTTGAACAAGGAAAAAATTCTGGACGCGTGGCAACCATCATGATTTCTAATCTTTCTATATTAGCATATATGGGTAAATCTTCCAATCTGACATATGGGATGCTTTGATTAATGATCATTCAGTATATTTCCCCCCATTTGTACTCAGGTTCGATACCCGTGACTGCTTTGGTATATTCATATATAACCTCGACTCGGGTTATGATCTCTATCTATGCTTCTTCGTCTGTTGCTTGCACCTTCTTCTTCTATTTCCGAGGCATGTTTCTATATGGATGACGAGCTTGTGTTGATCATACAACAAGCATGTTAGATATAACTGCATCTTGATACATTCTACATTAAACAAAAAAATTGATTTAACCATAAATTTATTACCGAGTCATCGTGATGCATAATAATCGGATTCCTATGTCTATCTTAAACACGCTCATATGAAAAATAAAATACACAGTAGTTTTAAAGCTTTCTAGGAGAGAAAAATCAAGGATAACAGGCATCGACTCTGCTACGGGAAGAAAACCTCAAAAAATCCATGGTTTTAACCCTAAACTTAAATCCCTCCACAACATTTTTGCAAAAACACCTCTTCCAACCGTCCAATGGCTGTAGTATTACCATCTTCTGATTGAGGAAATGGGGAAGTGGTGCAAATTGCGAAACACCCATCTTCCCACTTCCCTTTATCTACCAATAACTTTCAAAACAAAACCCATGGTGGAAACTGATCAAGAACGGTTGGGTAAGCAAGAACGACTGAGGCGGGCTAACCAAACAATGCAATGCTTCACAATAAATTTACCACAATGCTTACATACCCCCCGTGGGAAAGAAACAAACCTATCCGATACCCATTTGTTCTCAAATAATTTCCAAGTAACGAGACAGTTAATGAGATCCTACTGGGATTGATGAAATGACCTAGAGAAGAGCGCGATCCTCACTGGCTAAAATGCTCTGTCGACTGACAGCTCTACTTTCTCCTAATGGCTAACAACAACCATGAAACAATGAATGTGGAATAAACCCTCGACAGCTTAAATAGGATTTGAATGTGGGTGAGCGTAATAAACAACCTCATATAGGAGACATCGTAAGCACAAAAAATATATCGGAAAAGATCTCGCTAGTTGACGAGAAGGCCTCGAGTGGCTAGAAATAGCAGGACTGACGAGATTGGGTGGATAAATAACTAAAATATCGAGATGATTTTTTTTTTTAATAACCAATCGGCAAACCAAACCACTGATACCACACCGGTATCGGAACAAAATTCGGGAGGACATCGGATGTGCATCGGACTCTCATTAGAGGAAATTTCAATTTAAAATGGGCCTTCCAAAAATAATACAAATTCCATGTCATCATGTATTAGCCAATCAAAATGCTTTAAAATTAAAAAAGGGAGCACCTCTTAAACAATATTTTAATATAAATTTGGGGATAGGTATCATAAAAAAACTAATTATTATTTTATTATGTTAATTATTATTTTATTAATTTTCCTTAGGAGGCCCATTCTAAGTTGAAATTTCCTCTAATGGCACCCGCAACATCGGCCAGAACAATCACTAGACTTTCAGAACACTAAAAAAAATCCAACCGAAATAGCGGATAGAAAAATATCAAGACTTTCGCAGACATTGGAAAAGAAAACAACAAGGGAGACCCAATGTGTCGGAAAAGATTTGGACTAGGTACCTAGGAGCATTAGCAAGGTTTTTTTTCGATATGATAGACCAAGGTACACCCGATGTGTTGGAAGGACTTTTCGGAAGTGCTTGACAATGAGAATCGGGTGTCTAGAGCACTATGCTTCCGATACGTCGGATAAAATTTCAAGATTACATCCGATACATAAGAAAATGCAGCTTCTTTTTGCAAAACATAAGTCTTGAAACCAATCTTGTGAGATAAAGATAGACTTTCCAATCCTTCTAAAAAACTAAAGAATAGGGGGGCCCTAAAATCAATTTTTTTTGGGGATGATAGTTTCATCCACAACAATTGGCGACTAACTGGTGAACACATATCTCTGGACAACTGACTTTTGAACAACGATTGCTTTAAAGTATCCTATTAAACAAACTTTACCCGATTTCTTTAAGATGCCCAGATTTTCTAGAATGCAGGATTTATAAACTTTAACATTGATTATGGTCTAATAGGATAGGGGAACCAGGCTTTCAAAGTCTCGATAACTCTCATGAGGCCAAGAAATGAAGTTTATTTTACTTTTTCCTTCAGACTGCTTCTAACTCCGACACCATAGGATTGTAACAGGGTATGAACAGATATATTCATTTGTTCCTCATTCCCATGCCTTCTGCATTCTTTTGATGTTTTTTTTGGACTTTTGTCCTTTTGAGTCTTCCCAAATTTCTTTCTTCATTTGAAATTTGTTTTAGGTTCTTCCATCCATATTGTCCTTTTGTGTGAGAGATATTTTGCTTTCAGCTCACAAACGGATAAGAACCTTTGATCAATCTTACCCAAACTGATTTTATTCAGTATGTATTTTGATGTATTCTTCCTTTCTGGGAGACTTGCCTCTTTTTCTTTATTGGCTTTCAATTGTGGCATGGGATTATTTAAATACCATACAACTGTTCACCCTGCTTCCTTTCTATGGGTCTTTTGCTATTAGCTTCCTAGGGCAGACTTTAGTGTGAAGTGAATAGAGCCTCAAAATAGTATTCTGGACTTTTCTGACCTTAGTTATTTTACAGGGATTAAACAGGACTTCAATGTGTTGAAAATCTATTCAGATAATCTGCTAATCTTAAAGGATACTTAAGCATGATGTACGCGAAAATAGAAAGTAGTCTTTAGTTAAAAAAATTTCAGTTTATCCAGAACTCTAATGAAATCCAAAGCCAAAGGTTGTGCTAGTTTATTGATAACAAAGTAAAGTAAACAAACTACAATAAATAAGAAACTAAGAAACCAAAATGAAAATAAAGAAGAACTAATATAAGGAAAACAAGACTGAAACCAATTAAAAGGTTTATTTATGTACAAATAAAAACCAAACAACATTAAGAAAAATATGGTTTGATAACTAAACCATTGACTGGCAAGTTCTCTTCCCACCCCTTTAAATCTTGCAATTTATAGGTTAAGGGGCCTAAATTCTATGCAATATGAAAAGGGCCCATCCATAATTGCTGAAATTTAGTGTGCTTTCCCCTCTCATCATGTGGGTGATACCATTTAAGAACCAAATCACCTAATTCAAATTTCTTCTTTCCAGCTTTGTGCTTATCAAACCATCTCTTCACTATTTCCTGCTGATGTTTAAACCTCTCTCTAGATTTGGATCTAGACTCCTCTAACTTTAACAAATTATTGATTCGAATTTGCAGGACCTCATTGTCTATTCCTCCAGAGGCTTGGGTTAGTTGGGAGGATGGCGACAGAATATTGGGAGGCAGGATGGATTCTTTCTCATAGACTAGAGTATAGGGTGACACACCTAAGGAATTCTTGTGTGTGACTCGATCAGCCCAGAGTGCATTAGGCAAAGCTATGTGCCAACTCCTTTGATTTTCTATGACCGTTTTCTTCAAAATCCTAATGAGATTTTTATTTGTAGATTCTACTAGACCGTTACCTTGTGGATAGTAGTTGGCAGAATAATGTAACGTAATCCCTTTATCATTTGAAAATGTAGTCAATCTAATAGATGAAAAATAGGAAGCATTATAAAAAACCAGGGAAATTGGAACCCCAAACCTGGTCATAATATGGTCTTGCAAGAAGTCCATAACTGCATCTTCATTCACCTTTTGCAATGGACTCGCTTCTACCCATCTGGTGAAGTATTCTGTTGCTGTCAGGATGTGCTTATGCTGCAATGAAGAGTTCATACTGATTTCTTCGATAATATCAATTCCCCACTACTCAAATGGTTTGAAAATAATGACTGGTTTTAATGGTCCTGCCCCCTTTGCTTGTCTTCCACCGCTCCTTTGACAAGTATCACATTTCCTAACATGAGCATGAGAATATTTGAACAGAGTTGGCCAGTAATACCCATCTCTATAAATCTTATGTGCTGTAGTATCTCCTAAGAAATGACCTCCAGTAGGTCCATCATGTAGCTCTATAACAACCTAGATGCATCTTCACGTTCCAAGCACCTGAGAAAAACTCCATCATAGTTTTTTCTAAACAACACTCCATCAATAATATGACATGAGGCTGAATTTAAGCATAATGCTCTCCTCTGCTTGGGATTCCAGTGTTCAGGCAAGTATCCTTCTTGAATATAATGAATTAGGTCCCTGTACCAGGATTTTGCAGCTGTAAATAAAGGATGTACATCAGCCAGGTGTAACTCAACTTCATTCTCCCAATTGTTATCTTCATTATCTTGACTCCCATTCATCAATTTGCAGATCCCTTTCCCTTTGACTATGGTGTCTGGTTTTAATTCTAAGTCGTATTCTTGTAAGGTTGTTACCCAGTTACCTCTTATTTCTCCTAACTCTTTTTGTACGAAAAGAGGTCGTACTTCTGGGTGTGGAACTATTACTTTGGTATGTTTCTTTAGTATATATGGTATGAATTGCTTCATTGCCTTAAACACTGCGTAATATTTCTTATCAACTGTAGGGTAATTCAATTCAGCCCCTTGTAGGCCAGTGCTCATAAATTATATGGGGTACTCAGCTCCCCCTTCTTCTTTTTGCGTAAGCACCGTTGCTAATGAATTGTCTGAAGAAAAAGCGTACAAGATGAAATGCTTTTCAAAATCGGGAATTTTAAGGGATGGTGCATGAGCTATTGATGTTTTGATATTGTTAAATGCACCCTTCTCTAAATCAGTCCACTTGAATTGGACACTTTACTTGACCATTTGTTGCAAAGGTTTGACTATTTGAGCAAAGTCTGGCACAAACCTTCGCAAAAAATTTATTGTCCCCATAAAATAATGCATACCCTTTTTATTATGGGGTAAAGGGATCTGTTCTATTGCTTTAATCCTTTCTGGGTTTGTTGAGATCCCTTTCTTCAAAATAATGTGACCCAATAGCTTCCTTCTGTAACAGTGAACACACATTTCTTAGGGTTTAAATAAATGCCATACTTTCTACAACGTTCGAAAATTGGTTTTAATGAAATGCAGGTTCTTCTCTTTTTTAATTAAATATCGTGACATCATCTAAATAGACCACTACACTCCAACCAATCGGACCATGGAAAGATATATCCCTAGCCCTTTGGAAAGTTGCTCCAATGTTAGTGAGTCCAAAGGGAATTCTTCTATATGCAAAAGTCCCCCACCTGGTTCTGAAAGTGGTCTTTAGTATATCCTCTTCTACTACTAACACTTGGTTATAGCTTGAGAATCCATCTAACAGAGAAAACAACTCAGAACTTGAGACCATTTGTAATATATGTTCCAAGGGTGGGACAGGGTAATTGTCTTTATCAAATGCACGATTTAAATTTTTGAAATCAAAACAAAGTCTGATCTCTCCAGACTTCTTTCGTACTGACACCAAATTTGAAACCCATTATGAATGTATAACCTTGAATATGATCTTAGCATCAATAAGCTTCTTCACCTCACTTTGAATTAGAGGTTCTATTTTGGGGTGCATCTTTCTCAGAGGCTGCTTTTAAGGCTTGACTCCAACTTTGATTGGAATTACATGCTATATAATTTTGGTGTCATAAGTTTTGAGGTCTTCATATGTCCAAGCGAATACATCTTTGTATTGTCTGAACAAACTGATGAATTCGCTCCTTTCCCTGGGTGAACAACACTTCCCCAGGTTCACATATTTTGGATTAGCCTCTGACCCTAGATTTATTAGCTTGAATTGCAGAGACGAACTGTGTGTCTTGATATTTGTTGGTCTTCTAAACTTGGTTTCTAGATCGAACATTTGTTCTAACGTTCAAACTACTTTAGGAATAAAATTTCCATTCTGGAGGTTTGCTTGATGTTCTTCATCATCTATTATGGACCCTTTAAAGGTTTCATCATTCATTAGACATTCCAATATTTGTCAATCATCATCAAACACCCTCAGATTGGTGATATTATCTGGAATAGAAGGCCTAAAAAGCAATTCAATTGAGCATCTGTTATTTGTGGGTACCAGCCTTGCAGTTGAAGTAGCTAACAGATTAGCTGCTGCATTCTTTAATCTAGGAATTGAAGTGATATTGAATGCATCAAAGTTTGTTAGTAAATCCCATAATTCACTTTGATAAGCCTTCAAATGTGGTGATATGCAATGAATTTTGTTTCGAACTTGTTTAACAATGATTTCAGAATCTCCATACACTTTTATATTTTTTACTTTTAATTCTATTGCCTTTTTTAGTCCTTGGACTAATGCCTCGTACTCAGCTGTATTATTAGTGCACTCAAATTATAATCTACAGGAAAAGAAATATTTATTATTTTTTTTAGGATCCATCAGGACACAGCCAACTCCTGATCCTTCCAAGGTTTTGGAACCATCAAAATAAAGAATCCAAAATTTATTTTCTACTCCTACTGAATTAGAACTAATATCTACATTTGATACTAACTCTTCTATATTACAATCAATATTATCAGCCCGTGAAAACTGAAGGAGATCAGTCTGGGTATCTGATGTGTCACTGGCTTCTTCAACTTGATAATTTCCTGGTTCAAGTTCAAGAAAATAGTTCCCCAAAACAGAGTTAACCGGTTCATTCTTCCCCTCCAACTATGTTACGTTGTGTTTCATCTGAGGTTCCCTCAACACCTTTATTTGATTCTGGAAACCTTTGTAGGGAAACCACAAATGTGACCAGTCAGAAGCAAAATAACCATTTACTGTCGCTAACCAGTCCCAACTCAAGACCACACCATATGCGTTTGGTATGTCTTCCACCACAATATCTATATACTAGCAAACCCTCTCATCCACTGACAAACGTATCAAGACATCTTCCATTTCTCCTATCACTTTAACTGCAGTCCTATCTAATTGGACAACTTGTTTTATAGTTGGTTTGGGTTGACCATTTATTTGCTTGTAGACTGAAAGCGGCATAACATTCACTGATGCTCCAGAGTCCACCAAACAATTATGCACATTGTAATTGAAGATTTCAACAGTAAGTAGGAAAGATGGTGTTCTGTATTTACACTTTCCCCCTATACTTGCTTCACTAATTTCTTCCTTAGACTGGTTACGATCCTAGGTTTTCATTATAGGTGTATCAAGTGCTTTCAAGAACTTTTCCTTTTGTTGGGGTAAGTTGCACATTTCAAACAAAGAAATGTTTGCCTTAGTTTTTTTAATATATTCTATTATGTCGTATCCCATTTCATGCTTAGTGGAATTCTTCTTGACATTTTCAACTTTGTTTTTTGTAGACTTCTCAGGCATATTTACTATCTTTGGATTCTGACTTGTGTTGACAAGCTCTGGTATGTTAACAATCTGAGTATTATTTTTTATTTTCTTCATGTTCTCCTAAAGTTTCTTTATTTTGGGAATTATCGTGTTATCTTATTTCAATGGGACTTGAGTCCTTATTGTAACATTTGTTTCTGATATCTTTTCCTCCTCAGTGAAACTTTCATCCTCTATACTAAACATGGTTGCACAATCCCATAAAGAAAAAGTATCTTCTTCTTGTATCTCTGTTGGTTTCTGATCCTTTTCAACTCCATCCACAATTTCCATTAACTTGGAATCTAGTAACTAATTCATCACTAAAGTCATAGAATTTATCCATTGTGGACAGTTTTTTTCAGAATGAGGCTGCTGATGGAATGTACAGAAATTTTCCATCCCTACTTCAGTCAAGTTCATAGTAGAAGGACTATGAGAGGTAGGTTTGGATGTACCATTGTCATCTCTCTTTTTGCAATAAGGTTTGAATTGCTTCTTGGCCTCCATCTCTTTTTCTATATCAATTATTTTATTTGAAATTTTATGCACCATTTTGACTACACCATCTAATTCTTGTGATTGCTCATCTTTAGGCTTAGTTAACAACAAAGGATTTTTGTTTCCAAAAGTTTTTTCCTCTGATTGTATAGGATATTGGTCTATACTCTCCATTTTGGTTTCCATCTTCTCAGATTCCTCATAAGTTTCCACTAAGGTGGGATTAACTGATCTCTTGACAAACATAGCTAGGTCAGGACCGAGGGCTGAAGTGTAATACTCAATTAAGGTGTTTTCAACAGGTTTTATATCTACATCAAAATTATTCATATAGGCAACAATCCTTTGAGTGAAATTATGCACCTTTTCTTTATTTTCTTTTCTGAGGGAAAACAACCCTTTCACTAAAGAAGCATGGGTTCTATGGACTCCATATTTGCTTCTAAACAATCTCTCAAAGGTGTTCCAATTTGGGATTGAGTTTTCTTGTAGGGAAAAATACCATGAGGCTGCTTTTCCTTTGAGAGTGTGACGGAACAATCTGTAGACTATGTCTTCATGCTCTGTAGCTTGTAAACCTTCTAAATCTAGATAAAAAAATTTCAAATGATCATCCATAAGAATTCCTTCATTCGGTTCAAACTTGGGAAATGACTTATCAAAATTATCAGGCATGGCATGTAATGGAGGAGTAAGGTTTAAAGGGGATCTAGCCCTCCAAGAAGGTGGTGGAGGAGGATGATTTGCATTCACATTTACCATGATTTTAGGTGGAGACTGAACAGGGGTTTGAAAAGGTGAGAAGTGAGGGGGATCTGGTCCTAACTGATTTAGAGGTTTTGCAATCTTCTGCACAGTTGTTTCTACCAGCTCTTCAAATTCTTCCACTAACACTGAATCCTCACAGTAAGGACGGTCTTTCTTATGAAATTCTTCTAGGCAAGGCAGGAATAATGTGTAGTTCCCCAATCTTCTTTGCATATGCCCTTGTGATTCTCCTTAAATCATCAACCACCTCGTTGTTAATGGAATAGAGATACTCTGTGACTTTTTATTCCAGACTAGGTCTTTGAGGGAAACTGGTTTCAGAACTGTCACCGGTGGAGTATTCTCGAGAAAATGAATTTCCTCAGCCAACCATGCACTGGTGGCCCTCCTTCTAGAGCCAAAACTGTTTAGGCCTGGAAAATACCAGGTAACAACCGTAGGTATACTCCCCAATAAATGTTCCCAATTAGCTCGTTATTGTTTGGTATGGGGAATCTGTCCAGTTTATGGTTCGGCTACCGTAGGTCAAGCAACGATTTAAGCCTGCTTTACTGTTTATGGCCCGGTCCACCATTTAAGTGTATTTTTTGGTTTTATTTTATCTATGATATGCAAGTGCCTAATTTAAGTGCAATCGATATAGATAACAAAGAGTTCACAATGTGATGCGTAGGTTCTTACCTCTCGTCTTATTACCCCTTTCACTTCTAAATCACAAACATATAATAGTTATGCTAAGCTAACTAACTCTATCTAACCTATCCCTAGGGAGAAATATTATACTTAATGATAAGCAATGTACTGTAAAACATGCATAAAGAATATTACAGATAGTTGTTCATAATTTGGAATACATGAATGTACATAGAAAGATAAACAAAGAGATAGCTCATTGTTGGTTAAAACATTCATTACTCAAATTATTGCATAAGTTTCATACAAATAACAAGAAATCATTTATAACATGGAATTAATTCATAATTCAGAATGATCTCACAGTTTGTAGAATAAGCTGAAACATAAATAATTCGACATTCAACCAATCTACAACATGCATTTGAAACTTCACAGCTCCTTCTCTAGCAGAAACTATGGCCTCTTTATTATAAAAGGAAGTAGTTATTCTTACAATAAAATTCACAAAAATATAGCATGGAAAAGTCTTTCTAAACTCTACTTCACCTCGCTTATACAAAAAAATAAAATGACTTCTGAGTTTCCCTCTATCCTTTTCGGCTTCCTTGACTTATCCTTTGTCAAAGCTCTTTAGTTGCTTTCTCTTCATGTTATTTTTCCTTATCAGCTACCTATAATCTTAACCTCTCATTCTCTTCCTACCTTTTCTGAGCTTCCTCTTCTTGATTCTTTTTTGCAATTTATTCTTCTGCTGAGCTTTTCTCAACTTCCTCTTTGGATTTTATTTTTTCTTCTTCTTCTGCTGCCAACCACTGTTCTGATTCTTGTAATAATCTAAGTGCCTCATCTTATCTTTTCTTAGCATCTTCCTTCTATTGCTTCTTCTGCTGCTCAATATATTTTCCCTTTCCACTTACTGTAGTTATCTTTTGCTTAAATATCCTCCTCAAAGCTGTCATATTGTGTGCATTTCGGAAAATTTCTTCATCTTTATCCTAGTAGTTTGAGTACTCAAAATGTACTCCTACTGCAGCACAATAATTAGTGACTTTCTCCTCAGAATCATTCCTATGGAAAATCATCTCTCCAAAGTGAAAGTATTCTAACTCCTTGACAAATTCTGATGCACTTTTCACTTTGGAGAACTTATAACTCCCTATATAAAACAGTATTGGAGGGTACACAACCTTCTTTTGTTCAAACAAGAAATTACCAATTCCATCAATGTAAAGTTTCCTTACTACTTATTTATGAATAACATAATATGTAGTGTATTTTGGCAAAAGAGAAGGGGCCCTCGTTCCGCCAAACATTCTCAGATACAGACCTTCCTATGTAAGGTAATAATGCCCATTGTCCTGTACAATCGTCAGGGTTTCTTCCAACATGAAATCACACTTAGCGAGGAAGATTAAACTATATAATGGCATGATGAAGTCTTCACAGATACTCTTATAGTGATTGAAATACTTGTGTGCCCAAAACAACTAATATGCAACATATATAGGAGACTTGGCCTTATCCCATTAGCACTTTAGGGCTGGGAATGACTATGTGCAAAAAATGCAGTCGATCAGAACTGTGCTCATATAGAAATCTGATTTCTTTTGCGAGTCTTCTCCTAGTACTGCATTTATGCATGAAGACAAACTGTTAGACACTTTATTTTCCTAGTTGCCAGATGGTGCCTTGAGTGGCCACAAAAAATATTACTGGTACCCAACTCAGTTTGAAATTATTTCCATTCGCTCTTCCAAAGATCCTATTCAACATCAATACTATCAATCTGTAGGGAGTGTGAAGGGTCACAGTTTCATACTCTATAGTAGGCCTTGTACGAAAATTCTTTTCGGGAATAATCATTCTTTTGACATTTTCCAAAACATCTATATTAAGGTATTTCAACCATCCTTCAGTTAAATAGGTCTGGTCTGGGGCATTGGTAGCTTGTAGGCCACGACTACATAGGCTAGGCTATAAGTAGCATAACCATGTCCTTCAGTATTAGCCAAAATCATCTTTGCTACATCATCCCTCGAGAGGATCCATCCTATTACCTCTGAAAATGGAAAAAGTTCTGGACGCGTGGAAACCTTCATGATTGTTGATCTTTCTATATTAGAATATATGGGTAAATCTTCCAATCCAACATCTAGGATGCTTATATTGGTGATCATTCAGTATATTTCCCCCCATTTGTACTTAGGTTTGATACCCGTGACTTCTTTGGTAGATATATAACCTTGACTCAGGTTATGATCTCTATATATGGTTCTTCGTCTGCTGCTTGCACCTTCTTCTTCTATTTTTGAGGCATGTTTCTATATGGATGACGAACCTGTGTTGATCATACAACAAGCATGTTATATATAACTGCATCTTGATACATTCTACATTTGTTACGAAGAAAAAATCCTATGGCTTGGGGTACCACAACAGACAGAGTAACCGCAGAAATCAATCCCTTCCCAATATGCAAGATAAATAAACATCTAACACTAAAGGATCTTGAAACATACCTTATTCCAGATGGTTGATGTAGATCCCTGTTCAGCTCTTTCAATCTCGCTTATGTTAGCAATTTACTCTCTCAACAATCAGCAAACAAGACAAGCATGCTATATAATTGTGTTAGACCTACTCTAGCATATATAATCAATAACATATAAGCATTTAAAAGCATCGACGGATTCAATATTCATTTAAATACACATTATTGGACAGGAAAAGATATTTCTATTAATATAAATTAGACATTACAAGAATGCCAACCTCTGTCGGCACGTCTGCGAACCGGAGAAACTGATTCCTTCACCTAGGACTTCACCACTTCAATCCTCCATCTCTTGATAGCAAGCTCAAAAGAAAAGGCAAGCTTGGGAAGAACACAAAGTGCTCCAAGGGACAAAGGTATGCAGAATCAAGTATAAGCTCCGGCAACAATGGACTATAGTTTTCTTGCTCTTCAATTCCTCTTCCTTCAATTTATCCAAAGGATTCCTTATATAGTGCCTCAATGGGGTAATGGAAGGTCAAATCCGAGCAATATCAAGGCATATGGAAGGCCAAGAGACAAGTGACTCGACTCCACATCAAGGAAAACTGCAAAACTATTTGGCCTTTTGCACACATCCCGATGTACATGGGTTTAAGGGTCATATCCACGTATATACGTGAGAATAGGTTTAAAAGTCACGTATGGAAAATAATTCATGTTTTTAGAGATGATATTGGAAACATCAAAGGTACAAAAATGGTCCATGGGGTCCAAAGAGTCTGCAGAGAGACAGGGAAGGCCATAAATGTGTAATCCACCATGTGTGGTAAAATCAGCTGTAATAGATGCCCCCTAATGTGTGAGGTCAGAGGGGTGATAGGA
Organism: Pseudotsuga menziesii; assembly: GCA_001517045.1. Lineage (NCBI taxonomy): Eukaryota > Viridiplantae > Streptophyta > Pinopsida > Pinales > Pinaceae > Pseudotsuga > Pseudotsuga menziesii. The sequence goes on along the minus strand of LPNX010253207.1, from coordinate 16,768 downwards.
TGGCCGAAATACATTATAAGTCCATCCCAGAAGTGGAGTGATGAAGAACCAGGTGGAAGAATCAACCATCCAACAATATAATATAATAACCAAACTCTTCACATGACTGCAAGTACATACAATAGTCCCAGATACAAAAGAGTACAATGGCCATGAATAGGCATGATACAAAATATGACATGTGTGGTCATCACCATGTAAAATATTGTTATAGCTCAAAATAACACATATCTACCTGTGACCATTTTCCCATGATTCCGTTGCATGTCGACATTTCCATGATGGCACTTCATGAAAGTCATTGAAAGTCACTGAAAAAACACCTATCTTGGAGGACCCATATCTTGAGTTTTGTAACTCCGTTTGACCTCATCTCTACACTGTTAGAAAGGTATTTCAGTTAGCCAAAACTTTATAGAAGACACTAAAGTCTGAAAATGCCTAGAAACACCCTTAAAATGCGTTTTTTGTCCATTCATGACTTTCCTTAAGGCAAAGTCGTGAATGCCTCCTAAATATTCGCGAGTTGCTCTCTTACATACTCGTGAATACAAAAAGTTTCTTATATTCATGAATTTATATATTGGAAACCCGTAGATGATTTGTGACTATCCAATTATACAACCCACTGATTCTTGTATTCACGACTTTTTATACTGGCAACCCACGGATGTTTCACGACTATCCAATTGTGCAACCCGCGAATACCTTTTAAAAATGTCAAAAACTAGTCGTTTAAATTTCGGTTAGTTTGGGTAGTTATGCAACTGGCTTCTTCAGTTGTAACCACTTTGTCTTCGCCCCTAACTCTTTCTTAATCATATAAATGGAGGTAGGGAGGTCCATGGAGGGGGACTTGGAATTTCTGCATTGTTATGCTGGAGGAATTGGAGCTCTCTTTTCCCACACCTTTGCCCTAGCAGTATTCCCCTTGTGTTGTAGAGATTGGAGGATGAGTTCTTTGGAGAAGAGAAGCAGCAGAACCAGATCAAGGTTTCATGAGGTGCCAAACTTGAAGAGAAGGTATACTTGTACTTGTTTTCAAGATTAATAAAGATGTGATGTCCTTCTTCTTCCCAAATCATTGTTCAATGTGTGATTGAATCTCTGTTTATGATCATATGATGATGTTATTCAGATTATTAGTTTCAGATTTATTTGATTATAATTTCTTTATATGTGATCATAATGGTTTGAGGAAGGTATAACTTGTTTTGCAGGTCTCTTGGAGCAAGAGGAGCAAGAAGAGGATTGAAGAGAAAGCTTGGACCAGCCTTCAGTTTATTAGGTGT
>LPNX010253207.1:0-15425 GCA_001517045.1 Pseudotsuga menziesii | reverse complement strand
TGCTAAACATTGTGCATCTCTCTTTCAACCCCAGTATGTTGATGGCCTCTTAAACCCTAGCCATAGGATACTTTCCTTTACAACAGAACTGGCGACTCCTCTGGGGAGAGCCTTGTCTGTTTGGGGTTTCTCTTGATTTTTTTTAGTCTTTTGCATTGTTTCAGGTCCTTATTGCCACTTAGTCATCCCTTTTTGATTGTTTTCTATCTATGTGGTAAGCCTTTTATAGCATTAGGGTTTGCTCTTTGCTCTTTTCCCCACCTCCTTTTCTTGGTTTGATGTTTGGCTTATGTTTCTGGTCAGCCTCTGTTAGCGATCTTTGTTTGATTTCAGAATCTTGTTGGTGTTGGTTTCTTTCTTCTTTTGTTGGTTAACTTCACCATGCCAAAGTAGTTGACTTGTCTCTTATGAAAGCCTTCCTTCCAAGTAGGGTTTATACTGACTTTAGCGCATTTCTAGAGTTTGTTTGGTGGTTGTATAGCAAAGTTCTTTTTGCTTTGTTCTTATTATCTGCATACTCTATTTTGTAGGTAGCTTTCTTTTTCATTTATAAAAGAAAATTAAAAAGAACCTATACTTGTTTATGTTGCTTGCCCCCCTACCTCCTTCTTTGGCTTGACCTTGTTGGACAAGGTACTGAGCAGCCTTTGTTGGTAGGTTTAGATTGATACTTGGGACTTCTTGACCTTTGTTTATGTCAGTCTTTTTGCTTAGTCTCTTCATTCCAAAGTTGTTGGCTTGTTTATCTTTGTAAGCCTTCTTTTCAAGAGAGGTTTATATCTAACTTTAGGGAAACCTAGGGTTTGTTTGTGGGGAGTAGAGTAGTTGTCTATTTTCTTTGCTTTCAGTACTTGCTTGCATTAGTTGATAGGATGATTTTTCTTTTGCATTTATAAAAGAAAAAGACAAAAAAACATGTTTGCTTTATATGCATGTAGATTAGGTTTTTAGTCTAGATTGCATGGCATATCATTGTTTTTGAAAAATATAAAAAGAATTTTTTCTTTTTTGGCTTTCAAGTTTCTATTTGAAAAAGAAAAATAAAGAGAATAGTTTTTGCTTTTTGCAGTTCATTTCTCTTTGCTTAGTCATTTTGTTTCAACTTTGAGTCAAAACACCACATAAGTTTCATGCCATTTACCCTCTGACTAAAAACAACCCTTAAAATAAACGATATAATTTAAAATTTACTAGTAAGTTTTATTTTATAGGGTCATACACTAACTAGCTTAGGCTAGACTTGTGGGATAGGGAGTTTAAACTCCCCACAAGTGTTAAATCTCAGACGTAGTTGGCCAATCACTAGGTAAATCCTTGAATTTATCGACTGTATCTGGGAAGCTCCTCTCAAACAGGAGTTAAGCATGAGACCACGTGGAGGCTTGGAAAGAGGAGATAACCCTCCGAATCCTTGTCAAAGCGTAACTTAGGACTTTTACACATCTGGGGATTCTGTCCTAGACAGAGTTTCGGGCTCAGCTACCCTGCCCATGCGTACGAGTCCATCTTGCGACTGTCCCCCCAGACTGTTGGTATAGCCAAGGTATCCTTTAGTCTCTTGACATCTAGGGTTCATACACAGGTACACTGGAAGGTTATTTCTGGTTGACCTTGGACAGACTTGGAAGGTAACCCCGATAGAAAGTGTGGGAGGGCGGTGGGTGATTCCTCCAGTTGTGCCTAAGAACATCTACAGGGACGCCAAGTAACTATCTATCAGCTTTCTTCTGGAAAGTATATCTTATACCTGTTTGTCTTTTTGGCTTTAGGAATTTTTAGTGAGTGCTGTGTGGTTTGTCTGTACTTAGTGTGCCTTTAGGTGTGTGCTTTGTAATTTTGGTTTCCTATCAACCTCAAAATTTGTCTCCTAGTTTGAAAATATGGCTAACACCCCTTTGAACACCAACCAAGAGATCCCCATGTTAGGAAATCCTTGTACTATTCCTCTCATGGGGAATGTTGGTGTTCCCTTGATGGCCACCTTGAATCTACCTGGATTCACCTTAGGGCTACCGGTGTGGTTGTTTTCCACTCCAACTGTCCTGAATGCTCATTATGCTTCTCAAGTAAGCTCCTTATATCAAGGGAATCAAAACATTGCTTCCCCTTCACCTGTAGTTGATTCTCCTCCTCCTTCTACCTCATGCGGTGAAAGTACTGATACTAGTAACCGACAGTCTAAAAGGAGTAAAAGAGGGAGGAATAGGAAGAAGGCACATAAGCAAGGGGGCACCCGTTCAACCTCTACAAGTCAAGTTGAACCTCACCACCCAGCCTCTGTTGTTCATGCTGGGGGCACCTATCCAACCTCTACAGGTCATGTTGGATCTAAGCACTCAACCTCTGCAAGTCAAGTTGATCTTCACCATCCAGCATCTGTTGATCATGATGGTGGGATCCTTCCAAATTTTCCAAGTCATGTTGGATCCAGTCACTCAGCCTCTGTAGTTCATGCTGAGGGCACTCGTTCAACCTCTGTTGTTCAAGTTGAACCTCCCCATCCAACCTCTGTTGTTCATGTTGGATCCATCCACCCAACCTCTGTTGTTCATGTTGGGGGCACACACTCAACTGCTGAAAAGCATGTTGCTCCTAACCATTCAACCTCTGTTGTTCATGTTGGTGGTGCCCATCCAACCTCTACAGGCCATGTTGGATCCAGTCTCTCAGCCTCTGTAAGTCATGCTGGGGGAAGTCTCTCAGCCTCTGTGGTTCATGCTGAAGACAATTCGTCAGCCACTGCGAGTCATGTTGACACTATTGAAAAGACTACCCGTTCAAAATATAAGCCCAAGTTTCATTGTAAGCTTTGTGAGGGAGACCACCTTACTTATAAATGCCCTTCTATCGCGGAGGTGCGAAGAGTTTGGTTTAATGGTCATCCCATTTTTGAACATTCTGAAGTCTCTCAACAACCAGCCTCTCTTAGTGAGGTTGGACCCAGTTACCCAGCCTATGTAGTTCATGCTGGGGGCAAACTATTAGCCTCTGCAGGTCATGCTGAGAGAAAACAGTCAGCCACTGCTAGTCATGTTGACACCGTTGAGAAAACTGGTTGTTTGAAGTGCAAACTTAAGTTCCCTTGTATGTTATGCGAGGGAGATCATCTTACTCACTTGTGCCCTACTATCGCGGAGGTGCGAAGAGTGTGGTCCAAGACTCAATATTTTCCTTCTCCTGAACAACCTATAGTTTCTCAACAACCTACTCAACCTTTGGTTGATCAAGTGGTTGAACCAATCTCAGATTTGGTTGATCCCACTCTTCTTTCGAAGAGTGATCCTGATGTGATTGAACCAATGTCATCTTTGGTCAATCCCACTCTCCTTTTAGAGAGTGAATTTCATGAAGCGGTTGAATCGATTCCAGTATCGATCAATCCCACTCTTCCTTTGGAGAGTGAAGTGTGTGCTAGTCACATTTTCTTCACTGCCAGTTCAAAACTTACTGAACAAGGGGGCACTGAACTCGCTTCGAATCAACCCCCACCAAGCTCTCGGATTGCTTCCTTTGATTGGGATAGCCTAGTTGAGCCGCGCCTTCCTTCTAATGCACCTTTCCAGATAAAGGTTAAAGTTGAACCTTACACGATTGCTCGTTGTATTGTAGATGAAGGAGCCTCAGTTAGTATTTTGTCTACTCGTGCTTGGCGAGGGATGGGATCTCCTAGCCTTGTGTCGACTGCTAGTCAGTTACTTGCGTTTGATAGAAGAAATTGTATATCCTTGGGAATTCTTGCTCAAACACCTGTTACTTTGGGTGGGAAGACCGTCTTAGTTGACTTCATGGTGATAGAAGATCCCTTGGACTTTAATATGCTCCTTGGACGTGATTATGTCTATGCCATGCAAGCTGTGGTGTCAACATTATTTCGTGTGATGTACTTTAATCATGGTGAAGAAATTGTCACTATAAATCAGTTGGATTTTCTTGATCCATCTCCTGACCCAACTAGAGACCAGGTCTTTCCTTTATTAATTCCCAATGTTTCTATAGACACTACCCCGCCACAGGTGAACTATGTGGCTTCATGTCCTTTGTGTTCAATTGCTACTGAGAAGCAGCCTCTGTTCTCATGCTTACCTTATCGGGACTTGGTCCCAGCAGTTGATCGGGTGAGTCATCCTATACAGACTGTAGAGCATGCTCTCCACTCTGTCGATCCATTTAAAATTTTAGACATGTGTCCTATCTTGGATGATATCCTTCCTTCGGATGAAGTCTTCCTAGAGTCTTTGATACAGTCTGACCTTCTTTTGGATGTTGATTCAGTTGTGACTAAGTCTAACCCTGATTTGCCTAGTAAGCATGCCCTTTCTTCTTATGTTGGTCTTGTTGAGTCTTTGGACTCTCCCTTCAAACAGCAAGTTAGTGATCCTAATGAGTTTAATTTTTCTTTTGAATTTTTCAACTCCCATGATGCTGCGTTTGTTCCTGCAGACTCTATCTCCCTTGTTGATTTTTTCTCTCCTTCAGAGGTCGATCTTACTGATTATAAACCCTCAAGCCTTGGTGCTATAGAATATTTTTCGGTTGATTCTGCCTTGACTTTCCCTTTTATAGAAGATAGCAAAGTCACATGTGTTTCTACCCAAGTGACCCACATCGGATCGTTTCTTCCGAATATGATTCTGATGTTGTTGTTTCTTGGAGACATGATTTGTAGTTGGGTTCACAACTATTTACTGGCCTCACCTTGTTGTTCAAGTCGTAATTGCATTTGCATGTGCCCTGCTCGCGCTTATTAGCTTGATGCCAGCTTCCACGCTTTTAGCTCGTTGTATAAGCCCTCATCTTTATTCTCATCGTCGCCCAGCCTTGTATCATTTTTCCTTTGCAACTTGAAACCCTTTACCTTGAGGAGACATTCCCCGAGTGTCCTTATCTTGCTCACTTTCCTTGCATTATGCATAGGTCTGTTCCTTGCGCTTGGAACTAGTTTCACTTGCCTATGACACTCGTCTCCTCGCATTTAGAGCATTCTTTCTGTTCTCCTTCGAGCTCGTTAAAAACAGTAAGGAGGCCGCGAGTTGACTTTTCTGGACTCGTTAAAACTTCACAGGAAATATTTTGAGTTTCTTTAGGCCCAATTCTGACTCCTCAAAATAGACTTGACTGCCGAGTAAAATTGTCCGTTCAGGCTCGTTAAGAATATGTGAACGGGCATCCACATTGGTGGTAGGTTATCTCTTTCTCGGACCATGTGGAATAATACGAGAAAGGATCCCTCTATTTTCTTTTTGAATTGAGAAAAGTATTCTCAGGCATAGGTTTATCTATTTTCCGGACTTGAGGGACTAAACTTACGGAAAAGGAACCCCCAGTATGAGCTTAGTTTTCTCTTTTTCGTGCTCTGGACCAAAACATGAAAAAGATTTCGAGTGTACTTTATGTCTTTGTCATGCTTGTTAAACTCTAAAGAACAAAACATCGAGTTTATTGTTGTAAGCCCCATTTCTCATAATCAAATGGATCTTTTCGAGTGATCTTGCCTTCCTTCGCACTCATAAAACTCAGGCTATATGCTGCTTTTGAAGGAGCGTTGGGTAGGTGGTAATTTAACCTTTTTCGGACCTTCCTGACTAATTACGAAAAAGGTGCGCCTTTTCTTCTTCGGAAGTTAAGAGAGTTCTTATTTGGTATGTTTTATACTTTTTCGGCCTTAAGAGACTAAATTGTACGAAAAAGGACCCTCCTCGAGTCTTCTTTGGAGTTTTCAGACTCTCTAAACTATGAAAACATCATCGAGCATGTACTAGTTCGGGCTCGTAAAATCCACGAATCAGTGCCTTTATCAAGCATTCTTCTTTCTTTTCTTCGAGCTTGCCAAAAATGAAGATGGTCCCGAGTTTGCTTTCTTGGACTCGTTAAACCTTTACAAGAAGGAGGGGAAGGGAAGTTCATTCACAGTTTTTATATCATGGCAACAAGTCTTGTTTCCTTGAACAAAGCACCAGTTTTGAGTCTATCAAATAGTTGGGTCCTAGTATTTTGACCTTATCTTGATTCAGAGTTTCTTACTCCTCCAGTTGGTCTCTTTTCCAATTATATGGGGAATCTGTCAATGTCTCCTACATTGTAGATTTGTTTCGTTGGTCCTATTTTGTGTCAAATGCTGCCTAAGTCACTTTTGTGTCATGCTCACTGTTCAAGGATTAAACCTTTGTCGGCCATTCTACTGTTTCCTTGACCTTTTGTGTCGGCCATTCCCTGGTATCAGTTCATTACATCATTTCTTCAGCGTTCCTTGTCGTGAAATTCAGTACCAATTCCAGATCCAATTAGTCTTTGACTTACCTCGTGTTGGATGATGAAGGATGCCTTAATGCCTTCCTTCCAACGGATCTCTCCCTATCGACTGCAACACATCTTGCTATGGGGATGAGATTTAGAGTTTTATGACAGTACCTTGGGGATTGTTGTCATCAATGGCAATTTCCCTCGCTATTGGGTAGTGGGAATACCTTAATGTCTCCTACTCGATGGATTCTTCCAGTGTTCGACTTCACGTCCCTGTAATCACACTTGTTAGAATGTACTAGGTACCTTGGGGACCATTTTCATTAATGGTGGTTTCCCTCGTGTTTGTTAACGGTTTTCATCATTGACCGGTAATCAAATGGTTTCCTCCATGTTCGACTTCAACTCATTTATTCGCATGGTTAGGAATCGTACCTTTGTTGGGCGGTTTGGATTGAAGACCTTGGGCTGAAAGTAGCATCATCATTTTTGCTTTTCCCCAAGTTGCGCAAGACCTTGTTACACTTTATATGACATTTTGCTGAGACATAGATCCACCTTGTATTTTTGTGGCTATGATGGATTGTTGAGCATGGATCCACCTTGTTCATTTGTGGCCATGGCTCCTTTAGATTTGATATGGCGCCTTTTTGCATATTGAGCGACCATGTTAGTTTCATTAGTTATACATATGTTGGATCCACCTGTATCTTTATGCCGATGTTTTGTATATGGACTTGTATGTCCCAGAGATCAGTTTTTCTAACATTTATCTCTCTTTCAGGTACCTTTGTTCGAGCCTTTCGATCTTGGATTCTCTGCTCTCTCCATACTCAGCTGTTTCCTTTATAATGTATTTTGGCTATCGTCTTCCCCTCTAACCTCACACATTAGGGGGCATCTGTTGTAGCTCAAAATAACACATCTCTGCCTGTGACCACTTTCCCATGATTCTGTCGCATGTCAACATTTCCATGATGACACTTCATGAAAGTCATTGAAAGTCACTGAAAAAACACCTATCTTGGAGGACCCATATCTTGAGTTTTGAAAATGCCCAGAAACACCCTTAAAATGCGTTTTTTGTCCATTCGCGACTTTCCTTAAGGCAAAGTCACGAATGCCTCCTAAATATTTGTGAGTTGCTCTCTTACATACTTGTGAATATAAAAAGTTGCTTATATTCGTGACTTTATATATTGGCAACCCGCGGATGATTCGCGACTATCCAGTTATACAACCCGCGGATTCTTGTATTCGCGACTTTTTATACTGGCAACCCGCAAATGTTTCGCGACTGTCCAATTGTGCAACCCGCGAATACCTTTTAAAAATGTCAAAAACTAGTCATTTAAATTTTGGTTAGTGTGGGTAGTTATGCAACTGGCTTCTTCAGTTGTAACCACTTTGTCTTCGCCCCTAACTCTTTCTTAATCATATAAATAGAGGTAGGGAGGTTCATGAGGGGGGATTTGGAATTTCTGCATTGTTATGCTGGAGGAATTGGAGCTCTCTTTGCCCACACCTTTGCCCTGGCAGTCTTCCCCTTGTGTTGCAGATCTTGGAGGCTGAGTTCTTTGGAGAAGAGAAGCAGCAGAACCAGATCAAGGTTTCGTGAGGGCCAAACTTGAAGAGAAGGTATACTTGTACTTGTTTTCAAGATTAATAAAGATGTGATGTCCTTCTTCTTCCCAAATCATTGTTCAATGTGTGATTGAATCTCTATTTATGATCATATGATGATGTTATTCAGATTATTAGTTTCAGATTTATTTGATTATCATTTCTTTATATGTGGTCATAATGGTTTGAGGAAGGTATAACTTGTTTTGCAGGTCTCTTGGAGCAAGAGGAGCAAGAAGAGGATTGAAGAGAAAGCTTGGACCAGCCTTCAGTTTATCATGTGTGGACCCTTCTCATCTCTGATCTTGCTTATATATGCTTGCTGAACATTGTGCATCTCTCTTTCAACCCCAGTATGTTGATGGCCTCTTAAACCCTAGCCATAGGATACTTTCCTTTACAACAAATATAGATAGATCAGAATCTCCATGATGAAGATATACCAAGGATCATGATTTTCATGAAAGCTGAAGATATACAATGGATCAAGATCTCCATAATGGCTGAAGATATCTGACATACACTGGAATCAAGTCATGAGAGCTGAAATCTCATGAACACTGGCATGATCAAGGAGGTAGAATATATGAAATGCCACCAATCTGGAAGGCCTTCTACACAATCCTGCTACGAGTACATGTCCTACTATGTGAATAGAGGTGTCCAGGTCGAACATAGTAGTCCATTGTCTAATTACTGGTCATTGATGTATACCATTAATAGACACGAGATTACCCACCAATAATGAAAATGGGAATCAAGGTACTAGAGTGAAAACTAACAAGTGTGAATAAATGTGTTGAGGTCGAACACTTGAAATAATCCATCGATCAGGGGATATTGATGTATTCCCAAAAACTATCGATGGTGAGAGAACCTGCCACTGATGACTGCAAGTCTTAATGCACTCAAAATGACTCTAGACTCCTATCCTAGAATAAATGATCTAAAGTTGATGGGATGAAATCCATTGGAAGGACGGAATTAAGGCATCCCCCATTATCCAACACAAGGTACTCAGCAAAGCTGAATAATGTGGAAGGACTCGATTATAATCTGCACGAACCAGTATTAGTATCAGGAATGGCCAACATGCAAAGTCAAGAGAACTGAGGAATGTCTGACTCAGGTTTCAACTTCCTTTAAATAAGATCATAAAGGAGAATGGTGACTGAATGTAGGTAGCATAGACTCAATATACAAAACTGGGACATCTCTGTGACGCAGGAGGCATCGATAGAAGCTCCATAGGGACTGGAAGCTTAACCAGTCGGTGGAGATAAACTTAGAGAAATGAGTACAACTCCTAAATTCAAAATATTAACCCAACCAATGGATGTGATATATAGTGCTCTGTTCGAAGGAGACACGACTCGACTTCTGCCAAAGATAACATCTTTTCCTGGCCAACTTTTTGGTTTTTTGATTTTTTTTTTTGACTTTTTCATATATTTTGAAAATCTTGAAAAAAGAATTAAAGTGCTTTATAGTTACAAATCTAGGAGGAGACGAGTTTCAAAGGGTAAAGAAACTAGTTCCAAGCAGTGGAACATACCTATGCTCAATGCAAGGAAACAGTGTAGGATAATGACACTCGAGGGAAAGTCCCCTCCCGGTAAAATGGGGAATCAAGCTACAAAAGATATATAAAATGGCTTTGCTTGGCTAGACATGAGACAAGCTCAGGCTATATGGCTGATAATCAAAGTTAGAGAAGCCGACATAAGGCTCAAAAAAGCAAGCAAAACTCATGATAATGCAATTACAACTTGAAATATACAAGGAAGTCCCAGAGAAAAAGGCCAGCATAAAGGTCAAGAGGAGTATGAAGCTCTTTCTCAAAGTCATGGTGATACTATACAAAGGACTCCCACAACCTAAAGGAGGCAACGAAGCATGGGCACCAAATGCAACAAGGATCTGACTAGGGCACCCATGTATAGGAAATCTCTACCATTCACATAATGTCACTTCTAAAAGCAGCATGAAGGTTCCATGACACCATGGAATGGGTTCGTACCTAAGGTTAAAATGGAACGGTCATAAGGAAATGAATAAGTGCAAGCGCATGTGATATCATAACCTATATGCCAGTTCAGACATAATACCTATGATAGGCACGAGCGAGTCGAAACCTCGGAGAGAGTGTACAAAAAATGGACCCTATATGACAACCATATTAGTCCAAAACAACCCAAAATAGTCAATAAAGAATCCAAACTATAGGATATAGGGAGGAATGATCATGGCAACTGCACCCAAAGGAAACAATGCGGTGAACGATGGGACATAAAAAAGGAAAGTAAGGTGTAGACCCAATGTTCACACATCCACTACCACCCCCGTGAGGGTGACCATCAGTGTAAAAACTGAGAGAAGGGAGTCAACATCTTCCACAAATGGAGTATAGGGAAAAATGTGACCACTCCCAAATCTATGAGCACGGTAAGGGGTTGTGATGCCCCCATGTATGACACCAAGGTCCGTACTAGGACCAAGGATGAGTGATAGGATACCAGGCATGCCAAAAATAAAAGGACCTAAACTCAAGAGAGCATAAATATACTCAAGTAACTGCGATCCCAAAGGCCAACTAGCACACAAAGAGCACACTCCTAAGAAAATCTACAACCAAAATACAAGCAAACCAAGGGGAGGATATGTGAGCTCTCGAATGCAGTAGGTATGTCTCGCCTAGGAGAGGCTTGAAACTCCCATACACTACAAGTGGAGGTACATAACCAATTATAGTGGCCCTCAGCTTCAACGCATCAAGCGATTGTGTTGTCTGACCCCCACTTGGCTAGGACACCTACAAAATAACCTCTGCAAGTACCCCCTGTGATACCTAGGTAAGGAAACTAAGGTCACCTTAATATAATCAATGCTCAGGCAGATAGCCGCAGGCAGGATTGACCGTATGGGTAGTGTAGCAAAGCCCGAAAAATATCGAAAGATCCCCTAGATACAAATACAATCCTGAAAATATCTCCGGCACTCATAGAAAGTGACCAAGGGTCATCCCAATCACAATCGTGTGCACTGCCTCATCCTTAACTCCCATGTAAGAGGAGCATCCTGAGAAACACTAATTATATCAATGATTTCTCTGTCACCTGGACAGACACCTAATTGTTTTGTTTAGTGGTCTTGGAGAATTAACTCACAATAAACTATTCCAAGACCCTAAAACCTATTCTTGTTGGTGAACCCTATAAAAGGAAAATGTGTAGTTGATTTTAATGGCTGTAATTACTCAAAGGGAAATGGCCGTGCAACTAATGATATGAAGACTCAGCAGTGAAATAAAAGTGCACACCTAACAAGCAATGCCAAGTGCAATCTTGTAGAATGAAAAATAGGGTATGCCACTACATGAGATAAATAAATATATATTCCTTTCTTAATGCCAATGCAATCCTTCCTATATGAAAGCCTAAACAAAACTCCCATCCAAGTAATCCAATGCAAGTACCTCCTCAAATCCATATCTAAGATGCAACTAAGAGTGAAACTACTTTGTATTTTTCAATATAAAAGCATGAACAATGCAATAAAAGTCATCTAAAACTCTCAGTCTCTGCAGCAAGTGTAAAACACAAGCCCAACAAGACACCGAGGCAAGAAGATAGTGGCGCACTCTGTTATTACATAAAGATAGTGGCACACTCTGTTATTACTTGATCCCTGAATTTATAGATATTAAATGAAGATAGTGGTGCACTCTGTTCTTAAAATACTGAATTAGTTACAACCACTATCTAATCTTGGAAAATGAAATCAAGGATTCCTGAAGTATTCACCAAGTATCTACTTCTATCCCTCCAGTTATTGAGATGATGTAAATGAATAACATTTATTCCAAGGGCTAAATGATAGAATTGACTATTTCTGGCACACATATCCCTTGTTTCCAGCTACTGCATTGATTACATATAAACTGAAGAGAGACAAATATCTTGAAGGAGACAAAACATGCATTTTTTCCCTTTGATGAAGATCATGAACATTTCCCCAAGTGTCATATCCCGATTAGTGGAGTGTATCCATATGGAGTTTGGATGTATTACAAGAAATATTTCGGTAATTATCCTGAACTACTGTTAAAAGAATAAGTAATTTGACTTAATAACGTTCTACTTAACCAAAATCAGCACTTTATAATTAAAGATAACTTATTACCATAAGTATGCTTTTCATGCCATCAATATTTATAAAAGTAGACAAAAAGAAGGATTTAGGATTAAAAATGAAAGGTAATAGGCTTAGTTGAGAGAGATAAAAGTGTCAAAATTTGGAGTTTAACATCTCCCCCACATATAAGGTTTAGCATGTCCTCATGGAGTTAAACTTGAGATAACCATATTTGCTCATTTTCAAAATTGTTCAAAATTTGTTCAAACTGCCTCTTTAAAAATTCTTTGTTGCATCAACATGGAGATCCAAATTAGAAAATAAAGTATTCTTTCTCTTTGGTTTCTACAAGTTAATCTTGATCGTCAACCTCCTATTTTGATTCCTTGTCTTCTGGTTCTGATCATACCACTTCTTGGCATGTTTTCTAAACAACTTATCTTTTTATTTAATTCCCAACTTTCTTCTCTGATTTTGGCACTCTGTGTTTACCTCTCATTTTCTACCTTAATGCTTTAATCTAGAATTTTCAACTCCTAAATGGTTCTCTTGAGATTAATATTTTTCTTCTTTTTTTTCTATAACTTGGGAGTTAAAATAGAAATGACAAGTCCTATAGGAGTCACTTGTATTTCATTGACTTGATTTTACTCAAAAATTGAATGGCCTTCAAAAACTCTCTACTCTTCAAAAACTGGTTGTTTTCCCAAAAGTGGTTGATCTTCAAAAGCTATTTATTTTTCCGAACTTGGGTGATCTTCAAGGACTATGGGTTATTCAAAAAAAGGATTTGTGAATGCCTCTTTATTGAATGTAGAAGGTGGATCTAAAATTTTTACTCTAAAATTCTTATGTAATATGTGAAAAACTAAAGCTTTATATATCTGTTTTGCTTGTTCTCGTGGAAACTCTCCCTGAATTTCTTGGTATTTCCAGGTCATATGCCTAGTCCTTTGCAGGGACACAAAGAAACAATTCTAGGGTTTGAGTTTCCAACTTTTGTTGATGGTTTGGTAGATATAATTTCTATAGATGCGTCTAAGCCCTCATCCTATGATATTTTTCTTGTGTCATTTAAATATTCACCTTGGGGAATTTCTCCCTCATCTCATGGCATATTTCCTTTTCTATTCAAAACTTCTTCTCCTTGTACCTTATTTCCTATGGTTTTCAAACCTCTTTTCATTTTAAGTAATACATGTTTCATGGTTTCCTATAATTTGAGGTCTTCCCATTCTCGCTACTCCCTCTTGAAAACTACTTCTTTCTAGGAATTTATCCCAATCAAAATTTATTTTTCTTAACTCCTCTACAACAATTAGTTTGACTAGGGAATGATAGTAAAGATACCTATCTAGATTTGGAGGGTTTTTTCTGTACAATTACTTCCATCCTTGTGAGATTTTCAGAAGAAAGAAAGGCATGTCCATCTTTTTGTTTTCTTCTTTGAGATGGTATAATAGACGAATATGATAGGGAAAAATAATACTATACCTTCCTTCAGATGTTAAGAATTTATGCATGAATAATGTAATGTCTCTCCATGGATCAATTAACCAAGTTTGTGGCACCCCCTTGCTCCAGCCAGTGTTATTTTTGGATCTGTTCATGAACAAAGTCCATATTTTTCCTTTTAACCACTAATTTTTAAACCATTGTTCACCTCTTGTTCCCAATCATGTTACCAATGCCAACGACTCTTCTGTAACAAATATTGTAATATTCCTATTTGAGTAGTTTCCCCAATCAATGACTCAGCAAATGCCTTGGTTATTTTACTGTTATGTCCCTAGAAATGTTCAAACAAATGTAGTAAACTTGCACAATGAAATATTATCCTACATTATGGGTAATTTTCTAACACATCGATCCCTTGAGGCTCTATTGATGCCTGGAATATTCCTAGGTACCGACAGTAGGGATTCTCTCGAGTAAGCGATCCTAACTAGATCGTTCACTATTTGGTGTGGGGAACTTGTCTGGTTAACAGCCCGACTACTGTAGAATTAAAGTGTTTAATTTTGTTTTACCGGTTGCAGCTCGGTTCACCATTTATGTGATTTTATGTTTAGGGATGAAATGCAAGTGCCTAAACTAAATGCAAGTGATTGATACACAAGAACCTCCGAAGAGCTGCGCAGGTTCTTACCTCTCGCCTTACATGAATCATTGCTTCTCAATCACTTCTAGGTCAAGAAAAATTAATGTGTTCTAAGTGATTCTATCTATCTAACCTATCCCCAAGGGGAGCATAATTTGTATCTAATAGAGTAATGTACTGTAATGCTGCATATTGAATCCTACAGGTAGCGGTTCAAATTCTATATACATAATCACAACAGAAAATATAAAGAAATATAGCTGTGTAATGTTAAAGTATTCATTACTCATTGTATGCACAATATTTCTAACAAAAAGTAAAACAAGTTAGAACGATCTCATAGTTGCATAGCAGCTAAATAAGAAGTAGTTCCAAATTAGCAATCCACACAATCCATTTGAAACTTGTATAGTCCTTCCTCCAACAAAATTTGGTTCTCCTTTATTTATAAAAGAAATAATTCTTCATACAAATAAAAGCATATATGTGCTAGTGAAAAGTCCCTCTAAACTACCCTTTACTCCTATTTTGTTAGAATAATCAACCCATAGTATTTACCCACTTAGACATTATTTCATTTATTTTGTCTTATTTGCCTAGTCCATGAGTCCCACCATGTGCAAGTTGTCAATTGCCTATCCATAGAGGTCAAACTTGCCATTATTAACTCATGGAGCGCTTTGGAAAGTCCTGGGAATCAAATCTGCTTTATTCCTGGACTCCTAGGCGCCCTTCTGCTTTTTCTGCTTTGTTGACTGCTTTTCCAGTTTTTAAAGCACATAAGGAAAGCTAGACTAGGTGAGGTGAACCTATTTTATTCCCCTTTCATCCTCCACTCTTTCCTCCATGCAAAAGCATGTATCAGCTTCCATTTGACCACTCTTTAGCTTGCCCATGTGCCCTTGCTAATTCATGGGGTCCTTGATAGATTTGGGATCATCTTTTTACACCTATGGGGGATTTGCCTATTTTGGGTAAGCTTGCTTTATGCTAGATTTGGATGCTTCCTTATGCATTCGATTTGCTCATGTATTCTATATATTCAGAAGCCTATGTTATTACAGGGTTGGCTATTGTACACTCAGTTAATATAATTTTGTGTTACAGCTCCATATTCAGTCTCCATTGTTGATAATTTGCATGATCAATTGTTAATTGCTGTGAGTGAAATTAATCTACTGCAGGACTGAATTTCTACATGGTATTAGAGCCATTTTAGGTTTTTATCTCCTCCAAAAATTGTTTTGCAGGTTCGACATCAATACTGGGAGCCTTCTACCGCAGCCGGGACAGATTTTCTAAAGCTATGGATTCACAGAAAACTATC
>LPNX010253197.1:0-11113 GCA_001517045.1 Pseudotsuga menziesii | reverse complement strand
GAACTAACATCATTCAAGTGAAGGATGTATGCAGAATGTTGTAGACATTATATCTCTACTCATTTGATTTACTACAAAGTGTTGTAGCTTGCTTAGTGCTCCTCTATGTTTATCATTTATGTTCAAATTCACCGTAGAGTGGATTTTTTAACCTCTGGATGTTTTAGCATTTACATTCAAATTCACTTGTAGAGTGGATGTTTTAACCTCTGTGCTACTATGAAGTGCATAAGCCAGCACTTTAGAGGCATATTTCCCAGTGGTGGTGAAGAGTGGACATTTCCAGATCTGGCTACTTGGCATGTTAAATACATTTATATCAATCTGTAATATTTGCTTATTTATTCCTTTTAGCCTGTCTTGATGATGCTTGTTTTCCCATATTAATTTTCAACCCTAAGGCAACGCTAACTTGTTTTCCCATACCAATTTTCAACCCTAAGGAAACCCTAAGGAATACAATTGATCAGCTTCACAGGAATACTGGACAAACATTCAAAGGTAACACCTCTAATCTATGAATCTTAACTACATCCACATCACTAACCTTCATCAGACTAAGAATTCAAGTCTAATACTAAAGTAGCTAATCCAAAGAAGCAATAAATAAGAGAGATCAATAATATGAGGGGATCATCCACCTCAATCATCCAAAGGATGTCAATAGAAACAGCACATAAAAGACTCAAGTGCTAAGGGATAGAAAAGTTGGAAAGTGCCCTGATCAGTACATTCACCATCAGTGAATTCAATAAACTGAAAATGGCCTGAGGCCAAGGTTAATTCTTATTTGGATAAGCTATCAGCCTTAGTATTGTGTTCTTTGAATATGTGAACTGCTTTTCGCTAGATGAAGTAAGGTTCCATATCACGGATACGTTGACATCGGCCATCAAGTGCAAGTAAAGTTGATGAACTTCTATTGAACCAATTAATGATGGCTGTGGAGTCACCATGAATGTGCAAAGTGGGAAGGACCATGGATTTAGCACAATAAAGGAGAGTCCATAAATCTAGTAGTTCAAATCCGGTGTTTGTACTCAAACCAACACCCAATTTGAAGCAAAAATAGTGGTCCTGGGTGATCAAAAGATGAACACCTATACCTCCAATTTGATTGGCTAAATCCCCATCAAAGAAGATGTAGGTACAATTATCGAAATAGTTTATATATTTAAACTTATTACCTTTCTTTTTTGCGTTGACTTAGCCACTTTCAATTCACTAATTTTTGCGTTGACTTAGCCACTTTCAATTCACTAACTCTAAAATAGCTAATAAGTGTTGGCTAATAATGGTGACGAATCTTCGTATTATGTTTCATTAGGTTGCAACATGGCAAACTTGTGAAACAAAATACCAAGAATCGTCACCGTTATCAAAATATTTTATTAGGTAAAATTATCAAAATAGCGGAAGATGTAGGTACAATTATCAAAATAGTTTATTTAGTAATACTTATTATCTTTCTTTTTTGCGTTGCCTTAGCCACTTTCAATTCACTAACTCTAAAATAGCTAATAAGTGTTGGCTAATAATGGGGACGACTCATGGTATCATATTTGTCTAAGTAAATTATGGATCTCATTAGAGGGTCATAGTTCCACTACTGTGTGCATAATGTAATTAATTTACATAAAAAAAATGGTGTGTGTTAGCTTAGTTTGATGTAACTCAAGGAGGCGTTACAAGAGCAATGGTTCAAAGTGATGAAGTTTCAGTTGATAAATTATGATGATTTTCTAAAGAAGAACACAAGGGATCAAATTTAACTCATGGGATACCCAAAGCTTGGCTGTCAGAGAAATACGAGAAACTTTTATTTTCCATAAGGAATTCTTTTACATGTGAAGGAATATTTGACACAATGTATCAATTTCACTTCAATTTGTTGTTACATTTCATTGGAAAAACATTTTTAGACATCCCTTTTGATTTGTACAGAATTCTAGGAAAGATGGCACATAGGTGCAGCCAAAACCTAAGAAGGTAGAACACTAGTTTATTTCATTTTGGATTAATCAAATTGCTCGTGCTTGAACTAGAGATTAGGAAAATGAGTAGGGATTATAACATGTTTATTTTCCTTGTTGGTTATGATCCTGAGGTGCTAGGTATTCCTTCAGCAAGGAGATGTACTCCAAGCTCAAAAGAAAAAACAACTACTCAAGCATAACAGATCCCTTAAATCAGAAAACAAAAATATGAAGAAAGAGTTGCAAATGTTGAAAGATGAGGTCTGTGCAGGTAATCTAAAACTTCTTGCTGAGGCAAGAGGTAAATTTGATGAAATTAGACCATAACATGCTTAAATTTTAGTATTAGAGCCTTGGAAAAGGTTTGAAAGCGTCCAAACAAGTTTTTGCACAAAAAATGCAAATTTCATAACTGTTGTAGTGCCAAAAGTGTAAAAACAACGAAAATTCTACCAAAGTTCTGAAGGTGAAACTTTTGTACCACCTACAGTGTAAAACACGGGAAAATTCTACAAAAATGATGGAAACACAGTTTTGCAGCACTAAAGGCTAGAATTGAATAGGGGAGATTGCAGAAATTTCCAATTTTTCTCTAGCTCAGCTAATAGGTCAAAGATTGACTTTTATATGGATATATTTTTACCAAATCAGTATGAGAATCGTGTTTGTAAATATTTTTCTTTCAAAGTAACTAAGGGTTTTAATTTAGGATTGAGTTCTAAAAGTTAGGGGAATAGTTAATGTATGTTATTTTGTAACTATTCCTAACATACACAACCTTGAAAGGAAACATCTCAATGGAATAATGATAAGTATTATAAAAAAATTACAATTAAATGTAAATAATATTCCCAACTATTAAAGACACCATCCACATCTTTCTTTTGATAGATTTAATACAAACAATTTATTACTATGAATATAGTAATAAAAATCTCCTAACCAAATACTATACTTTTACTTTTATAATAAATTGCTATTGGATTCATTATTGTTTTTCATAACTTATATTTAAAACCCATTACTCATTATAAGCTAGTCCAATGGCTCTATATCCTTCAGGAGTCTAATATGATCTCAAATAATTAATTCATAGTTGGAAAATAATTAGTTCACACTTGAAAACTAAGGACTTATTCCCAAATCATATCTTTTGTGAGATATAGTTCATGTGGACAGAGTTCTTGAACTCTGTCCTCATGGAAAGTTTTTGTTTGATGATGATATTAACAGGACTTTGGGCACGCATCCTAGTTTGTCACCCCAATTTTCCTAACCCCTATCCTTGAGGGTTTTGGCATTGAATTGTTGACCTTAGACCCTTCCCGTAATGGTTGTCTCTGTTGTATTCTCCAACTTGTTAAGGTGTATAACTACCCCAACCAAGAAATTGTTTGCTTTTCCTTGGTTTTTTAAAAGTCACTACTTATTTCAACTTCTTTGTTCCCAAACTTTTGTACCCGAACTAGTGTGTTTTTCAACGTCCTCGCTTTGAGAGGATCTGTTCCCTATGGTATATTTTTTATTAATCCAAGGTCGTTCCCTAGATATGGTACTGCTCTCTGCCTTAAGACCTGCTCTTTATTGGCACCGCCAAAATGGGTACCCTGTGGTGGGGCAGGTGATTGGCACCCCCTTATTACTTTATTTATTACTTTCCTTTCTTGCCTTATGACTTGCCTGAGTTGGAAACACTGAAAGTCAACCCCTGCCCCTTATTTCTCTTTCCTTCTAAAAGATTGAGGGCTTCTATTCCCTGTAGTATCTAACCTTACCGGTTGAATATGAGGATGAACTGGTCTGGTGAATTAATACCTCCTTGTGAAGTAAGACCTCCTCATTGTGGAAGTCTTTATTCCCTTATTATTCCCATAAGATACTCTAGCCTTCCTTACCTTAAGAGGGGTTTTCCTAGTTGTAGTCAGGGGCCCCAATTTCCTAGTTCTATTTTAACCATTCGATAGGTCCGGATAATCAGTCTCTTCGAAGTACTTCTTTGATCAAGCCTGTCTATGCAAAACTAGAGAAATTGCGTAATTACATCTATATATGTGCTACAAAATGAATGATCACTATAATAGTGACTCATAGATACGAGAGGGGGTGAGGCGCGAAGCCCTATTCTAAGTTCATGACCTGAACAGCGAGTTTCTCATTTGTAAGGTAAGAAGGTTTGTAAATTGAATCCCTGTATAACCCACTAAATGAGGAAGGCTCTGTCTGCATTCAAGCTTGTCCCACAAAGGATCAAACATCATAGCACGCACAAAAAACCCTTGTCACCCAAAAATTCTTATCATAGGATGCCCAAAAACCATTGTCACAGCATGCCCAAAAAAAGGAGGTCATGATGCTTACTCGTTGAGCCATGAGCTCCAAATCCAAAACTGGAACTCCAAATGTGAACCGTGTGCTCCAAATTTGTACCGTTAGCTCCAATTCTCAAGCGTGAGCTCCAATTATCGACGATGAGCTCCAATTCTCAACCCTGGCCTCCAATTATCAACCGTGAGCTCCAATTCTGAACCTTGTGCTCCAGCGGACCTACTCCCAAATTCACAAAACCCTCCAAATTGAATTGAACTGTCCAAAACGAGTCGCGGCAATGTCCAAAGACACTTGTCATTTGTTATTATATATTATTATATATTATATGTTTTTTCATTTTTATTATATATTATGTTATATTATATGTATTTTATTTTTATTATATGTTATTTTATATTATATAAATTGCCATAATAGTATTAGGATATTTTTATTATATCCTAACTTCAATAAAGAACCTTCACATTAATGAGGGAAGAACCATCTACATAACAACACATCCCTATCTTGGATAAGTGAAAATATATCTTTGAAGGATGATTGAAAAGTTGAGCATGTGAGCATGTGAGTTTGGTGATGATGATGATGATGATGATGATGTTGATGATGATGATGATTATGATTATGATGTTCATGTCGATGATTATGATTATGATGCTGGTGACAATGACAATGATGATGATGATGATGATGATTATGATGATGATTATTATGATGATGATGAAGACGATGATTATGATTATGACAATGATCATGATGATTATGATGATCATGATCATGTTGATGATGATCATCTTGATGATGATGATGATGACGATGATGATGAAGATGATGATGGTGGTGATGATGATGATGATGATGACGATGATGGTGATGAATTTGATGATGATGATGTTGATGATGATGGTGATGATTATGATGTTGATGAAGATGATGATGGTGATGATGATGGTGACCATGATGGTGATGATGATGATGGTGATGAAGTTGATGATGATGATGTTGATGATGATGGTGATGATTATGATGTTGATGAATATGATGACAATGATGATGTCAACGATGAAAATGATGATTATCATGTTGATGAAGACGATGATTATGATTAGGATGATGATCATGATTATGATGATGATGATGATGATCTTGATGATGATTATGATGATGATGTTGATGATGAAGAGGATGATGAAGATGATGATGAAAGTGATGATGATGTTGATTATGAGTATCATCATCATGAGGAAGACAGTGATGATGATGACGATGATGATGAAGATGATGCGTATGTTGATAATGAACATGAATTCAACGATGACGATGACAATGACAATGATGATGTTGATGATGATGATGATGACGATGATTATGATGTTGATGAAGACGATGATTATGATTATGATCATGATCATGATTATGATGATGATTATGATCTCGATGATGATGATTATCATCATCATGAGGATGACAATGTGTGATGATGACGACGACGACGACGATGATGATGTGTGATGATGATGATGATGATGATGATGGTGTGTGATGATGATGAAAACGACGATGAAGATGATGATGTGTGATGGTGATGATGATGATGATGAAGACCATGATGATGATGATGACGATGTCGACGATGAAAATTATGATGATGATGATGACAATGATGATGACAATTTCAATATATTTCATCGTCTTCTTCATCCATGTCAGCGTATTCTTCATCCATGTCAGCGTCTTCTTCATCCATGTCATCATTTGTATCATCAGATACATAGTCAACATTGTAAGGATTGGCCATATCATCATCATCATCATCATCAGTTATGCTCATCATGTCATCGTCGGAATAATCTTCATCGGCATTATCTGCTACATCATCTAATTCAACTATTCCTTGGACATCTTTTGTTGGATCATCATTGTCAGCTAACTCAAGTTGATCATGCTCTTTGTCATCATATTCTTCTTCCAGAGAACCCTCTTCATTACCATCATCTAGGTTATACTTTACCGGCCTTCCCCTTAGATCGCGTCTCACAACAAACGACCAACCCGCTTTACCTAGAACCTCTAAGTAAAATACGTGTTCACATTAGCTTGGAAGAACATAGGGCTCTGTTCTTGGCTCAAACAACCTTGTGTTTACCATGGTAAATCCATTATCATGTTCAATAATAGTTCTATCAGGATCATGTTGATTCAATCGTAACCTGTACCATTTCACAACGAAAATAACTACCTTAAAGGATTTAAAGTCACACTATATAATATCTTCCAAATACCCATAGTATCGATTTTTTGAGACTTCTGGATGTCTGTCAATTCTAGATGAAACATTGGTAACCTCAAAGACAGCCGAAACCCCGGAATCTGATGTTTTCTTTGTTTCATCAAGTTTTTTGATCCGATATCTACCTCCATTGTAGACCATATCCTTATGGTGTTTTACCCACAATAAGCAATACACAAAAAAATTACACAACCAATCAGTCCTTATGCAACAATACATGGAAAAAAAAAGAACATGTACGTCAATAAGTAATTTTCAAAATAAAAGATTTAGAGGGATATTTGATTAATTATATACTTGCCATTTTATATTTTACACCATATGCCAAATCGATTTCCCTTTCTATTAGATTCTTATCTCCATTGCGTTGTGCTGCTTTTACCAACGAAGCCACACCTTCCCATGATATTCCATGACCCGATTGTGCGCATCATTCAATCCATACCTTCATCCAGTCAAGATTGTTTTCGATGTATAAATGAATTGCATCCCATTATCAACCAAATGTTTAATGACAATAACCATTAAAATCAAAGAAAGGTGTAAATCTCCCGAACAAAGACGTATATGCTCTTAATTAAAGCAATTATGACTAAAAAATACAATTAGAATATAAGGGAATTAATACAAATCCACTAGCTAATAATTACCTTTCAGCTTCCTCAATATACCTTTCCCCTTCAGTTTCTCCCCTTCAAATTTGTTATTGGAGTCCGGATCACAAATGTGACGTAAATTGAGCTTTGACGCTAAAATCGAAAGATATTCACTAACATACAACATGTTTTGGTATACTGTATATCCTTCCATCATAGAACCCTCTGGATGTGCTAGTTGTCTCACCAAACCCTTCATAAATTTCAAGTGCCTCTCAACCATCCACATGGACCTTGAGTGCACAGGTCCACACAACTCAATCTCCTCAACTTAGTGTATGAGGTAGTGTTCTTGTGCATTGAAAAATTCCGATGGTAGATGTTTTTGCATTTCACACATGAGACGAGGAATTTCTCTCCTCCAATACAGTATATCTTCTTTATGGATTTATTTATATTTCAACCATCTACAAGTGATGCAAACCAATAATGATATTTAACAAAAATAAACATTAAATTACAATATATGCTGAAATAGTGCACCAAAAAAACAAATATAAATTATTATACGGAGAATTAAAGAAACACTAAGCACATGTAAGTAATCGCTAGTTACCTCATGTATTTACCAAGATTATATATAACTTGTTTGACATTGTTGTCGAAGTTGTCCGAGAGAGAGAGAGGTAGAACATACTGTATCAATATACAAACCACACCATTTATTAAAAAAAAGTATACAAACAAGAAAAAATTATATGGACATAACAATAATAATTACCTTGATGAAGACATGCTAATCATGTGTTTTGACCCCCACAAAATCACCTTTTTAGTTATGATATTCTTCAAGTTTGCACAAAAACCAGTGGGAAATTTAATTTGAACGACGAGATTTTATCTTAGGACCACAAACTGGACATGCAAATTTACCCTTTGTCTAAAGACCTACAATATTTACATATGGAATATCTATGTCAAATATATTCATTTATAAAATATTCTAACTACTCCATATCATTAAATGCAATTAAAGTGGAACTTAAAATTACAAACCACAAAATGAAGTTAACCCAAGGGCATCGTGTATTGTCCATACAACCATTGCATGGAATTGAAATTGCCTTTGTCGTATTGGTCTAGATATGTCATGCATAGTTATGCCATTCCATAACTTCAGTTTCTCATCTATAAGAGGTTCGATGTATACATTCATATATTTGACTTGGAACTTACCTAATTCATAATTTGAAGAACATATAAAATATATCATTATGAGAACCATTAAGATATATAAACCATGCAGAAGATTAAAATAATAGATATATATGAAATTAAGATACATTTTACGACAAATGAGATGCCACAACTACATTAAATAAAACATTTTTCGTCAATAAAACCTAGAATAATCATCAACAACATTATGTGCTCCCTCTTTATTAACAACCATGGAGGAATGTTATTGTTGATAACAAAAATATGCTACACTGTGTAAATGTATTTCATCTATGCAAATGGATTAACACCATCTACTTCCAAAGAAATCCTAAGATTACGTGGTTCTTCTTTAAAGTGAGGCCACTTTTCCTCAATATCTCTAAAAGCAGTACCATCTGCAGGCATTCGGATAACATCATCTTAACTTCCGTTCCTGGCATGGTAATCCATAAATTGCTCTATGTTTTTGCACCTGAACAGTCATTACAAATGTGGAATGATGGGAATATAACGAAGAACCTTCTGAGGCACCTTTTTTGTTACTTTATCTGTATGATATCTACTTACATGACATTTCAGACATTCTGTTGCAAATTCATGCTGATTATAATATATAACATGGTCATCGGGGCATGCATGAATTGCTTCATAATGAATTCCAATCTCTTTCATGATGGAAGATAAATCTCGATATGTGCGAGGTAAAATATTTGATGCTGGCAACAAAAATTCAGCTATCAAGCTATAAAAATAAAAAATAAAAAATTGTTAATGTAATAAATAAATAATATTAACGAAACACGCTTCATCCGTACGATGATCAATAATGAGTTAACAATACAATTATTACAGGAATAAAAAATAAACTTTATCATGATCATACAATTATTAGATACCTTAGCATACGTGTGATTGCAATGTTCGAAAGACCATTCATAACCTTCAAGTTCATTATCAACAATATAGTAGAGAGAAGATTTGTTTTGGAGCCTTCATAAAGGGGTTCATATGCCTTATCGAGAAGAGGTATATCGTGAACATCATCAAAGTCATCATCATTTTCAGTATCAACATCATCGTCATCCATTCTAACGTTAAATGAATCATGGATCAATGTATTTGTACCATCATCTTCAATTACATCATCGGCATGATCATCTTGTTCAATATGATCATTCACTTGTTCTCCATTAAACATACATGCTCCATGATCCTAATCCTGAACTTGTTCTAAAAGCACTTCCTCTGGACAACATGCTATAGGGTGTCTTTCCTTTAATATAAATAAATGGAAACATCAATGGATTTACATTAATATATGAAAAAAAATACATACAATTACCAAAAAAATGAATATAATAATGTTTATAATGTTAAACCTACAAATGGACGATATTCGTTCCCCCCCTCGGCGTGTCCATGTTCCCTGCAATGTTTTGTGGCTGTTGAGACCAATATTCTTCTCCTCTTAAATCCCCTACATTGAGTACATGGACAATAACATTTTCCATCACCCCTTCATTTCCCTGCATCCCATAGTCTAGCAAGCAATTGTCGGTTGGCTTCATTTGGATCCGGAATATTTAATCTATTTGACATTTTGTCATAAAATTTGTTAATGAATATAACCGGTTGTATTAAAAAATAAAGTTCCACGCATCAAGTTTTTGTCAAACGGAGAGAAGTGGAAGAATAAAAAATTCTTGGCAAACTGTCTATCGATGAAAAAAAAAATTCCCACAACTGCCCGTTGAAGAATAAAACAATTCCTAAAAATGTACGTCGAGGAACAAATAATTTTCGCAATCATCCATCTCTTCTACAACAAACATGTCAAAATGTTTAAAACAATTTATATTTATAATGGACATGTGTCGGATATTCGACGCCTTGAACATAGTTACCATTGAAAGTATGGGACCATAAAATTTAAAATCATGTAAACCTTAATTTTTTTTTATAAAAAAAATCTATACTGCCCGTCGGATATCCGACACTTAGGGGTCGGATAACCGACATTTTTTGGGTTCACAGGCGTCGAAGATCTGACACGGAAGTGTCAGATAACCGCCACTACAAGAGTCGGAATTCCGACGCCTAAGTGTCGGATAATCGACGGCGCTATAAATATTTTTTTGTCGGCATTCTATTGATTGATTGATGTCCGATACATCTGTGCGAAATGTTGGATGACGTCGGATTTTGTCGTCAGATTTTGGGTTCAAATCTTATTGTGGATCCATCAGATACAATATTATCTCTAAGAACAAGATATACAAATACTTTCTATAATCCATAATTAATAACTAGCAATACCCAACTAGTCGAGAGAACCAAAGCTACGTCGCATCAAATTATTAACACAGTATTGTTCCACATAAATCCCAAGACTCAACGAGTCGCTCATGCATTAAATGAGTATGATCGTAAGTCCATGGTCATGGATTCCATTAATAACCAAAGATTAACAATGTGCGCAAATACAGAAGCTACATCATTGTTGTATAAACCAAACCAAACCCTTATACGGGTAAAATCCACGGGGTCTTCACTTAGTGAAACTATGCCATAGCACGTTCGTTCGTGGCATATGAAACAATAACCCTATTTTCAAAAAATATTGGAAAATACCTCCAAAAATCGTTTTTTTTAACCCCCTCCCAATATGCCTTGCCGATTTTAAAAAACCCCTATTTTCCCTA
>LPNX010253184.1:27434-85072 GCA_001517045.1 Pseudotsuga menziesii | reverse complement strand
AAAAAGACATAGCTTGACATTGCCGTCTCTATAGCGACGTAGCTCCGTGGATACAGCGACCTTGAAGGAGGAAGGCGTCGATATAGCGACGGTGGAGATTACCAACGTCGATACAGCGACGAGTAAGCATCGATACAGCGATGGCAAGTTCATTTTGCTTCCGATTTCACACCAAAAAGTATGAAACGTGGAAAACCTCCGTGGAAAAACCCGCGCTTTTGTATTAGTGTTACTTGGTAGTCAAGTCTATTTTGAGGAGTCAGACCTGGGCCTAAAGAAACTCAATATATTTTTCGTGAAATTTTAACGAGTCCAGAAAAGTCAACTCGCGACCTCCTTATTGCTTTTAATGAGCTCGAAGGAGAGCAAAAAGAATGCTCTAATTGCGAGGAGACGAGTGTCATAGGCAAGCGAAACTAGTTCCAAGTGCGAGGAACAAACCTATGCATAATGCAAGGAACATGAGCAAGAAAAAGACACTTGGGGAAAGTCTCCTCAAGGTAAAGGGTGTCAAGTTGCAAAGGCAAAATGATACAAGGCTTAGCGACGATGAGAACAAAGATGAGGGCTTATACAATGAGCTAAAAGCATGGAATTCAGCATCAGGCTCATAAGCGTGAGTAGGGCACATGCAAATTCAATTATAGCTTGAACAATAAGAAAAGGCTAGTAAATAGTTGTGAATCCAACTAAGAATCATGTCTCCAAGAAACAAAAGCATCAGGATCATATTCAGAAAAAAGTTATGATACAGGTCACATTGGCAGAAACACATGTGACTTTGCTATCTTCTACAAACGGTAAAGTCAAGGAAGAATCGACTGAATAAAATTCTATAGCACCAAGGCTCGAGGGTTTATAATCAATAAGATCAACCTTAGAAGGAGAGAAAAAATAAAGGGAGATAGAGTCGGTAGGAACAAACTCAGTATCACGGGAGTTGAAAAATTCATAAGAAAAATCAAATTCATCAGGATCACCGACTTGCTGTTCAAAGGAAGAGTCAAAAGACTCAACAAGAACAACATAATAAGAAAGGTCAGGCTTACTAGGAAAATCAGGGTTAGACTTAGTCACAACTGAACCAACATCCAATACAAGATCATACTATATCAAAGACTCTAGGATGACTTCATCCGAAGGAAGGAGATCATCCGAGATAGGACACATGTCTAAAATTTCAAATGGATCAACAGAGTGGAGAGCACGCTCAATAGTCTGTATAGGATGACTCACCTGGTCAACTGCTGGGAGCAAGTCCCGAGAAGGTAAGCATGAAAACAGAGGCTTCTTCTAGCAATTGAACACAAAGTACATGAGGCCACATAGCTCACCTGTGGCGGGGTAGTGTCTATAGAAACACTGGGAATCAATAAAGGAAAGACCTGGTCTCTAGTTGGGTGAGGAGATGGATCAAGAAAATCCAACTGATCGATAGTGACAATTTCTTCGCCATGATTAAAGTACATCACACGAAAAAATGTTGACACCATAGCTTGCATGGCATAGATATAATCATGTTCGAGGAGCATATTGAAGTCCAAGGGGTCTTCTATCACCATGAAGTCAACTAAGACGGTCTTCCCACCCAAAGTAATAGGTGTTTGAGCAAGAATTCCCAAGTCTATACAAGTTCTTCTATTAAACGCCAGTAACTGACTAGTAGTCGACGCAAGGCTGGGAGATCCCATGCCTCGCCAAGCACGAGCAGACAAAATACTAACCGGGGCTCCTTCATCAACAATACAATGAGAAATTGTGTAAGGTTCAACTTTGACTTGTAGAGGTTGAGTGCTTAGATCAACTTGACTTGCAGAGGTTGAGTGCTTAGATCCAACATGACATGCAGAGGTTGGATGGGTGCCCCCAGTATGGACTGCAGAGGCTGGGTGGTGAGGTTCAACTTGACCTACAGAGGTTGAACGGGTGCCCCTTTTCTGATGTGTCTTCTTCCTATTCCTCCTTTTACTCCTTTTAGACTGTCGGTTACTAGTATCAGTACTTTCACCGCATGAGGTAGAAGGAGGAGGAGAATCGACTACAGGTGAAGGGGAAGCAATGTTTTGATGCCCCTGATATAAGGAGCTTACTTGAGAAGCATCAAGAGCATTCATGACAGTTGGAGTGGAAAACAACCACACCAGTAGCCCTAGGGTGAATCCAGGTAGATTTAAGATGGCCATCAAAGGAACACCAACATTCCCTATGAGAGGAATAGTACAAGGAGTTCCCAGCATGGGGATCTCTTGGTTGGTGTTCAAAGGGGTGTTTGACATAGTTTCAAACTAGGAGACAAAGTTTGAGGTTGACAAGAAACCAAAAGTACAAAGCACACACCTAAAGGCACACTAAGTACAGACAAACCACATAGCACTCACTAAAAATTCCTAAAGCCAAACAGACAAACACATATAAAATATGATTTCTAGAAGAAAGCTCATAGACAGTTACTTGGCATCCCTGTAGATGTTCTTAAGCACAAGTGGAGGAATCACCCACCGCCCTCCCACACCTTCTACCAGGGTTACCTTCCAATCCCATCCAAGTTCAACCAAAAATAGCCTTCCAGTGTACCTGTGTATGAAACCTAGATGTCAAAAGAGACTAAAGGCTACCTTAACTATATTCACAGTCTGGGGGGAAAGTCACAAGCCTGGTTCATACGCATGGGCAGGGTAGCAAAGCCCGAAACCTTGTCAACACCAGGAACCACATGGGGCTGGGAGGGTGGTATTGACAGAAGTCCCCAGATGCGCAAAAACCTTGGTCTACACTTTGACAAGGAATTGGAGGGCTATCTCCTCGGTCCAAGTCTCCACGTGGCCTCATGCTTAACTCCCGTTTGAGAGGAGATTCCCAGATACAATCAACATAGAAGAGGATTTACCTAGTGATTGGCCAACTACGTCTGAAATTTAATACTTGTGGAGAGTTAAAACTCCCTAATCCACAAGTCTAGCCTATGATAGTTGGTGTAGGAGCCTAAAAAATAAAACTTACTAATAATTTTTAAATTATATCGTACATTTTAAAATGTTGTTTTTAGTTAGAGGATAAACGACATGAAACTCATGTGGTGTTTTGACTCAAAGTTGAAACAAAATGACTAAGAAAAGAGAAATGAAATGCAAAAAGCAAAAACTATTCCCTTTCTTTTGAAATAGAAACTTGAAAGCCACAAAAGAGCAAATTCTTTTTATTTTTTTCAAAAACAATGATATGCAAGGCATTAAAAACCAAACCCTAATCTACATGCATATAAATCAACTATATGTTCTTTTTCTTTTTCTTTTTATAAATGAAAAAGAAAAACTACCTACAAACAAAATTATGCAGATAACAAGAACAAATCAAAATGAACTCTACTATACAACCACCAAACATAATCTAGAATGCCCTAAAGTTAGTATAAACCCTACTTGGAAGGAAGGATTGCATAAGAGACAAGTCAACTATTTTGGCATGGTAAAGTTAACCAACAAAAGAAGAAGGAAACAAAGACCAATAAGTTTCTAAGTTCAAACAAAGATCACTAGCAGAGGCTGACCAGAAACATAAGCCAAAAATCATGCCAAGCAAAGGGGGTGGGGGGAAAGAGCAAAGAGCTAACCCTAATGCTATGAAAAGGCTTACCACATAGATAAAGAACAACCAAAAGGGATGACACTAACTCCCTAGAGTCATGCACCTGCAGAGGACCCCAAAAGACCTACCAAACAGCCCACAACAGCAGAAAAAACCACAAAAATGAGGAAAAAACATTGTTTTAGGGGTACACGCGGGTTGTACTACCGACAAGTCGCGTATCATACGTGGGTTGACAGTATAGCGAGTCACGTGTACAAGCACACCACACAGGTTGTACTACTGACATGTCGCATATCATACGCAGGTTGACAGTATAACAAGTCGCATGTACAAACGAGACACGCGACTGTCCAGTTTGCAACTCGCCTATGGCTGGGAAAAAACCCCAAAAAGGTCAAAAAATGCATTAGGAAGGCAGGGGAGGTGTTCTATCAGACAGATAAAGTGTTCCTAGGTGGCAAGAAAGACTTGAAACCTTGCAAAAGACTAAAAGAAAATCAGAGAAACCCCAAACAGACAAGGCTCTCCCCAATGGAGTCGTCAGTTCTGTTGTAAAGGAAAGTATCCTATGGCTAGGGTTTAAGAGGCCATCAACGTACTGGGGTTGAAAGGTGGATGTAAATGGTTCTGCAAGCAAATATAAACAAGATTTAGAGATTACAATGGTTCATACCTTATCCAAACGAAGGTTGATACAAGCAGCCCTTCAATCCTCTTCTTGCTCCAAGAGACCTGCAAAATGAATTATACCTTCCTCAAACCAATATGACCACATATAAAGTAATGATAATCAAATAAACATGAAATAATGATCTGACTAACATCATCATATGATCATAATCAGAGATTCAATCACACATTGAACAATTATTTGGGAAAAAGAAGGACATCACATCTTTATTAATCTTGAAAACAAGTACAAATACACCTTCTCTTCAAGTTGGGCACTTCACGAAACCTTGATCTGGTTCTGTTGTTTCTCTTCTCCAAGGAACTCAGCCTCCAAACTCTGCAACACAAGGAGATAGCTTCTAGGGAAAAGGTGTGGGAAAAGAGAGCTCCAAATCCTCTAGCATAACAATGCAAAGATTCAAGTCCCCCTCTCATGGACCTCCCTACCTCTATTTATATGCTTTATGAAGAGTTAGGATCGAAGACAAAGTAGTTACAACTGAAGGAATCAGTGGCATAACTACCCAAACTACCCAAATTTTGAAAAACATATTTTTTTGACATTTTTAGGAGGAATACGCGGGTTGCAAAGACATCAGTCGCGTATGCAGGAGGTATACGTGGGTTGCAATGCAAAAAGTCGCGTATTTAAGGCGTACGCGAGTATTATATATAGCAAGTCGCGTACATACGCGGGTTTCCTTAAGGCAACTCACGTATACATCAAAACATCTCATTTTTAGGGTACTTATAGGCATGCTTAGACTTTGGTGTCTTCTGAAAAGTTTTAGTTAACTGAGATATCTTTCCAACGATGTAGAGATGAAGTCAAACAGAGTTATAGAACTCCAGATACGAGTCCTCCAAGTTAGGTGTTTTTTTAGCGACTTTCACGAAGTGTCATCATGGAAGTGTCGACATGCGACAGAATCATGGGAAAGTGGTCATAGGCAAAGATGTGTCATTTTGAGCCGAGGTTCATAAGTCATTGGCGTTCGCATACTGGAGACCCGACAACGAAATCAGGATAGCGACCCTCCACTGACCATCAATCGACTGCAAATGAGGGTCAAGTGCATCATCGTGACTCACCCATGCAGGAGTCAAAAACAACGTAAAAAGGTGACACACCCCCGAAAATCAACCGCAAAAACAGGGTCAACCAAAACTGAAGGCATCCTACCAAAACCGAAGGGAAACAAGCACGACCAAAAGCTTTGCAGTGAGACAAGAGGCACCAAGCCAACCGGCGACCAAGTACCATGAAAGCTTCGATGACTCATTGTAGAGACCACACCTCTGCCCATGCGTCGCAGTACTGAAACCCTAAATCCGCCGTTATGAAGCCATGCCGCTGAAACCCTAAGCTCCGCTCCCAATTTCAAATTCCCAGCCTAGTGACTCCAATGCCATTTTCACCTATGGACACCTAGATTCATAAATTTACCCAATAATGGTTTATTTATGATATTATTATTTCACTTGGCTAATATTTCACTTTGTGATAATTCAATTCAATATTTTGCATTATATTCAATAATATTTCACATTCTGAATATGAATATTTTTCCTAAGTTATTATGTCCTCGATAGGAGAAATATAGTTTTTGTGATGGTGGTATTATTTGGAAGTTAATTTTTATATTTTTAAAGTCAAGACTATAGTTTGTAATTTATATATTATTTTATTAATTTTTTTTAAATGGGATTGGTTGGTACATATGACTTCACCCTGGTAAAATGGTGTCCAAGACTTGGCCGCAAGTTAAGATCATCATGCATTAATTAAGACCACTTTCAGGTGCATAATACCAAACAAGCAACGCACATATCGCGAGTACAAATCTGTGCACGCCATGGACGTTCAAATGCCAAGTGGCCTTGTTAAGATTTGAACTACATTGTCAAAGTTTAGCTGTGTTTTGTAAATCGTTGTGAGTTGTTGGGCGTTTGTTTGCACCAGGAAATTAATGCTTGCGCCAGATCTCATTTATGGCCTCGGAGGTATGGATTGTGGAGAAGATTTGTTTCTCTTTAATCGCCTCCACCTGTATACTAAATCAGCTGCCAAATTCTGTGTGTTACTCAATCCAAGAAGAAATAATAATTATACATCTTGCGGGTGATTTCAATGTTTTGCGCCACTGTTATGGTAGGAATGGGCCTATGGAGGGCTCAATGGATTCCTTCATTGGGTTGACTGAAATTAATGCTTTTGCTTTAATGTCATTTGCATTGAGAGCGAGGACCGAGATAGGGAAGTGCATTAAGCCTATGCTAGGAAATTGGAAAATACTATTAATGGGAACAGGGCAGGAATTTGACGGGAAAATTGCCCATCATGAGGTGATTTTCCCGTCAAATACAATCCAAAAAACCATCATAATTATGCTTTAAAATCGTCCAAAAAACCATCATAATTATGCTTTAAAATCGTCCAAAAAACTGACTATAGAGTTGTCAAAACCGTGAAATTTGACGAGTTGTTTCAAATTCCACACTAAGTGAGATTATTATATTCCACAATTGATTGACCAAGAACTCACTGATCAAGAAAGAGTCTTTGAATACCAGTTTGAATACCAAACCTTTATTTATTTATTCCCTCAATCTAACTAATTCTTTGAAGGTTATAAATAATAATACCTTTACTAATAAGGGCAGGACCTTAATACGTTATGCCACCTTCACCTTCTCACTCTTGAATTTACCAAATTAATGCTTTCACTTTCATGTTGCAGGAATCATAGGATTGCTTCAAAAAGAGCATTCATATTCTTGAAATCCTGTACAAATTGAGACAGAAGAATAATTAAATTGCTCAAAAATCATGTTTGTATAAAGTTATTTTATTTTGTACTTAGAGAACAAGCTGAGAAATAGCCTCTGCACATGCACATGAAGCCAAAAGTGCGCTCAATGCAAGCTAAGAGCAGGCTCAAGGCCTTATGATGAGGGCTTTGCTCCAAAATGAAATGCAACTGTGTAACACTAGCTTAGCTTAAGTTTTCTGACAAAAAAAAAAAAATTTGTCAATTCATTTAATATTGGATCAAGTTATATAAATTTCAAACTTGATTAAACATATCTATATATTTTCAGACTGAGCCTCTCTTTCCATGTGCACAAAAAGAAGTTTTAGCCTACATAACGTCATCATAACTCGGATACACCAGCGCCCCTTTCCACTCCATGCGGAGCCTAAGAGCTCCAGTATTTAGATTCAAACAAGTATATACATTACATATATATATACTTTTCACTGCACAGCACCAGCTCGTTTGAGCACATTAAATTGTTAGTAAGGGATTCAATTGTAACAGATATTGTGGAGTGTGTCTTTGAGTCTGGTTGTTCTACATGGGTTCACAGAGAACTAGTCAGGTGGAGTTAAGCGTGCAGGACTTGAACCCTTGCGGTTTGAATCTTTTGAATCCAGGGCAGGTGAAGCCGACGCAAGTTGCAGCTGGAGTTAATCAGTGTCCAAGCAGGACGAAATCATATGAAATAGAGGCTAAAAGTATCTCATATAAGCTCTCACCGGACCAGAAACCTCCATGAAAATTCTGAAGCGGTGCAGAGCAAGGCACCGGAGGAGAGAAAGTACATAAAAATATACTTCCAGCTTTGGTGTCATCAATCCCCCACTGCCAATATATTTTGGAGCCATGTATCCTTCTGTGTCGTCTATTGTATGATGGGTTTCTGCATTCCTTCCATTTTTTGTCATCAC
This sequence comes from Pseudotsuga menziesii, assembly GCA_001517045.1. Taxonomy (NCBI): domain Eukaryota; kingdom Viridiplantae; phylum Streptophyta; class Pinopsida; order Pinales; family Pinaceae; genus Pseudotsuga; species Pseudotsuga menziesii. The sequence goes on along the minus strand of LPNX010253184.1, from coordinate 77,079 downwards.
AAAGTCCCAACTTGGCTCTCAGTTTCCTGTCCAGAAGAACATTGCTGCACTTGAGATTTTTATGGACTGTGTGGTGGTGAATGTGTTGGAGCCGTCTTGCCACATCCACATCAATCTGCAGTCTCATCTTCCATTTCAAATATGAGCAATATCCCACAGATGGCCTATTCTTACTACTATGAAGCCATAAATCCAGAGACTTATTCTCAACATATTCATAAATCAGATAAGATTTCTCCTCACCAAGGCATAAGCCCTCCAATCTCACCAAGTTCTCATGATTCAACAATATCAAGTCTTGGGGCAGGATATTCCCCTTCATTCTCTTGATGGCAACATGCATGCCAATTTTCTACAGAGCCTCCAATATAGAACAGAGAGCTGAAGTTCCGTGTTGCTTCCTTAACAAGTTGAGGGGAATACATAATAGGCTTATTTTCATCTATATTGGCATTTCTATTAATTGCCCGCAACAACTCTATGCATGGTGATTGTTTGTCACCTTTGGGTAATCTCTCATACTTCTGTCTAATCTCAAGGCTTAATCCAATAGCCACCATCCCAACAACAACCACTGACAAACCTAATAAGACCGGATTATCTAATTTTCCCACATGAGCAACAGAAGGAAAAGCATGCCTAACAGCACTCGTCTCCAAGCAACAGGAATAAAAATTACAGAACTAACATTCAGACCCTCTCGTCCATTCTGAGAGACCAGGACATCAAAATCAACACTAAACATCCCACTGATATTAGCCATGGTGTCATGCTCATGCACAATATAACTAATCACCATAGTGATACCATTTTCTTTCTGTGCCCCTGTTGGGCACCTGCATTTGATGGGACTGGTCATATTAAGCTCTGGATTGGCTGCTTGCACAACCTGATAATTACTCAGGCTCTGCAACTTTCTGCTATAAACTGAAGAAATGGTGTCATCTCTGCTAATTTGGTAGTCAAAAATACCTTGGCAGACACCCACATGTGATGGGAATCAACTGGGTCTGACCATTAACGAGTTGGGTGTTCTAATTAGCCAAATTTCTTTTTCTGGCTGTCATCAATTTACCAATTCCGAACAACTCACTGATGGATTCCACAGTCAAGTGTTGAGGTGCATGTACTCTGTATAAAATCAATGTTTGGCAATCAAAACATTCATGCCCACAACCATCACTTATTCTACTTTGAGCTTGGGCATGGAATGCTTCTATAAACAAACAAAGCTGCAGGGCTTGCTTTTCCATCAATATAACCAGGAGAGGCATCATGGGATTATGAAAATCATAGAAATGAATTACAAACCAACAAAACTGAGATGATTTATATAAGCTTATAGCATTGGTGGAAAGCATATGCTCGTGACACTGGGCATGAAGAAGGAAAGTAAAGTAAGATTCCATAGAAAAAGAAGTTAATGGAGAGATTCGTAGCATAGAGCACTATACCATCATCTTACTCGCCTATTCTTTGTCCCAACCTTCACTAACGGGAAAGTTAAGTCCAGACATTCACGTGAAAGCACCCTAACAAAGAAGGAAGGCCTTTGAAAAAGCTTACAACCTATTTATTTTCAAACAATTTCTTACACTCCGTGAGCCTTGTCCTTTTTATTGATTTTTTTTTTTTTTTCAGGGTGGTGGAGCATTTGGACCACTGCCTTTAAGTTCTGATACAGTGTATTTTCAACACTGAAACCAGCCACATTGGAAACTTGGATCCATGCGGCCCAAGGGTAGTAGACTCAGTGGGAGTTTCACAAGATCAGGTTTGATGATCAGAATCTCAAGTAGTATATGAGGGGGAAGTCTTAGGATTGGTTGGGGTTTTGTTTTCAGTGACAGGTTGGTTGGGGTTTTGAGTTTCAACGACAGGTTTTTATTTATGGGAATATATACCTCTCATTTTTTTAAAATATTTTGTATTAATAATTTTGTCTGTTCGATTGTGTTGGAGTTTTGATAATCAATGACATGTTGGTTGGGTTTTGATTGTGTTGTAAGAGTTGGAGTTTTGATTTTCAATGGCAGGTTGGTTGGGGTTTTGATTGTGTTGTAAGAGTTGTAGTTTTGATGTTCAATGGCAGGTTGGTTGGGGTTTTGATTTTTACTGAGAGGTTATTTGTGGTTGTTATCTATGTGAATATACCTGTCTCATTTTGTATTAATACTTTTGTTTCATTGTGTTGTAAGTAATTTGATTCATAAGATAGTTTATAAAACATTATTCATATTAAAAAATGATTTTGAAAAGACTTTTTTTAATATTTATTTATAAAATTTTATTTAATATAATTTGTTAACCTCAATTCATCTAGTTAGAAGGGTTTCATGGGTACTGTACTATAAATCAGAATTAAGGTTTCAAGATTCATATGGTGTGTTAATTCCTTTGAAATAAGAGTTGTCAAATTCATGAAAAAACTTCATTCTTCATGATGGAGCTTCATTTACAACTATGTTATTCAATGGTATTCTTGTTATTCTTGTCTTCTTCTCTATTCTCCAAAGAGAAATTTGAGTCTTCAATCTATTTTGAATCATAACATCGATATCTTTCTTTATAACTGTTATACTCTTTGTGGATGATGTCGTTTTATTTGCTTGTGGAACTATGAGGGAAGATAGGATTTACGATGATATAGTTCAACTATATTGTAAGGAAACAACTTCAATTGCTTGCATGAATTGTTGATTCTAAGATTGTGTCAAGTTTTTCATTTTAGGGTGGTGGATTTACAAGCAAGCCTGAAATATTTAGGCTTTGTTCTCAAACCCAATGGTTATGGTATTAAGGATTGTGGATGGTTGATTAGTAAGATAGATCACAATTCAATTATGGTGTCATTGCTAGTTGTTGAAAGGAGGGAGGCTCACCCTTGTCAAAATATTTTTAGAAGTTATTATTGTATATTGGCATCTCTTCACTCACATTCCAAAAGATGTGATGGCGAAAATTCTAAGCCTATGCTCGAACTTCTCATAGAGGGGGAAATGGAAAAGTGGGTTTTCATTTGGCTAAGTGGTAGCTTATATCCCAACCCAAATTTGAAGGGGAATGGAGTATGCAACATATCAACTACTTTGGAAAATCTTTGGCAACACAATCTTATGAAACTTGATTCCAAAATAGAGTTTGTGGTTAAAAGTTATCATAGAGAAATATTTGGCTCCAACCTCACTTCTAGAATGGATTAAGAGTCCAATCAAAAGTGTTCACAATTTTTCCAATTAGTGTAAATCTTTGTTATAGGCATTCTTAGTAATTGGAAACCATTTGGCTTGGAATAAATGGAATATAAGATTCTAGTGGCATAAATGTTTCCAAGTGAAATAAATAGATTCAAGTGAAATAAATGGAACATAAGATTCAAGTGGAATAAATGGAATATAATATTCAATTGAAATATAAGATTCAAGTAGAATAAATGTTGATTATATTAATTGGAAACCATTTGGCTTGGAATTTCAAACTTCTGGACCAGGTAAGTGTTGAAACTACTGTATATAGGAATTGGAGCATGCAATACATAGTGGCATTGGTTCACAACCTCCAAACTAAAACTTAATCACCAAATGTTAAATTAATTAATATCGTTAAATATGATTCAAATGAGATCACTTTGAAAATACTCAAAATTAGTTCTTCTTTATACTTGTCAGTTCGAGATTAATGAGGTTTTTTCAAGAAACTTACATGGAATGGATTCAACTCCATCAACATCGGAGTATTAATGGAACATCACATAATTTTTCTTTTACCGTACCTAATGAGCAGGTCCGAGCAAGAATTTAGCATATCAATGCATGTCTCTATCACGAAAATTTTAAACTGCTCCAAAATAAACATCTACTTATACTTTTGTTAATGACTTCTCTTTACATTTTAATGCAAAGCAATTTAAAAGGAGTAATGATTATCGTTGAACTAGGATTGCACTTTGAACATCTTCAAGGTTAGTTGACAGAGATATCACGCAAATCATGGTCAAACACTAAATAGGCGCCATTTTCAATGCGCTATAAATAGATAAGGATCCATGTGAAATCACGAAGCTACCTTGAGCATCTAAAAAAATTTGAAAAGGATAAGGATCATTTTCAATGCTCTAGACTTATCAGCTTCAGACTAATGTTTTGATCATATGCTTTCATGGAATATTATGATGAGCTCAAACGGCTTGACCAAAATTTCTCTTGGTTTTGGTGTCCATTAAACCAGAACAATTTTCACTCATAAATGTTTTATTTTGTAGGTTATCTTCCAATCGTTATAGAGTAACAGTGCAAATTATTAAGTCAATCCTAGGTATCCAGCCCTAAAATCCAATCAGAAACATAAACAAAACAATTTATTTTAATTGGCAGCACAAATTTACCCTGTGGAATCCAGATCCATCCATTTCTACGCAGGATGTATAAAATGTTGAAATCCATTAATCTCTACGTTGAATTTACTGAATTTACTCAAAAATATTGAGAAAGACCAAAACCAAAAAACCAATTTCATTTATTTAATTACAACATTTACTCTCTTCTTATATTTTCCACAAACTCCCTTCAATTCTATTTTTGGAGAGAGACATTATATATGATCTATTTCTGCTACATGTATACTAATGATGCGTAATCATTATATCATATGAATTGTTTACCCATAACTATTAAATATCCCTATAAAAAAATCAGATTCATAGCCGATGGAAAATGCGGTGGAGGAAAGGGATGCAACTGAAAATCACAATACATCTGAATTTGTGGAAGGTACCAATGATGAGTCGAAGAATGAATATTCTCCCTCTATGAGGTTTCAATTATCACTTTGTCCAAGGAAAATTTGATTCAACCATCCCATGTGGAAGATACAATTGATCTTTTCGGATTGGAATCTGATCTTTGCATAGATATGATGTTTTATTTATAGAAAACATTCCCTGGGTTTTCTTATAATAAAGATGATAACTTGGAGGAAGAACAGACTTCCTGCATTAATTCAAATGATTGTTTATCCAAGGTAAATTTGAATCGAAGTCACAAAGGTTTGCCTAAATATGATGACGAATTGATTGTATCTAGTCTTGATAGTGATGTGGATAATCGAGAGGCTTTTAAATGAATCAACTCTGAGAGTTACTTTTCGTTGTATTGCAACTTATTTGTTGATCAAGATTGTGTCCTAGCTAGTGCTTCACATGCACCAAAATCCAAACAACATAACTTATCTAGGGATGGAGATGGTCCGTATCATGAATAGCATTCTCAAGTTACCGTTAGGGGGGTATTTTTATTATCATTTCCAGTTACCCCCAACATTCATGAAACATGTTTCATTGTTTTAAGAGTTGATATCAGTTTAATCATTTGGTCATACCCATGATTCTCAATTCTTCTCACCTTTTTGTTGCATCAGTGAGGTCCTTGCTTATCTGATAATCTGCTAATCTTTCATGATATTTTAAATCTTCTCACCTTGTATCTTGCTTAAAGGGTTTACGTATCATCATTCCATTGTCATGTTCAAGTTCTTTACAGGTGTGTATAACTACGTGTTAGAAAACAGGACTGCAAAGAAATACCAAATATACAGTTAAATCATTAAACAGGATGCAAAACACATTAAACACATTACAGAGAGACATAGATATAACGTGGTTCACCCAAACTATGGGCTACGTCCACAAAGGAATTGCCAGTACTTTTATTACAGTCCAGAAAGATGAATGGATACAACTTGCAGTAGCAAAACCGCTGCACTTCCTCTTAAAGCTCTCACAGTCTCTCTCACACAATCACAGAGATTGTTTACAATTCTATAATACCATACACAACCGTGTTTCAATGCTATAATACCATACACAGTCATGTTACAATGCTTTCTGTTATAGGGGAAAAATACCATGGGAAAATACAACGGTTAACCCAATACCATGGGTACGCATAACTGTTGGCCAACACACATCCCCATAATTGTTTCTTGGTGGCGCTACCCCTGAACCCTCAAGTAGGGGGAACGAGTGTACAGTACACCTGGGGTACAAACACGACTGAATAATATCTCTGGATTTGGAAGATATGGCTCCAAGACTAACACTACGACTCTAACCACTTCCGATTTTTCCAGGGGGTAGAATTTAATCTATCAAAGTTGTTCTAGCTAATAGCAAAACTAGAAGTTTAAAATTAGGTAAAGGAGTACACAATTTATTAATCTTTGTATTCCTTTGAAATATGATCGTATCATCCGGTATCGGGATAGTAAGGAAGTTCATTATTGTTTATGGGTCAACAGTGAGTGAGTACACCCACCATTATAAATATTGCCCAACCCCATTACAAGATAGTTGGGTAGGATTTGGCCTATTGTCGTACTAATGACACGAAGGTCGCAAGTTCGAAACCTACTTAAGCCATTATTGTGAATAATTTTGAGTATTTTAAGTTACTAAACTTCTAGACCTACATAAACCATTTTTTGTGAATCAATGAATGCACTTATTGCTTGACATTAAATTACATGTCTATTATTTTTCTCTTAATGGCCAGCCTCTTAAGTCAATAACTAGTATGGGTATTTATAGAATAGGGTTTTAATAGAAATAACATCAGTTATATTTCTTATTTTTAACGCATATTTATTCCCATGTTTTTAAAACATAGAAAATGTTAATTATTCATCATTTGTAATTATTAAATAATAATAGTGTATGCATATGAATTGATCTCTATGTTAATATAAATTAAATACTAATAGAGTATGCATATCAATTTATCTCTTTGTTGGTAGAAACATAAAGAGAAACAACATATTTTAATCCGCAGCATAGATTTACCCTGAGATACTCATATTCATCCATTTCTATGCCGAATGTATAAAATAAATATTGAGAAAGTTCAAAACCAAAATTCCAAATTTGTTTATTTAATTATAACATTTATTTTGTCACTGGCTTAGATTAGAATTGTTGTATGTATATTTTTTCTCATGTTTTTAAAACATGGAACATGTTAATTACGTCGGATGTGTTCTCAATGGAGACATGGTCTCAAAAGATTCCTCGTCCCCCTAGCAAATATAATCTCGCCACGTGTCAGTTCACTTTAATGCTAACGAACTGGAAAATGAGCGACGGATTTTGGGGGTTTGGAGGGCACGAATTCAGACTTACTGCGCCCTTGGAAATTTTAATAGAAGGTCCCTCGGTCACTGCCAAATTTAGCAGCCTTATCGATGATCCACTGCAAAATGTTCTCCATCCTTGAACCCGGGTGCGCCCCTCCAGAGGTGAGAAAATTTTGCTTCCTGCAATAGCCTGCATTTTCTCTCAGGTTCTTTTTCTTCTTCCTGCAAATCGTACCAATTTAGAGGCCAAAATCTCCGCCAAATTTAGAGGCAGATCAATCAGAAAGAACACAAAGCGAGTTTAAAATAAGGATGGACTTGGCGGAGGAAGAAGTTACGCGGAAAGAATACGAACAGATAGAATAAAGCCTGAGTTTTTTCAGAAAGTGTATTTAATCGATCAACTCCATGTCGCCTTCTTCGGTCTATGTCGAATCACGGGATATAATAACAAATTTTTTTAACCATGGGCGTGTTGTACCTATCAAATTATTCTTAAATAGTTACTATGTAAAAGAAAATATTGATAGATAAGTGATTTTCTTCCATTTTCTTTATATTTATTTTGCTATAGTAAAGGGCGTCAAGTTTCGTCATTTTATTCTTTTTGCATATGACATTAAACTAAAAAATTATTTGTTTTTTTATTTGATGGATTGAATAAATTTTAACGAGGAAAGATAAAAATTCACTTTGTAATAATCTTGTTTTTATGATATATATTTATTAGAATTTATTTGTTTTTTTATTTGATGGATTGAATAAATTTTAATAAAGAAAGATAAAAATTCACTTTGTAATAATCTTGTTTTTATGATATATATTTATTATAATTTATTTGTTTTTTTATTTGATGGATTGAATAAATTTTAATAAAGAAAGATAAAATTCACTTTGTAGTAATCTTGTTTTTATGATATATATTTATTGAATCATTACAATTAAATTTATATTTTATTAATTTTATATATAATCGATAGTAAAATACAAATATATGTTTATTAAATTTACATATAATAAATAAAAAAATAATTACAAATCATTTTATCTATGATTAAATGTATCATGCTTTCCTAAAATATTTTTACCTTGCCATGGACATTAACGAAAAAATACAACTTTAGACTTATACTAATTAATAATAATATATTTTTAAGGTCACCGTTAAGCGAGACATCAATTGGTGTATGAGACCCCCTTTTTTGTGGGACAAGGGACCCCCCTCTACGCAACGATTTAATTGCTAAAGTCTATAGAGGTGTACACACCCTATCCCTTTTGGATTTGAACCTATGACCTCCTAGGAGGAAACACATGTTCTTAACCATTAAGCCCACTTAGGCTGTACCTAAAGTCTACTAATGCACCATCAACACCCTAATTGACTTATGTGCACCATTGTCTCCTTCAAGAAATAAATTCAAAGCTCAATCAAATACCGGGTGTTGAATTTTTAGCGAAATTATGCCAGAAAGGTTTTTTAAAAGTTTTAAACCTAATTTAAAATTTGAAAATTATTATACATGGATAGGCATGAGAATAACTACTTTATTAAGAAGGTAACATGTCGTGTACACATTGTCTTTCCAAATCTCATCTTCACTCTTTATTTTTTTTGGATTTTTTAAAATAAATTTTTATTACTTGATTGATGGGATTAATTTACAAAATACTTATTTAAAATTCTATATAATTTTAAATTTAAAAGTTTCATTTTCAATATATAAAAATATTATTTGGAAGATATGGAATTAAATAAACTAGCATTTGCACCTGGGATTAATTTACAAAATACTTATTTAAAATTCTATATAATTTTAAATTTAAAAGTTTCATTTTCAATATATAAAAATATTATTTGGAAGATATGGAATTAAATAAACTAGCATTTGCACCAGGAGGTGCAAATGAACACCGAGAGGGTAAAAATATTGAAAGTGAAAACTAAGGTTAAGATAATAAGAATTTATTTAATTTTAATATTAACAAAAATATATTTCATGCAAAGAAGATTATATTGCAAAAGAGAAAAATGCATTTACCAATAAGAATAAAGATTACTGAAAAAAGTCAGTATATAGCTAATGTAGCTTTTCATAAGATAGGTATTACAATTTATGTTTGGAATCTTTTGAATTTAGCAGTAAGAGTTATATCATTCTCTTGTGAAAGGGAAACAATCCTTTCCCTTTGACTAATTCCCGTAATTTTTTAAAACCTTATGTTGATGAAATTTCTTGCAGTTGACATGTAAAAGCTGCAACAAATATATAATAATCAAATAAAACAATTTTGAGAAAATAGATATGAATGCAAGCAGAAAGGTAATTGCAGAAATGTATATGCAAAAAGGTAATTGCGAAAAGGTAATTGTGGAAAAGTAATTTCGGAAAGGTAATTGCATAAAAGTAATTGCGGAAAGCTAAATACGGAAAAATAATTGTGGAAAAATAAATTGCGAAATGGTTGTGTTCATTCCTTTGACAGAGATTAGACGATCCAGATTAAAGGAGAAAGATGAATCGACGATGAGGAAAGAATTCACGAAGTGAATCTACTCAAGAGATAATATATCCGCAAAGTTAAAGTGTAGTTCCGCACTAATATCAGACCGATGAATGAGATCAAAGCCGTAAAAGATTGACGATGGGGAAAGAATTCACGAAGTGAATCTGCACGGGAGATAAGAGATCTGCAAAGTTAAAGTGTAGTTCCACACTGATAGTAGATCGACAGATGAGATCAAAGCCACAAGAGATGGAGGATGGGGAAAGCATTGCCGAAGTAAATCTGAACATGAGGTAAGAGATCTGCAAAGTTTCGCACTCATAACAGATCAACAAATGAGATCAAATCCGCAAGAGATCGACGACTCACAGTAGTTGTGGAAATATTCAGAAAACTGGATGTGGAAAGGTCAGTTGCAGAGATTTTGTGGTGGAAAGGACGTTGCGAAAAAACAAATTGTGGAAGGACGTGACTGATAAATTTAAACAGAGTTAAAAATAATAAACAGAGAAGTAACAAAACACGGTTGATGAAGAGGCATGTGTTATGAAGGGATGAGTTTGATGAGCAGTCATGACTCCATATCGAAAGAGCACAACTATGAAACTCCATAGTGAAGAGATACGTTGGTAAAGAAAGATGAATGAAAAAAAAACCTTAGAATACAAAGAAAAAAAACTATAGCTATTTGTATAAAAAACAAAAAACTATGCTTCTTTTAAAATAGAAAATCTAAATGTTGTCAATCGTGTTACAAGTCAATGTTTGTTTGGTCCTATGACCATTTCCAAAAGGTGAACAGATTATCCTTGAGTCATTGGTACACATTTAAGTTTATGTACAAGGGTTGGGATGAAAATATGCTCTTGGAGACTTGTTACAAGTGACACTTGAACATACTCTCAAATTGCTAATCTCATTAAATTGTTCATGTTTTTCTTGTACATAATTTAATAGACATTTCATTTTGCATCCACAGGAAGACTTGGAATTTCCATACATTTCTCACTCAAAATCCAAACATATAAGCCTTGATTTCTTTCAATTCATACAGGCAACTCTTTACACTACCAATCATACTCTTTTAATCAACATTCATCCTATACGTTGTCCCATGACAAAGAAAACATGCAAATGTTGCTTGAAGTTTTTCCCATGCACAACAAAACAATTGGTTTTCCTATCTGTCATTGAACTTGCATACAAAAATTAACATTGGCATCAATAAACATTTGCATATTTCATTTTCATTTTGCATTTCATATCTATTTTGTCAAAAAAAACATTATATGATTATTATCCTTTTTTTTGCAGCTTCTACATGTCAACTGCAACAAATTTCGTCAATAGAAGATTCAAAAAAAACTTGGGAATTAGTCAAAGGGAAAGGATTGTTGCGCTTTCACAAGACAATGATATAACTCTTACTGCTAAATTCAAAATATTCCAAACATCAACTATAATACCTATCTTATGAAAAGCTACATTAGCTATATGCTAACAATTTCAGTAATCTTTAATCTTATTAGTAAATGCATTTTTCTCTTTTGCAATATAATCTTCTTTGCATGAAATATATTTGTGTTAATATTAAAATTAAACAAATTCTTATTATCTTAACCTTAGTTTTCACTTTCAATATTTTTACCCTCTCGACATTCATTTGCACCTCCCGATGCAAATGCAAGTTATTCATCAGTTTTAATTATTAAATACTAATAGTGTATGTATATCTATTGAACTCCAGCTTAGATTATGATTGCTTAGATTAGAATTGTTGTAAGTATATTTATTCTCATTTTTCTAAAACATAGAACATGTTAGCTATTCAACCGTTTTAATTATTAAATACTAATAGTGTATGCATATTAATTTGTCTTTATGGTTTTGCAACATATTTTTTTCCTGTGAATTATATGAAGTTTTGAAAATAATGGAAGAATCATAATGCATATTTATTCGCATTTATTCGTCTCCATGGAAGAATCATGGAGACGAGAATGAAAAATTGGAGCCTAGTATAAAAGTGAATGTTGATCAATACAATAATTTGAATACAATGCCGCTTAATAAAATAATTTATTTTATCAAGCATTAGAGAGTGAAATAAACGTTGAAAAAATCAACATAAATGAATGTTGAAATATTCTTGCCATTGAAGTGATTGGTTTAAAATAAATCCTCACTACTGCAAAATTGCTAGTTTACTATCAAGTTAACATGCAAAGGCATGTGGCAATGTCGAGGACATTGCCACCACGTGGCTCTTGTTTATGATAAGTATTTAGCTTTGTGTAATATTTCACTTTGTGAGAATAATTTATTTTATGATTCTTTTTTTGCTTTGTGATAATATTTTGATGTGTAAGATGTTGCATAATTTATTTATGATAATTGTTTCTCATTAGGATGATATTTTTAGGTGTTTATGATAATAGTTTTGCTTTGTAATAATTTATAATAGTTAATATTACACAAGCACATTATTAAAGGTGGTTGATATATATTAATGGATGTTGTTTTTCATAGTTTTTAATTTATGATATTGATTAACATATATCAACCACCTTTAATAATAGGTTATATTACTGAATTAATAAATAAATTAATAATAAATGACCATCTATTATTTTTAAAAACAAATTATTAATAGTATTTTAAATTTAATAATATATATATATATATATATATATATATATATATATATATAATTTGAATGAATAAATAAATAAGTTATAAATATGAAAATATATATATTTTTTGTTTTTACTAAAATGAGATAATAGGAAATCAAACGTTATAGAAAACTATGGTCATTGCCTTCGCACGGACTAGTTTGTTTTCCGTGCTTTGATATTAAGATATTATGTGCCCCGACTTTACAGACTCGATGCCCAAATACTCTTTAAAGTGTAAATCAAATTAAATCTTTAAGCTTCAAGGGTTAGCTCAATTGGTAAGACGTGTCTATACTCTCTCGATTCAAGGAGAGGTCACAGGTTCGAGCCTTGAGTCTTTTGGGGTTAAGCCTTCTGCGAAGATGGTCGATGGTTTACCACCTCTACCATCCATTAATGTGGGGAAGTATTGCTGGGTTTCCCGTGCATATTTCCATAAGAAAAAAAAATCAAATCAAATCTCACATTATTTGTTTAATATTCCAACTTTAAGCAACCAATATGATGCTTTAAAGGTCTAGGTTACTAAAATCAACGGTGACGTCTAAAAATGGGGCCAATTTCAATTAAGTATTGATGCGATATTAAAGCAACCAAAATACCCAATTATTAGTTTATGCTTATGCATGTCACATAAACGCATTGCCAAGTTTAAGATAATAATATTTCCAACAATATTTTTTAGAGAGCTTTGTTTTTTTCTCCATTGTTGGAGGTGGAGGTTAAAGTGGGACATGTTTACTACAACATTTTGCGATTATGACAAAGTTTTAAAAAAATGCTTTATCTTTAATTAGAGATAATTTTAAGGAACTATACTTATTTAAAAGTGTATAAATGTTAGTGAATCTTACTAATTCTTAAAACGTTAACTATAAAATATTTGGCGATTTTCTAAAAATATTTCAATTTCTAAAGATTTTATATCATTTATATAATTATTTGGCGATTTTTAGGGTGAAAAATTTGTATCCATCAAAATTGGGTGAAAGAGGGCTTAAAAAAATGTAAATTGACGAATCTTTTTTTGGAGAAAACAGAGAAAAATAACCCATAAGCTAAATTTCGCCCCTAAAATTATCCTTACCTCTAACATGCTCTAAACCTCATCTCTCTACTCCAAAAGTTTTAAATAAGCCCTACCTTAATATTTGTATTGACATGAAAACATTTAAATTTTAATTTAGATGTTTGTATTGACATGGATTTTTTTTAAACTAATGTATTGTATTATCATTCCATTAGTATATTATATGTATGTGTTTTCATTATCTATTAGTGCGTTCTATTTATTAAAATGTCGGTTATTGTATTATCATTATCCATTAGTATATTATATGTATGTGTTTTCATTTAGTTATTTGTTCTTTTATTAATAAATATAAAATTGGAAACATTACATTTTTATAAAAAAATTTATATTCATTATATAGGTTAATATATGTGTTATTTATAAAAATTAATTTAAAATAGTGTTATTTACGGAGAAATTTGATTGATTAAATTATTGAACAATCCATATCTGTATTTTATATTATTATTAACATTTATTTAGAAAATGTAGAATATTTTATATTATCATTATTGTTTATTAAAAGGAAAATTTATATATGTGATGATGGCGATGTTATTGTATAGTGAATTGGTTTATTGAATAATAAGAAGAAAAAATTATTTTTTAATTTTTTATTATTATGTTATTTTTAAGTTTGGAGAATTTGTAAATAGGTTTATCGAACTCTTTTTGGTCTTTACTGATTAATACATCATAAATATTAATGTATTATACGTATTTTGAAAATGAAATATAATATATTTGTAAGCTGTGTTTTAGGTTTTACTTACCTTTCAATTTCATTATGAAGTTCATGTGAGTTTGTTGTTATTTTTGCAATATTTATTTTCTTCTTGAAGTTATCAATAATAAAGAGATAGTTTTGACGTTTTAACATAATGTACAAATAATTCAAAGACTCCTTAATGCATAGATAATAACCCAACCATATCTAGATACAAAGAATATAAACATACATCCTTCACATATGTGTACACTATGTTAAAGAGTAAAATAAACCACTACACTAGCATATAAATGAAAAAACACAACACAATCACACACGAAACAAAATGATGTGATGTGAACCAGCCACAAAGGGATTTTATTAAATCCACAAAGTACATATCACACAAATCTTTTATCTAGTTTCCTTTTGCCTTGCAATCGTTGTATATTTAAAAATAATCAACTATTTTGGATCCTGGGTCAACCCTTAAATGTGCATGGATATAATAGAATGTGTAGATACATCTCAAAATCTATTAATTAACAAGTAGCCAAGTGGTGCAAAGGCCTTTTAACCTGAGTGTCAATTTGAGATCAACACTACTTGGATTTGAATTGATGAGCTAAAGTGGTACTAGAAGCTAGGATTTGACGTTTTGAAGAAGTTGGTATGAAGGAATTCAAATCCAACTATAACTTCACAACATTGATCACTAAACTTGAAATAAGTTGGCATGGAAGGAGACTCCAAATTGCACACCCAAAAAAATTGGCATGCCCTAAAGATTGAGACACATTGAATTTGGATCCAACTATATCCGATATGTGGAAAATCAGTCAAAATATACCATGTTGAGTTGGTGTGAAGGGAGGACAAGTATAATAAAAAAAGGATAATGAATTGAAATGCTCTAATGTTGTTCTATGGAACTAGGAGTAGTGTGTCAATACTTTGTTACACAATGAATGAAATTCTCTAATGTTGTTGGATGGAACTAGAGAGTAGCGTGTCAATACTTTGTTACAATCTCTCTCTACATATTTTCTTTGTCACATTGGGTGTCATTGAAGCATGTGATTGGTCTTTGAAGCTTAAGTAAATATTGAACACCATCAACAAACTGGATGATATGACAAGAGCTACACTATGTGTTGCTAACAATGCCTTTACTTGTGTTACAACCCTTCAAATCTAATTAGGTGGCACATATTGTCTAAATATTTCTACAAACTCTCTGCATCAAACTTCCAATCATCCACCACTTTGATGGGAAACTACAAGTTGCATCAACATCTCATAAATGCTTGTTTGTTTGGCAAATTAAGGATAGGATGTTGTAGCTTATGATATTTACATTGAAAATAACACAATGTCCCTCAAAGCTATTACTCACATTACGAAGAGAAGTGTGTAGTTTTGAATGAGCAGTGCATCTATACAACAATATTCAACCTACATTCAAGAAATAATACAGTTACTTGATGGTCAAACACCAAAGACTCTGTTGATTCCAATCCCTACATGTGCAATGAGAGAGTGTTATCTCTAGCCTTGGCATCTTAATGTGTGATTAATATGTCTTCATCTTATTTCAACTTGTACATTAATTCTCCTTCCAAATCTAGCATAGTCCTATTCATTGTTGGCTAGTCCATTGACTTTATTTTCAGTCATTATTAAGTGTGACCCACGTTTCAATGAGCGATAGCATCAATCTAACATTTTCTTCTTCTGATTTTCAACATTATTAAGTGTGATATAGGTTAAACAAGCTATATTATCATTTTTGGGTATCAATATGTGTTAGCTAGGTTTCAACCAACAATACTATTAATCTAACATTTTCTTCCTCCAATTTTAAACATTATTGGTCCACTACAACATGGACCCATTTTTCACCTTTATTTCAATTATTCTTTTTTTACTTGTTTAGGCCAAAAATTTATCATCTTTTCTACCATCTTTGTGTATGAAATTTTTTCAACATAATTTGCATAGTAGTTTTTGTATGTTTTTACAGTAATAAAAAAAACAGTTGAAATAATATAGGTCACAAGCACATCCAAATACATGGAACGTAATTACTTTCTTGATGACCGTGACATCAAAATGAGAACATTAGTTGTAAAAACTCATTTTTGGATCAAAAACACCAAAATCAGTCATCAAAATGAAAAGTGGTACTATCAATATCACCACTTTTTAACCCAAAAATTACAACTTATTTGAAATTGTGACCTTGATAGTCAATATTGTTGTGAACAAAATCCTTAAAATCAATAGGCAAAATGGTGCTCCTAATAGCAAACCCCTTTTTTCTAGGAGATGACAGAGGGAGTCAAAGTTGCAACTTGTTTAAAATCATGGCCTTGAAAACCCATAACATTGTGAACAAAAAAACCTTAAAAATGACCCTTGAATTGAAAAGAGATGTTACATTTTTTGGGTTAAATTACAACTTGTTTGAAACCATAGCCTTGACAATCAATATTATTGTGAACATAAATCTTAAAACACTCAAATAAAAGATTGATAAACTACTAAAAACACCTTTTCCCAAATTCACGATTACGAACATTTTTACAACCATTACATTAAAATAAAAAGGTTATTATAAAAAAAATCTAAAAAACATACGTTAAAAAAATTGAAATAACCATTACATTAAAAATAAAGGTTATTATAAGGCCTGGCTTGCGTGAGCTTTCACATCACACATTGCTGGTCGTCCGATCGGTGCAAATGGTCGGGTAGAAAGTTTACTCCAATAAAATATAGTTTAATTTATTTTAAGTCAAAAAACTAATATAAAATAAAAACACTAATTAGGCTGAAGGCCTTCTTTCTCCGAGGTCGGGTTTGAATAAACCTGTACTTGGTCATTCATTGCTCAAATAAAAACATGACACGTAATGTACATTACGTGGGACAGTCCCAGGGTCGAGGTTCGGACTACGATAAGCACGCGACGCTCGCTGGTTTTAGCAGAATTTGGCAGGCGAGCGTCGCGTCGCGTCGTGTGCTTCTCGTAGTCCCCTCTAAAGGCGGCGCATTTAAGGACATAGATCTTGTCACCAGAGGGCAAAGGCACGTAAATCTTGTTATCAAAGAGTGGAGACAGCTTGTCGAGCCACTTCTGCGCCATACAAACCTCGCACTCAACAACGCTATCATGGTATGGAATTTGGTTCGAGTTTTATGAAGATAATGACTTGGCACATGGTATGGATTTTTTCACATACCAAGGGTTTAATGGCGTGGTGCTATCATGGGTTTGAAGAATTAACCACTTAGTCTTTTCACCATAATTTCATTTTTTTCGTTTATGTTAAAAACTTGAAGGATAATCTCATTTCGGCTTCAGATTTTTCTAAGTCTTAAAAATCCACAACACATATAAAAAATCTTTGTAGTTTTATTGTACTGATTATATGTGAGTAAAAGGTTCTATTTCCAATTTAGATTTCCGATTAGGTGTAAGCAGAATGGGTAATTTATTGAAGTGCTCCTGTGCCGGGCTTTGATATCGAGAAAGGTGGGCCCTTCCACCTTCTAACATTGCATTCGACTTTATTGAAGGCTTTCTTCTAAATTGAGAGCTTTATTCTTTATTAAGGCTTTCTTGAAATTGAGAATTTACAACATCATTTTACATCATATAATGAACATTGTAATACCAAATGTCAATAAATTACAAATAATTATTTTCCATTTTATTTTGGATATAAAATCTATTTAACAAAACATTGTGATACTTGTTAAGACCATAGGTAATAAATCCTTGCTACCATTAACAATGGTCATTCAAACTATCACACATACGTGATCTTATCTTCTTTTTTTACATAGGTTAGGTGTGTTCAACATTGTCCACTTCTTTTAATATTAAACGAACTTTAAACTTTATGTAATATCTCTATTTTGATACTTATATTATATTGGCATGATATGTAAATATTGTGTATATGTAGTGTATGAATTCTTAGCCTAGAGTTCAAGGGCAAAGCCCATTAGTGAATACTTGATGTTTAAAAGGTAGGTATTTTATATTTTGTCAGCCATGTGCTAGTAATCCATGGGGAAAATGTAAAAGCATGTCAATATTTACAATGATAATAAAATGTCCAAAGGCTTGCTATGGTGGAGCAAGGTGAATGATGGGGCCTATGCGTATCCACGAAGGAGAGGTGAGTGGGTTGTGGGATTGAAACCTTTGTTTTCAAGTGTCGACTTGAGAACCCACCTTGACTTTTTTTGTTGGCATTTAACTCTGTTGTAAGGAAGCAGTTGAGAGAATCAACTCACGAATTTAATGAGCATGGACAAACTCAAAAAATTGTATGGTAAGTTATGGGTTCAATTTACTTGACCCATAAGTCAATTTCCTTCATGGGAATTCATTCTCCATCATTTCCATTCCATTGTGGAACAACCAGAGATCAATTTCTTGCTTGTTATGCATTCCCAGTAGTGATAATTACATAAATTGCTACTTGTAAAGAACCCATGTTTTAAGGAGCCATAACCACCCATAAATTCACGTGAGTAGTAAAATCTAGTGGGGAATCCATATATAAGCCCTAGGAAAAATTGGGAGTGCTAAGAGCCCAAAAATCCATGGGAAACCCCATATTTGGAAGCCCAAAAGTGAAATTTCGTGATTTACAGCCACATGGCCGAAATAGAGAAAATCTAAGAGGGGATTGCAGTGGGAGAGAGTTTAAAATTTGGGATTTCTTGATAAACCCAGTGAATAAAATAATCTCTAAATATTTAACAACTTGGACCTTTATATGCCCACCCTGAAGAGCATTGGAGGGAAGGGATGCCTAAGGGACTGTGTAGCAGAGAATGGGACCTTCCTTGTGTTGGGTGTGGTAGGTATTGTGGGTGCCAAGGCTTAATGAGATAAATTGATATGCATGTAACTCTGTGGTTGAGCTCATTGTCTTAGCATTCTCCTTCCCTATCTCCCTACATGCTTGACAAACCCAACTGTGTGCTGACTTAGCATGGGTGATTGTGCCTATGGTTGTGAATGAGCCCGAGTAGTTCCTCCTTAGTGGATACACAGTCCATCTCAAGGTGGTCTCTTAGTTGAAATAATTTAGGTTGGATAGAGACCTACGGTTGGGTGGAACGTTGCAGTCACATAGCTAGTTATTTGGAGAACTTCAATCAAGATAAGTGTTTACTGATGTCTCTAACTATGTCAATTTTATGTAATATAAATGATGGTTTGTTTATGTCAAATTTGATGAATTGGTCTAGTTGATTTGTTCAATTAGATGCCTATAAATAGCATGAAAATGATTGTATTGTTTTGCATGGTTTATTTGTTATGCCTGTGATGAGAATGCTGGTAATTGCATGTTGTGTGTGCATTGGTAGAGTTTAATTCTGATGTGTATGTTAATTATGTATTTGCACATGCATTTAGATGTTAATTTTTTTTAATATAGCTTTGAGAAAGAAATTTAACACCTCTATATCATTCATGTTCCCTCTTGTGGTCAAATCGATGGAAAAGGACATAACACTTTATAATTATATTTATTCTTTCAATAAAATTTAGTGTTTTAAATTTATTATTAAACTACTAAATAATGAAGCAATGCCCAAAATATGTGCAAAACATTTAATGGTAATTACTACATAAAATTGATAAACACAATTCATTCATTCAAAATGTAACATAAAAATAAGATGTTAAAAAAAGAAATTTGTTGGTTTGCAAAACAAAAAATATAAATTTTATATTTCCAAAATAATAAATACTTTAAACAATAAATGATTAAATGTTTAAATCAAACGCAATTGAATGAAAGTAACTTGTAAAGGCATTGCATATTTTATGCAAATGCGGTGATGATTTATTTATGGGTGTTCTTATTGACCATCCACATCCATCCTCTTTATGCACTCTCTTCCTCCCATTCACTCAACATGGTAACAACCCACATAGCTATTGGTATATGATTTGACATCTTTAAACAATTATGAATCTTCTGTCTACATAACTACATGAAATCTTCATTCACCTCCTTTATTTTTTGAGGAAGAAAAAAAACTATCTTTGATATTCTATTAAGAATCAAAGGGCATCTATAGTGCCTACCCAAGAATGGGTTACATCAAGGAGAAGTATACAACTTATACATAAAAAGTCACTTCACTATCAATCGCAGCCAGGGAGACTATAACTGATAAACTTCATTCACCTCCTTGTAAACCATGGGTTTTGTATTCACCTCCTTGTAAAATACAATACCTCTCTTACTTAACTAATAAACACCCACCATGTCATCATTTTCTAAACCACAAAAGGTGGCAATTGATATTTTTTCATGAGAAGGTGATGTCTACACACATTCTTGATTTCAAATAGCACAACAAGGAGCAGAAAATCTACATATTCTCTGTCATTGAGTTTGTAAATTAGATTATAATAGTGTTTGAAATAATTATTTTAAAATAATTTAAAATAATCATGGATAGTAAATACATATTAATTTATATATTTCAATTTATCAAAAGTATTGTTGTAAAGTGTAGACATAGTTGCATTGCATGCACAAAAAAAAGATCAACACATATTATTTTGCACTTACAGATGCCAAGGTTTCTCCCAAATCCTTTCACTGTCTTCCATGTTGTCCCATGCAATAACAAACACGACTATTGGAGCATTATCGTAACACATATGAAGTTTTAATGTCAAAGTTTCGAATGACAAATGTATTTTTGTGTTTTGTGAACTTGGTTGACTTCTCCTCGCCAACTCGACAACACACTTCGACATATGTAAGGTTCTACGTCAATACGAGAAAGGTTCTACGCCACATTCCAATGATTTTTTAATAGAATATGTATTATTATTTTTTATGAATGAACAAAGGTTGACCTGGTTTGATATCATTAAGTTTTAATTTTTCTTAGAAAGGAGTGAAGTAATTATTTATGTTCCATAGTCCCATTGAAAACTTTGTTAGGGACTAAATAAAATTGAGATGTTGTAATTCCAAATTTTTTTGTCCAGAGAGCAAGCCCTCGTGCTAATGCTTGGATTGCCAGGGAGTGGACTACCATTCCTCTATATGTAGGTGGAGTTCTTGGATGGAAGGCAAGACATTTGGTAGGAACTTTCATATGGACTCTTCTTTTAACTGGAAGCCATGAACAGTCCATGTCAGGGCGTCAATGGTGGAAAAAATAGATATCGTTATAGGATGTGTATTGTTATGTGCATTCTTTATTTGGTTGCCATATAATATTTGAATCTGTTCTAATCCCCAACTTGAATAAATTTTTTATTTTGGCATTAAAAAGGAGGAAGCATCAATAAATCAATCACAATGGTAATATAAGTCATGAATTATTACCATGGAAGAGAAATTGAAATCGACATTCATGACCAATGGAATATGCAATTGAGGAATATCATAGAATCTTACATAGTTATTTTGGAGAATTGCATGTTCTTCAAGCTTTATAAACCCATGAAGATAACTTGAGTCAAAGGAGTCTTGAAATTGTTTTAGAGAAGTTAGTCAAAGGAATCATGGTATCTTATCCTAAGGTGGTAGGAAACTCCATAAGAAACCCAGGAAAACTTTGTTGGAAAACCTAGAAACATTCAAAGGAGTCTTGACAAGAAATTAGAGAAGGGATATTGAATAGAAAACCTCTTATTGGAAGGCAAAATGTCTACATTACATAACCCAACTCCACCTTTCCTATCATTGTTTCCTTCACTAAGCGCCAATGAAATCCTAGAGGAAGGTCAAGAATGTTCCCTTTGTCCCTAGAAGGATAAAAAAACTTTGTGTCATCCCTACCACCCAATTTCATTCCCATGTTAAATGGTGATGGTGCAATAATACCTTGATCAACATATGGATCAATTCTTATACATACAGTGTTCACTCAATTCGCCCACATACACTTGGAAAATAATGAAATAATCATATATTTTCATCAAAGGTTTTTTACAATGTTGCAAAAGATACTAAAGGACCAACAACCCAGTGTGCTAGTAATCTTTGGAGGTAACAAATACGTTGTGCCAACAAATGTCAAATATTAGATAAAGGTTTCTTGGATCAATAATTTGAAGGAAGTCACTAGAAAAAGGCAAGAAATGGAAGAATATATGCTTGAAATCAACGTAGATCTTGATATTATATTGGGATGAGCACATGGACAAATGTAAAACCTGTTGATGCTCCCATGCAGTTCCCTTCCATCTGCTCTTTCTATTAAAACACATAGTGATACTAAGAGGGATGGGTGAATTAGTATCATGCACTTTCAACACTTTTTTACTTCATTAATCATGTACCACTATCAATCATAGTATTCATCAAAATAAAAACTTAATACACCAAATATTTTTTTTTGTAAATAAAACATGCATTACTATACAGAAGCCAAATTACAGAGCAAAATACATCTAGAGCCGACCCAAAAACAGGGAGGCCTTAGTCTAGTCCTTCGGAAACCCATCCGGGACTTGACCAGAACTGATTTGCCAAAAAAATACAGAGTTTTTCCAAAGCCTCCTGCACCCCCTAATATATCTATTCCTACTATGAGTCCCGATGCTGTTACATTGCTTTCCCACCCACATCAAAATTGACGAATTGAGGGACCTGTCGCTACTAGGACCCCAATTGACAGCATAGTGCCTAATAACATAAGAGCTACATCTATCTAGACTGAATAACGCCAGAAATACATTAACAGAAGAGAAAACCAAGAAAAAGCACACACTGGGAAGAGATATCATATCCGACCAGAGGGGAGGGAGCTCCAGCAAGGGATTACTGCTAAGGGACTCCCAGCAGCTAGTTGCTATGAGCCTGACACAAGCGCCGACATAGAATTCATGGGGCCAACTGAGTTTCAAACTTCCATCGGTCCTCCTTCGTCCGCCATACTACTTCGGATGGTCCACTCCCAAGGTCTAGCTGTCTCCATGGCCCGACGATCCACAGGGTGAAACGAAAAAATCCCAAACGAGCAGCGAGGACGTTGAGCTTCTGGTGCATTGTGTGGCATTCCGATTTATGCGCCTTCCAGAAGGGCATGGGTTCTAAATCATCGTATCTCTTTGCCTCCTACATTGCTGTTGAATGACCAACCAAACGGATTGTAACCCAATACGTCATGAGCATACGATCGTATGCTGAAGCACGGCTAGCGGTGTTGCCAGGGTCCAGGACCCAATTTGCAACTTTTGTGTGAAGATTCTCCCTGGGCATGGCTTTTGCCTCCACCCAAAGTCCCTCGACCACCCTTTCAATCTCAAGCCTGATACTGAGCGGAACGTGTTCCTTGTAGAGGTCTGCCTCCTCCTGAGCCTAGAGCTGAGCACGAGTTATTTGTCATGTCTGGCGCTTGAAAGGTTTCCCCTTAACCAAAGATAAGCCAGACGCCTCCCTAGAGCCAACCTCCCCTCTGAACTGTCGCTTGGGGGCCATTGGGCGAGACTGCGAAGATAGGATAGGCAATGGGGGGCGAAGATGGTGCACCCTAACAAGACCAAGCTCTAATACACAGCGCAAGACAAAAGACAGATACACGATCCTGCTCTTTCTAAAGCCTAACTCGTCATAACAGAGATCAAAATCGTCGACATAAAACAGTTGAACACTCGTGGGAGCATTCCCATCCCTAACCATATCCTGTGTCGTTCCCATCATGAGATCAAGAGCCTTTGTCCTGCGAAGATAATGGACCCTATCCGGACAATGGTCCTTTCGCTCAGTGCTAAGTATGGCAGAGCCGACGATGAGAAATGAAATAATGGGGCAGTACCAGCACCAGAGTCGACGGGCATTAAATCCTACGGTTCCTTTCCGCATTAGCTTGGCCGCGTGTAGGCGTGCTCATGCCATCTTACTCCATCTGTCCTCCCTTCCATCTGATTGTCCATCTGTATAGCCCCGGAGAGATCCCTAGCGGCTAGGTGGCTACCTTGTTGGGCCCAGTCCTCCTCTTCGATATCTTCTAACCTGGCACATCGGAAGCCAACTCCGCACTCCACGCCTGCATTCGCCAAACAGTCAGCAACCTTGTTGGCCTCCCATCTGACGTGGTGAAAAGAGATGGTGGGGTGCACATGGATAAGGACACGCAGTCTCTCCAGCCTGTACATTAGGCACCAACTAGGAGAGATCTTCTCCGATGTTTTTCCATTTAGTAATCGCTTGGCCAACATGATGAGAGTACTGCAATCACCTTCGATTATCGCCGGAAGAAGCCCCCCACTGATCAGCACTTCCGAGCCTTGAATGAGGCCTTCCAACTCAGCTGAATTCTTTGTATCCTACCCTATAGCTCCCATGAACACCTTCTTGATCCTGCCCTCTTGATCATGGCACAGGCCACCAAAACCAGCCGGACCTGGGTTGCCACGAGACATGCCATCGAAATTCAGGTTGAAAACACCAGGAGGAGGAACCAACCAAATATTTGGGCTAGAGGGAATGCATAGTTTGTCCCTATATCGCAGAGCAACCAACGTAGACCTATTCAGCCCTCAGTTCTCTGCGATCTGGACTTCTTCCCTCGAGAAAATATTATCCTATTCATGCCACTGCATGCACCTAATAGATGAAATCAGGTTGTCTTGCACCGTGTTCCAGATAGCCTCCATATCTTTGCATTGGTCTCGAAAGATCCTAGCATTCCTCTCCTTCCAAACACACCACATGGCCATGCCCAGGAAAGCATCCCGGATAGTTCTGATAATGGGATTTTTGAAGGCTCTTGGGCCCCATTCTCTTAAGGTCTAGGATGGTTGACCTCGATTCCTGTCGCTCCAGTGGAACTTCATCGCTCCCTTGTCCCAAATTGCAGCTGTCCAGCAAGTGGCCCAATGTCTCCTCCGCTTGATAACACAGGCAACACTAGGACGATCCAATAATCCCCCGCTTTCACAAGTTTTCACAAGTGAGGATCCTTCCTCTTGCTACAAGCCAAACAAAGAGGGCCACTTTGGGCCAAAGGTTGACAGCCCAATTTTTTTTCCAGATGTCATCCATCGCCATATTCCTCGAAATCCTGATACTATAGGCCTCCTTGACACTAAAGGATCCTTTGGACGAGTATCCCCATCTTAAGATATCAGGGCCTTCTTAAGCCTTGATAAAGAATTTGTTCAATTCCTCCTGGAAGGCTTCCCAATCCTCCTCGCTCATAAAATCAGGTTTCTCAAGGAAGTTCCACAGATGATGATCCATTTGGTACCCCGACCTCCAAGATTGGTTCACCAGAATCCTGCCTCTCTCGTGCTCCTATTGTTTAATGAGAGCCCACTGAGGATCCCTACCAAGGATGGGGAACTGGTTCTATGAATCTTCCCAAAACTTCGTCTTGCTACCATCCCTGATCTCCCAGAAACTATGCTCTTGGATAATCGTTTTACCCACCATGGCTTTCAACCATATGGATGATCCACTAGGGGCCTCGTTGAAGCAAATCAGGAGATGTCTGGGTCTGTTCTTGGCATATTTTATGCTCCAGGGTTTTTCCCAGGGTTCCGACGAATGATTAACCCACCTCCACCATACCTTGGCCCCGAGGATCTCTGACATTACTTCAGGATCCCTAAGGCCTAATCCTCCCCGTTCCTTAGGTTTGCAAACATCCTCCCAGCTCACCAAAGAGAATTTGCCCTTCTCCCCATGCCTCCCCCAGAGAAAATTGCGTTGACTACTCTGGATTTGCTTAAGGATAGCCTTTGGCGAGGCTAAGATCGAAAAAAGGTAAGTCGGCATCGCTTGTAAGATGGATTTGACCAGGATCAGCCTACTAGGAAAGTTAAGGGGGCGAAGCACCCAACTTGATAATCTCTGCTTTAATCTATCCAAAAGTTCCTTCCATGTTTCTTTTTTAGGCCTTCCCATCCCCAAAAGAACGCCAAGGTACTTATATGGGAAAGCCCCTCTAGGGAAACCCAAGACTCTCAAGATATTCCTTTGGGTGGCCGGGGGAGTGTTGACAAAGAAAACCTGCGATTTATTGGGATTGACTGCCAAGCCTGAGGCCTGAGCAAAAAGGTCCAGGATTTTTTTGAAGCTTTGAGCTTCTTGGACTAAAGGGTGCCCCATGAGCATAGTGTCATCCACAAATTGTTGATGGGTCTGAGAGGATGCCCCCTCATGCTTTCACTCCACGAATTGCACCACTTTCAACCTGGGCCGCGATGAGGCGGCTTAAGCCCTCAGCCATGAGGATGAAAAGAAAAGGGGACAGAGGATCTTCTTGGCTGATGCCACAAGAAGGTTGAAAGGTGGAAGTAGGGGATCCATTAAGGAGGATATTAAATAATGGCGAGGAGACCAGGCCCATGATCCACTCAACCCAGTCGAGGGAAAAGCCGTAGGCTCCCAGCATCTTCTCCTTGAATTCCCAGTTGAGCTTATCGTAAGCTTTTGCAATATCAAGCTTAATCATCATCCCAAGGGATCTCGAGATTTTGAGCAAGTGCAACATTTCATGCACAAGAATAACCCCATCCAATATTTGCCTACCTTCCACAAAACCAGACTGTTCTAGGCTTATAAGCATTAGGAGGAGGGGTTTGAGCCTATTAGCAATGAGGGTTTGAGCCTGTTAGCAATGACTTTGGAGATGATTTTGTATATGACATTGCATAATGCTATTGGTCTGAATTTGTCGGGGGTATCCGCCCCCACCTCTTTTGGGATGAGGGTGAGGAAAGTAGCATTGAAGGCTTTAAGGACCCCTTTCTTGGTTCTGGATTCCTCCACAATATCGAGCACATCCTCCTTAACTAGATCCCAGAAGAAATGGAAGAAGTTGGACGTGAAACCGTCTGGGCCAGGATCTTTTCCCAAAGCCATTTGGTTGACCGCTTCCTCAACTTCCTACATCCCAATGGGATTATTCATCATTTCATTGTTCTCTCTCGTGACTAGCCTAGGAACTAACCTAGTTATTTGTTCAATGTTCCGGCTTATATCCCCCCCGTCTTCCCTGAGAATCTTCGAGAAGTGTTGAGTGAGCTCAGCTTCTATCTCCCTCCTCGTTTCCACTCTGTTTCCTACTCTAGTCTTAAGCCTCTAGATTCTAGAGCCGTTCCTATTCTAGATCACCAAATTATGAAAGAATTTAGTGTTTTGTTCACCCTCCTTCAACCATTTTACCCTCGCCTTCTGTTGCCAGTACAGAGCCTCCTGTTTTTCCCTAGCTTCCAATTGTCCCATAAGATCCTTTTCTTTTTTTTTCATGTCCTCATCCCAACCACCTTCCATACCCTTTCTGTTGATAAGATCCAGCTCCAACAACAGTTGTTTTTTGTCCTAAAAAATGTTTCCAAATTCCTCTCTGTTCCACGTACGAATCTTAGCTTTCAAGGCCTTGAGTTTTTGTTGAAAATGAAACATTATGGTTCCTGGGGGGGGACCATTTTTTGCCACCACTGACTTACTAGGTCCTTGAAGTCCTTGTGTTCCATCCAGAAACTTTCAAAATGAAAGGGTTTTCCCCTAGGGGAGCAAGACCAATCCCAAGAGAGGCTGATGGGCCAATGATCTGAGCCAGTCGTCGGGAGGACATCAGCTAGAATTTCCCCCATGCTATGCATGACATTTTTTGACACCAAAAAATGGTCCAGGCAGGAGGCCACCAAGTGCTCCCCTCCACACTTATTATTCCATGTGAACCAGCCACACCCAATTTCCACGTCAACGAGCGAGCTCTGAGCAAGGAATTCACCGAAAGCTTCCTGGTGTTTGTCTAGGGCTCTTCTTCCACCCTTCTTTTCCCCTAGATTTGCGATCAGGTTGAAATCGCCCCCTAGCACCCATGACCCCTGCTTCGCTTTCTCTTGGAGCCAATTGAGGAAATCCATAAAAGATTGCTTCTCAGGGAAACAACCGGGTCCATAGATGTTTCCAACCGTTCCCTGGACTCCAGAATCCAATAAGCAAAAATCTGTCATTAGGGAAAACTTATTGGCCCACCAGTTGGATAATTCCACTGATCGGGGCTGCCAAAGGATAGCAATACCACCCGATTGTCCTGTTGCATCGATGGCCATGACCTGACTTCCCTTCCAAATCTTGTCCTTAATCTTTGCGAGGCCCCCATAACTGCATTTGGTTTCTTGGAGGAAAAAAATATCTGGGGATTCCTGCCTAATCTTACGGTTTAGATATTTCCACTTCCTAGGGTTACCACACCCCCTTATATTCCATGAAATGAGCTTCATTGGAAAACCTTTTTAGCTTCAGAGAAGGCCACCTGGATCATAGGATACTGACCAGATTCGATCAAACGCACTCCAACCGCTGCTATACGTTGCTTATTCATCTTCCTCCCACGACGAAGTTCCTCCTCTGGTGATTTTCGCTTACTGCCCTTCTGGGCGTCTGGGTCAATCCCCAAGCTTTCCACAGCACCTGTTCGGATAATGGCTTCCTGGAGAAGTTCAAGTTGACATCTCGAGACATACCCTTGTCCCTTCTTTCTACATTCTTCCTCTATGGCATCCAGGTCTAACTTGCCCAGATCCATGTCCTCCTTTTCGTCCTCCTCCATTCCTTCCATTTGTTGGGCTTCCTCAGTTACTGGGGACTTGGATGGGCCTTCCTGCTGATCTTCAATCATTGGCCCAACTTGGATCTCTTCTCCCTCTTCTAGGGACACTAACGCCTCAAATGAGTTCCCTTGAATTTTCTCATTGGGCAATGATTCCAGACGCGTCGAGGTTTTACCCACACCCTTGCCACGTCGTCTTTTCTTGACCTGGGTGAACCCATCCTCTACCACAGCTTTGGGCGGCGTAGGGGCAGCCAGATAAGACCGGAGGCTATCTCTGGGGCAGTTTCTTCCCAAATGACCGTATTCATGACAGTGCCGAAGGGGAGCTGTTTGTATTCAATAGGCTGAATCCATTCCTCATCTTCCCAGTTTAAACTGATTGCTTCTGGCAGCTCTCTATATAGATCCATGTAAACACAAATTTGGGCAAAGGCCATATACCTTTAGATCCTCGTTTGTTCTGCTATTTTTATGAATTCTCCCAGTCTGTTTCCAATGTCTCGCAAGGTCTCCAAGTCTCAGTATTTGCCCGGGAGGGAAAAGAGGCGAATCCAGACTGGGGCGACTGTCATGTCCTCTGTTTCTGGGTTAAAACGCTCCTTCCATGGCCGCAAGAATAGGCCAACTGAGAAGAAGAAATAAGGACCTCCCTCCATGATTCTATCCCTGTCTTCCTGGTTAAAGAAGATAATGGTGAAGAAACCTTTGTTACCCAGCTGGAGATCATAATGGCCTTTAGGTTTCCACACCCCATTGATCCACTTGACCAGGTCTTTTTCCTTTGGCCAAATCCCCACAAATTTCCCTATTAGGGCCTTTTCCTTCCATGTCTCGATCTTGCCCCTGACTGCCTTAGATCTGATCTGAATCGCGGGGATGGATGCCGTTCTTGGGAAACAACTGCCAATACTCGCTTGTTTTCCTTTCCTGGACATAGGTTGAGACCCATCCCCCTTGCTGTCCTCTGCCAACTCATTCCTTCTCACGCTAGGAGTCCCATCAACTCGGGCGGGATCCCCCTGCCCTAAGGCCGCCATGGCACCCTGCAGGAGGCCAAGAAACTGGGCTCTGCCTGCAGCCTGACGCCATCAGGAAACAACGCGCCTTGATCAGCACTTTCGCGCTCCTCTTCAAACCCTCGCCAGAATCAATAGCTCTGCCTCTACATCATCCAAGGGTGGATCTGGTCTCTTGGTTGTCGTGATCTGTTCATATTCTCCTAAAACTAATACACATCAATCTTTATATGGAAACTCAATTTTATTGAATTGATAAAACCATAGATTACAAAAAATGTTAGGAGAAACCAATATCCAATGATGGTGTGAGCACCCACTCACATATTTGCAAACACTAATTTGATAGGGACGCCAATCTATTTTCCAAGCACCAACTTTCAATTTGTAGGCATCAACATGTTCAATGGATGAGGACACAAATCCTCTTGAGCACCAACTCCAATCTACATGTACCAATATGTAAAGTAAACAAGGACACCAATCATCTGTAAGCATCAACTTACAATGCAAGCACCAACTTTCTCTCTTCAGGATATGGTCATCTTGAAATTACTTTCACATTTTTTGTCTATCATATTCAATCTCTGGTTCTCTATAAATACTCATTTCTTCTTCTCTACACAATACTTTAAGCCTTGTTAAACTATCCTTCTAGTCGAATTTCAGTCCCAGAAATCAATTTGCTAATAGTCCTCAAATGTGTACCTTTCATGCATTTTTCAAATCAACAAATCTTTTTCCATACACAAAACAGGGCAAGCTCTCTTTCTGTTTATATATTTTGATGTATATCATTCCTGTTCTCATTATAGGGTTGACTAGCTCATTTGAAGCTCAATGAGTAATTAAGGGGCGTTCTCACTTTTAATTTCAAGGTCAACTTTACATCGTTGTATTGTGTGTAGAATTTGTGGAGACTAGAGTTGACACTTAAACGTTGCTAAGTGTGGGAACTTTACCATTGCTTTAAGACTTCAACATTTCCTCCTTGCTTAGCATAAGGCTACTTCAACAAGGGCTTGTAATTGTCATTTCATTGCTTCATAATAGTTTCAACATTGTTTCATGATTCATGGCATTTCATGACTTCAACGTTGACATCACTTTAAGACACATCGCCAATTCTCGTCACTCTTGATTGTTTATCTTCAAAATATAAAGCTTCAACAATTGTTAAGGTTAACTTCAATGTTTCCTGACTTATCCTCATGGATTGACTTTTATTGGCAGGAATATTTGTCAACGACATGTGCATTGTGTAAGTGTTGTGATAATTCCTCATAGATCTAGTGGGCATTTTGACTAGCTTGCAAGCATTTTCTTTTCCTTTGCAGGCATATTACCATAGCCTACAGGAATTTTCTTTCCAATTGTGGGAATCATTTCTACGTGCATTTCTTTGGCCTGTAGGAATTTATTAGTCCTGTGTTGTGGGCATTTGTTGCCATATATGCGTATTCTGCTTGGGTTTGGCAAGAATTTTTTGAGTGTGCAAACATTTGCCTCATCGACTCATCTCTATATTCAAGCATTTCTACTTATTTGTGCAGGAATTTATACTCTCTTGTGCGGGCATTTTCATGATGGAGGGAATTTGTCTCATCCAATCTTCTCCTGTGGACATTTCTACTTAGTCGCGGGAAATTCTCCTTTTCCCTAGAGGCATTTTACTCCTTTCTATGGGAATTTTACTTTATGACTATTGCAGGTAATTTGGTGAGCAATTACTTAGTGGTTGTGGGAAAAATTTTCATAGTGGTAGGAATTCTATGATTATTGTGTGGGAATATTATCTTATTTCCCTATTGACATCCATGACAACATTATCCAACAATATCCCCCTTTTTCATTAATGGCAATACTTCTGTGATTGTTTTTTATGTCAATTGTTCCCTCTATTTATTGCTTGCCCTTTTAGTTGCCCCCCCTATATGCATTCCACATTTCCTCCCCTTTTGACATCAATGACCAAAGGGTTTCTCCCCATGGATACATGCTTGCAAAACTCAATATTTTTATGAAACTTGCCAGGTTGGGGTTTTGTAGTTGTAATTAAACAAATGTTGTCGATATACAAGTATCTTTAAAGAGTCTTGCCACAAGTCTGCTACCAAAAATTTCCAATATTGAACTCTTATGGTGGCTAAAATGATCTTCGCATGAATCATGTCCTTAATCAACTCTAAAATATCCCTCAACTGATATTTGTTACAATCGGGCCTTGCAAATATCCTTTTGTATGTTAAATCATTATGGTTGAGGATTCCCAAAATGTTGCTTCATCTAAACTCCAACAGAGAACGAGCATGACTATAATCACATATCAACCTTCATAGGCTTTACTAGTAATTCTGTTACCAATTTTAATTATTTGTCAAAATATGTTATCATTGTATCTGTGTATTGTCCCTCTTCAATAATTTATCCTTTCTTCTTTAATATTATAAACATAGGTTTTGAATATGATCAAACAAATGATAAAATATTTATTCCATAAATATCTTCATACCAAGCTCATAAGTAAGTTCAAGGGACTCCCTCTTGCATTTCACCAAGCTATGTGATATTCCTTTGATACTTATAGTTGTGATCTTTGACTCCTTAAGTAAAGTTTTCCAAATATTTTAGTGTTGATTCTTGTACACAACCTTTTTCACAATTGTGTGACCATTGGTTGATGTCTTCCTTAAATAAACAAAATTCTATCACATATTCTTATCAAGAACATAGGCATGAATTAGCCTTAATATTGCAATTAGGCCCGCTTTTGTTCTCATCTATTTCTTGGGATACCTCATTGAATTTTTAACACATGGTACTCGAGCTCATCTTAAACTACACATGGGCAACATCTTCTTTTATCAACATGTGACTCCCCCTGTCAACAATTCTCCCACTTTCAATTATGAAAGGGTACATCTTCTGAAGATTATCACCTACAAAATCTTTCAAAAATCCTTTCATACTAATATGCTAATATAGACATGCTTATGGAACTACAGTAATAGATGTAGTCATGAAGTCCCCTTCGATCGACTGTCATAGACCTCTTTTTCACTTGTTGCATCAACTAATCTTAGATAAGCATTGAATCATGCTTAACAGTCTTCAACTCTATTAAAAAATAGTCCTCAACAAAGTCTGATAAACTTAAGAAAAATGCAATTGACATTCTCAATCCTTCAATAAAGTATTCCAAAACAATTACTGACATATGCTCCTATCAATTATTTCATACTTTATGGTGACAACCAAGATGCTCTATTATTCTCCCAATGTTGTTTCTTTCATAGGATTGTTTTTTCAACTACAGCAATAATTAGTTCATCTTCTATCATTATTGCAATTGTTGATTGGTTGTATTCAATATTTTTATGTTTATCTTCTTTGACCATAGGATCAAGGGAGATGCTACTATTTTTATCATCTTTAATATGATTTCTTGCAATATTACTAATATTTTTCTTGTTACTTAACTGTACTTCTCCTATGGACAAGTCTTCTGAGAATTCGTTATCCTCAAGTTTCTTTTGTTCTTGATTTCTTCTCCAAACTTTATTATACCCAATACATGCATTTTCTCTCATAGGATAGTTTACTAAACTTTTACAAAACGTTTCTAGGTGACCATATTTGTGGAAATTGTAGCATTCAATGTTGTGATTCACCAATGGGACGAATGGGTTGTGGCTTCTATCAACAACCTTATGAGTTTCAAGGTCATTTTCAGGATATATGTAGTCACTCCTATTTCTCACGTGGTCATTCCTTTTGTAAGCTCTACACTCTATAGCCTTATGTCCAAAACTATTGCAAGAATAACAATAGTCGGGAATGATTATTTCATACTTGGAAGGAAATGATCTTCTTGAAGATGCACCCTTTTTGTTCTCATGCTTGTCTGATTTTAGCTGATCAAATATTCTTTGATTGTCTTTGATTTTATGAGAGCTTTTGAGAACATCCCATGGGTGGAAATGTGGGAGGGGTTCTTTATTACCTAGGATGAAACATAGTATACACTTTCACTTGGATTTTGGTAAAGAGAGAAAACAATCAAGTGGAATGGGCTGCATTAAGTTATGAAAGAATGAAAAATATCAACCTGCCATGTTTTTGGATACTCTTGGACACCTCCTGGATAGTCATCCAAAATGCGAGAAAGTTGCAACAAAATCCAAAATAAGACCTAGGAAGAATCCATTAGAAGCTTGGAATGAAGATTAAATATTTTCCATAATTTCACTTCTACAATGTGAAAAGTATTAATAACATGGAGGCATATTGGTTAGCCAACAAAGGTTGTAACCTTAAAGAAGGTGAAATGGTGATAAATGACCACACAAGGGTGATCAAATGGGCTGGAAGTTTGTCTTTCTAAGCCTTTCTCCCCCCTCTTCCTAACGAATACTCAAGCATATAGTGGTGTGTATACCCATAGCTTATGGTGGATTCATAAACACAACATCATTGTTTCCATGCAAAGTAGGGAAAGGTGACGAAGGCTCAAGCGGTCAGCTTTCAAGCACTTAGGAATCAATGAACCTACCTCCACTGCATTTGAAGCTTAGGAGGATCATGTGACCATCATTTTGGCAAACCTTTGTTTTAATGGATCACACGAGAGGGGTCCTTTCATCCTTGGAAAAATAGAGAATCCAGGTTGGACATGTTAAGATATTAACTCACTTCCAAAACTTTTCCTTTCATTCCATTTCCGAACTTGACTCAACAAGAAATCGTGCATCTGAAGAAATGAAGAGTGGTGATTCTGAGAAGAAGGGTATGGAGTCGGATGAATTCATGGAAGTAAAAGGATATATGTTAGATTACAAGAAGCTGCTTTTTTGTGAGCACAAAGTGGCCATGACTGTGTTGGAGAGACAACGCCATTATGATCTCATGCTCTCTTGTTCGGGCATTCAAATGGACAATGTCTAGACCAACACCAAGGTAATGACTAGAGAGGTGGAATTTGTTAAGGAATAGATGTGAAGGATGGAACATATTCTAGTCAAAAATTTCAATGGCATGAGGACTTATCTGGGTCACACAAGGAGCTGTACTCGCAGGCTTGGTACAGGAAACAAAAGAAAGGTCAACATCGCTGGACAATAGTATCATGAAAATGGTTGAAGGGATACATGAGTAAATGAACGGGCTCATGACAGACATGCATGGTTTGGTAAGAGCACTTGAGCCTACATACCAGCCTGTGACTGCATATCTAATGGAAGGATTTTCCACAGCCACTCAAGGTGCAAAGAGCTAACAAAATGAAGATACTCTAGCAGACATACCTCAAGAATGAAGACTCTATCACTTTTGTTTTATCACCTCCATGTTTTTTTGTCTTGTATATGTAATGAATATATAAGGATTTACTCTGTAAAATGCACTATAATAGGTTACCAGACTTGTTATGTAGGGAATGCCTCAGGGTTTTTTGTGAAGGGGGAAACAAACATAACTTTGAAGTCCCTTTTTTTGAAAGACTGAAAACTTGGTTACTGCTCTGTATATTTCCTTATTTTTTATAAATATAATACTTCTCGTTTCTGTTAAAAAAGAAGAACTTTTGAGAACATCTACAAAAATCATCCTTTTCTTCAACTTCCTTCTTTGGTGGACTGGAATCTTCACCTTCTCCTTCTTGGTTGATGCCATAAATAATACCAGTTTTGTCAAGTGGAGACCTTAAGAATTGGGGATATTTTCTAAACTTGATGAGCTCTTTTTAAACTTCATATTATTATTTACTTGAGAAGTGAGCTTATAAATTTCCTTTCTTAAAGTGGCATTTTCTTCTTCAATTCTTTCATAATCCTTTACTTTGTTTTGTAGTTGTCTTATGAAACTCTTCAATTTTATTTTGTTTTTCTAATTGAATTTTCATATCATAGATTTGTAACAATTGGTCTTTCAATGACTTGTTCTTTTCCAATTCCTCTATAAGAGAGACAACTTCAAGTTCTCTTTCTTGACAGGATTCTTCTTTTTCTATCAATTGAATTGTTATACCTTCTTCAATTCTCTTTGCTTCTTCCACTTGAGCTTTTAGACTGATAATAGTATTTTCAGTTTCTCCATTTGAAATATGATCGACCTCTTGATACTTCTGCAATCATTCCCTTAATGATTGGTTTTCTCTTTCATCTTTCCTTAGTTCACTTAGATAACTAATGAGTTCTCCTTCAAGATCCACCTCTCCTTCAATTTCAGATTCTCCAGTATCATTATCTTTTCTCTCAATGAATTCATCATCTATTTTAGGGTGTCCTTCATTATTATATGTTCCATGATTGTCCATGAATAGAGCATATTTTGAGTTGTTGTCATTTTCATTAGGTGAGTTTCTTTCATTGTTTGCATTTGATTCTTTGATGATTTTCTCAATTGTGTAAAAACTATGTAATTTATCCCAAGTGGATCTTTAGTTGATGTATATTTTCCTATTTTGTATTTCACATAAACAAATAATGCACCTAGGATGGAATCCATTGCCATCGTGTTTTCCTTCTTTAACTTATTTTTGGATGAAAACTGTGGTGGTTTCTTTAGAGTGGTGTAATTAACTTATAACAACTAATTTATAGACAATATCAAATCCCATTGCCATCAAGAATACTCTCATTCTCATGCTCCAAATGACATAGTTTATCCCATCAAATATTGGTGCTCCATTCTCAACTAACTCTGATTGCTTTTCCATGTGTGTTCTTAAGGATCTTCCTTTTAGTATTAAACTTGTCTGAAGGAACCTGCTCTGATACCAATTGTTGGAACACACAATGATATTGAGAGGGGGATGGGTGAATTAGTATTATGCACTTTTTAATAATTTTTACTTCATTATTTATGTGCCATTATCATTCATAACATTCATCAAAATAAAAGCATAGTACACCAAATCTTTATATGGAAAATCAAATTTATTGAATCTATAAAACCATATATTACAACGAATGTTAGGAGGAACTAATCTTCACTGATGGTGTGAGCACCCACTCATAAATTTGAATACACCAATATAATAGGGACACCAATCCCTTTTTCAAGCACCAACTTGCAATTTGCAGGCACCAACCTATTAAACCAATCCTCTTGAGCACCAAATCAAATCTACATGTACCAATATGTAAAGTATATGAGGAGATCGATACTTTGTAAGCACCAACTTATAATGCAATCACAAACTTGCTCTCTTTAGGATATCATCATCAAGAAATTACCTTCACATGTTTGTCTGCCTTATTCAAGAGCTTCTTTTATGTCAATGCCCCTTTTCTTTTGGTCTACATAAGTCCTTAAACCCTGCTAAACAGTCATTCTAGTCAAATCCCCGCCCAAAAATAAGTCTATTGATAGTCTTCAAACCTGTCCACCAAACTGTCCTTTAATAAGTTTCAAATTTGTTGTTATACAATCATAATAATTCCCTTGATATGTGTGCTAAATACAATCCTAAAAATCTTCCTCAAGTCAGTTTAGATTTTCTCTAAAGAATAGGTTTGGAAGACCTCTTCAATTCTATTCAAAAACCCTCTAAAAAATATGCCACATGTCCCTTAGAATTTGTCTTCACTTGTCTTCATTATGTCTCTTCTTGGTAGTTGTTCCTTCCCTTGTACCTTCATTGTCTTTTTTAGATTAACTCATATTTTTTCATATGCAAAATAGGGCAAGATCTCTTTCTATTTATCTATTTTGATGTGTGTCATTCTTGTTCTCATTATAGTGGCAACTAGTTCATTTGAAGGGCAACGAGTAATTAAGGGTGTTACACTCAAAATCTGTCACCAACATGTGATAAGATCCCTAACACAAATATTTTCCCTCGAATCCCAAAACTTGAAGTGAAACATGCTCTAGGTGTTGATTTTAACATACAAGATTTCAGCACCGCTCTTTCCCTCAAGCAGATAAGCGGTACCTTGTGCAGCACCGCCCAAGTCATGTGGAAACCAGGCGGTGCCACCGCCTTTAACTTTTGTTGTTGGTGCGGTTCTCATCCTTCACCGCTTGGTAAAAAGTGAAAAAAAAGAGGTTTCATGAAGCTTCTAGAACAAGAGCCTCGTGTCTAACCTTATCCCTACTCACCTGGGTCAGTTGAGCTCGAAATCTCTCCTTTGAGGATCTCATGGCCACCTCACCCACCAATTTCTCAACCATTCCTATCCCTTTGATCCCTATAAATACAAGCTCATACTCCATGGTTGGGAGGGAGAAGAAAGAAGTAAAGTTATGCTGTTGAATTAACATCTTGACCTAATGCATTAGAGAGCATAAAGGAGCAAGTTGAAGCTATTGGGGATGAGGTGCTAGTCTTGTGAAGGAGTGCATAGACACTTAGGAAAAATGGTTGTAAGCTCTTTCATTTATATTTTAATGCAAAGTTGATTTCCTTCCCATATATCTGTTGTGTTGATCTCAAATATATATTATTGGATTCCTTACTCACTAATATGGATTCATAGATAGTTCTCTGGTATCTTTGATGTTGTTGTATGTTTGATGCATTTTTGCAGGTATACAGGTCTTTCAACAAAGGTTGTATTCCAAGCATCTATAACATTCAAGGAAAGTCCTCAACCTAGTTGTTCACTCATTTGTTTTGGATCTGAACCATTTAGACTAGAGGAACAGCTTATGTTCACAGAAGGTGTTATATTCCTGATAACAAATTTGGCAACTCCTTGGGGATGATTCTTTTGATATGATCATAAACATTTGATCTGATCTTCCTCAGTTTCTGAACTACTCTTGTCCGAATCCAAGATCCAGTCTTCAGTCTTTTCAGTCAGATCTACATCTGATCTAGTGAAGTTTTGGTTTGAAATATTCCGATCTCTTTGAATCTGAGTCACCTTGACTTTTTATGCTCTGTATTATTGTTGATTCATCAGTTTTTGTAAATTTTTTTCATTTGTTAACTTGATTTTTTGCTCTCCTTGTGTTCTGGCTTGTTACAGGGAACCACACATGTGCTTGAGGCAAGAAGCGGTGCCACCACCTGAGTTCAGTGTGAAAGAAGTGGTTCTACTTCAAAACTGCTCTGTTAGTTACTCCTTCGGCGCGGTGACAGGTAGGCCTGTCCCAGACCTTGATTTATTTCAAATTTTGCAAAGATTTGTGATTTTTGGATTTATTGTGTGATCAGTTGCTTTTGTCCATACTTGTTTGCAATTTCCTGAGTGATTGAAATCTGAGATTTTTATGTGGAAATTGCTTGTTTGTCAAAATAAAAAAGCTAGGTTAGATTCTTCATTCATTACTGCTCATAGGTTTGATTTTTTCTGAAAGGAGTTTTTAGAATATTTAGGTTGAGTTAGATCTCTACCTATAATTGGATAGTATCGAAAAGAAAGACTCCCTTAGATCAGTTTGCTTGGTTCTATTTTTTCATTAAGCTTGAGAAAGACTTATTTTCGCTCTAAAAATAAAATTTGTTGAGATTAGGTTATTGTTTTATCGGGCTTAAGTCACTGGATCTATGATTATCCTTGCAAGATTTCAGGATTCCTTTGTTCTTTTGTCTTTTTTGCATCATTATCTCATCAAAAATAAAAATATCGATAGTATAAGTTATATCTTTCCATGTTTTAGAAAAATTGAAAAAATAGCTTGCATGTGCATATTTGAGTGTTGTTTGTCTTTATTTTTTGTTGAAAAGAGATCTTACCCCTACCTGTTTGCTTTCAAAAAGAATTGATTTGAAGAAGTGTTGTTTGGTTGTATGCTCAGAAAAATAATTTTCTAGTATTGTTGTATGGGGAATTTGTTGGCTATAAAGCAAAATTGAAAATGAAAACACTCTCTCTCCTTCCCGTAATTAGGCATATTAAATGGTAAAGTGAATGAACTTGCATTTTCATATTTGCATGGTTTTACTTTTCTGTCAAAACCTCATGCATTCACTTAACCGTCCACTTTAAAATTAATGGTAGTTATAGGGTTAAAATTTGTATAGAAATTTGAGTGCTAGGTTAGATACGTGTTCAGGCATCATTAAACGTAGGAGCTGTCATTCTTTGTCCGAACTACAACCCGAGACTTGCGTGGTTCTTCCACGTACCGCAGTATATCGAACGGCCTTTCACGTACCCTTGAGGTATATAGAAAGGCACTTCACGGACTCGATTGTATATTGAAAGGCCCCTTGTGAACGGTTGTGCATTAGACAACACTACTACCGATTTGAGCTCCCACGTACCTTGAGTATATCAGGAGACCCTAGTAGGATACCCTATCTATCTGAGAAAATCCCTTTGGCCATCTTGTGTGGAGTAATACAACGAAAACAACATTCGGGGAGATTAATACACACGTACCCTTATGGTATATCGCGAGTTGCGCCTACTTGACAATCTTGGTGAGAGACCGACCATTTGAGCTCATCCTATCATTTGAATTTGCTTGTTGGCATGTAGCTTGAGTAGGAGAAATTTTTTTGGTGTGTTTTTTCTTAGATTTGAAACCCTAGGTTATATTAGTGACTGTGCAATTTGGTTGAGTTTCATTTGAGACGGTATAGAAGAACACAAGGCTTGCCACCTGACTTTCCTCCTATCACAAAAGAAGGTCTAATGGAAGCTATCGACCAAGGAGCTACAACTACTTCCCATGTGGAAGCGAACCTAGTTGTAGAAGGCGGAGACCAATTCACCTCTTACGTTATTCCCTTGGTCCAACAACCTCCTGTGGGTGACACTTCTTTCCATGGTCCTGTGGAAGGTCGTGTTGATAGCCCTGCTCATCCAGATTATGGTCCAGATGCTCTATTTTGGGGAACTTCTATGGGACAATCCATTGCTTGATTCAGAGTACATAGGCCCTCTCTTGAACATTCTTCACCAAGTGAAGAGGAATATAGACAAATTCAATCATCTATTCACGGTGCACAATATTTTCAAGAGAGAATGCAAAGACTAGATACTATGTTAGCAACTCCAATCCCTTATAAAGAACCTATGTCGACTCTTCTTCCCTGTAATACGGACCCTTAGCTAGCTGGATATCGTTCACCAGCTGATTTTATGAAACCTATTGATCCTGTTGAGACTTCACAACACCCAGATCAAAATTCTGACCCTATGATTGCAAATGTTAGGTTTGTTTCTAGTCCTCCTAGGTCTTCTAGGGCTAGGGGGAAACCTTCAAATCCAGTTGTAGCAGTACCTTATAGTGTCGAGGGGCAACCCCCAACATGATCTATGTTACTTTTTGGTGGAGTTGTTACTCATAATAGACAGGCCTCTAATGCAGGCACATCCACAGTTTACGTTCCTCCTATGAATATAGTTAACCCTCCATTGAGTTCAGGTCAACCTTTAGGGGCATAACCTGTTGTTAATCAACCTTCCTAGGGGTATGGTCATCTAGCAAATCAAGTACCTATAGGAAATTTCAAATATCAACCTACCCCTACAGGCATGTCGTACACTGGAATTCCATATCCTGGAAATACTTTTACTCCATGGGGGAAACCCAACTAGTCCTACATGCCAGCATTGGGAGGAATAGCTATTCATACGGCTGGAGGTGCTAGAGGGCCTCCTTATGGAGGCCCTCCACCCAGGGGTCTTGGTGGTCTTCCTCCTGGTGGTCCCGGGGGTGCTAGTGGTCCTCCTCCTGGTGGTCTCAAGGGTCCTGGTGGTCCCGATGGTCCTGGTGGTCCTGGTCATCCCGGAGGTCTTGGCGGTCCTCCTCCTAATCCTCCTAGTGGCTCTGGTGGTCCTAGCGGCCCTAACCATGGAGGCCCATCTTCCAGAGGTTCATCATCTAACCAACCTTTTCAACAGCCTGTGTATCAGTCCACTTACTATCCTACTGGTGGTTACATGCCTTATCAATATTACCAGTATGTTGAACCAAATCATTAGTTACCTTTCCTAGAAAATTTGTACTTGCCCGATTTGTCCAAGTTGATCAATGACCCCATCCAATGTAATTCTTCATGGCCTCCTATTCCAGTCAAGTTACCATCAGATATTCCGAAATTCGATGGTAAGCAGGGAGATGATCCCAAGAATCATGTTATGACTTTCCATTTATGGTGTTCGTCAAACTCCTTAATGGATGACTCTATTCAATTGAGACTCTTCCAGTGCACTTTGACCAATACGACCGCGAAGTGGTATATTGAACTTCCATGACATTCGTTTATGGACTTTAGTGCTTTGGAAACTGTTTTTCTCACACACTTTCAACTACCTATTCGTTATGAAATGGGTATCGACCTTTTCACCTCTCTATGTCAAAATACCTCCACACATATTTCAAATCATATTCATGAGTGGAGAAGGCAGAGATGACTCATTAAATGTCCTATCCTGGACAAACTCTTAACTGATTGGTTTACGAAGTCTTTGTTGCCACCCATTGCCCGAGATGTGGCTATGGGGGGGTGTTTTCACTGAAGAGAAGGCCATTAGTCATGCCCAGTATCTCGACTTGGTGTATTCCCAGTCTAGAACTTTGTATGACCTTATTCCTCAAGCTCCTTGTCCCAACATTGACCCGGATAAGCCACCTGCAGAAACTCGTGTTGATGGGGTTATCGGTTCAATCCATCCTCCATGAGCAATAAAAGCTGCCAAACAACCCAGTCCTTCCACTACTATTCCTTCCAATCCTATGATTTCCACTGAGGTGAATGCTATCCAAAGTACGCAATCATCTGGTAGTAAGAAAAAAGGAAAAGGTAAAAACAAGAAACCCAGAAACCAACAGGAAAATCCCGAAGCTACGGCCCCGGAGAATGACAACAAAGGAAAAAGGAAAGCTAAATATCCTTTCCTATTGTGTGGTGGTGACCATTTCATGAAGGAGTGTCCCTATCATGATGAAATTAATAAAATTTTAAAAAGTAACCCCACACCGACAGTCCTTACTGATCCTTTTCCTTCTCAGCAACAATTGGTAGACCACATGTCTAACCAGGGAAATTCTAGTTCTACAGACGAAATTCGAATGATTTCGTCATAAACTATTAATATAGAAACTCAAAGTCAGTCATGTGACAAACCTGAGGAGAATAAAATCAAGAAACCTTCTCTAGATAAAGCTCCTTGTACTGGTTCTCCCGCATCCTCATCTACTGGTCCCGTGACAATCGAGAAGCCTAATCTCGACATGATTTTGCGTCCACCCAAGAGTACTCTTAGGAAGGTTGTTTTCAATCCTAATGCTTGATCTGTACAGTTATATAATGTTTTAGAATACTTAGCTCAGGCACCATGTGCAATGCCTACCTTAGAATTACTCCAAAGTTGTCCTACACAACACAAAAACTTATTGACCGCCTTAGGAGCCATGGATCCAAGTGACACGAATCTGATTCATTTTAATCCAAAGAACCTCAAACCTATATTACCTCACCAACTGGATTTTCAAATCGTAACAAGAGTAGTTGGGAAAAATATCTTTAGGACTGTTCTAGATGAAGGTGCTTCAACCTCTATTTTGTCTCTGTCCTATTAGAAAGTCATTGGCTCTCCTGAGATTGTAAAATCATCGACAACCCTAAAAGCCTTTGATGGAAGAGGTTTCCATCCCTATGGCCTCATGCCAAACCTTTCAATAGAGCTAGGGGGAAAAATTGTTTCCGTTCAGGTGGAAGTAGTGGATGCCCTGACGTTAGACTACAATCTTCTCTTAGGAAGAAATTGGTTTTACGCTATGTCAGCTGTCACTTCGACGGTGTTTTGAACCCTCCAATTTCCGCATTTGGGAAGAATTGTGACGATTGATCAACTTGATTTTTGTACACTAGATGCTACTACCCCTACAGAAAATAACATCCCTTTTCTAGGTCAATTCCCTCCTCCTTACCAGTTGATTGGGGTAGGGATGTTGAAAGACTCCGCCCTTATGGGCGTGTTTCCATCAGCCCCTTCTAGCAGAGAGACAACAACCATTAATATGATATCTTGATTCAACTATGATCCTAAGGGTAAGCAAGTTGTTGAGACATCCTCCCTCAGCCCACATGAAGCAGTTTATGATGTTATCCAATCCGTTTCTGATTCCCATATAGATGAGCTTCATCTTGTGGCTTCAGATCCTTACCACTTGCCCTACTGGTTAGAACCTTCACTTCCTGTTCTGTATTCTATCTCTCAGACTTTTCCCTCCAACGAGTCCATCATATAGATTATGAACATGAATGAATCTGTATGGGAGGATTACCATCACCGATCCTTGTTCCTCCCCAATACCAGTTCGACATATAATGATTTTTTATCTCTCTTGGGTACTGATATTGTTGATGCCCTGCAAACACCTTTCTTGTTGCAGGATTCTGATTCTGAAGGAAATTTATGCAACATTACCAAAACGGCTCCACTCGACATATCAGTTAAGCCTGGAACTGTTGAACATGTTCACATAGGGCATAATTGTTCAATAGATGAAACTGAAGAGTATAGAGCACCTTTTAAAGAATTCCAAGACATTTTTGCCTAGTCTTACAAAGAAATGCTTGGGATAGAGATCCATCTATTGTAGTCCATGAGATCAAAACCTATCCTACAGCCAGATCGGTTAGGCAGAAATTGAGACAATTCCATCCATGGAAGACTGCAGCTATCAAACCTGAAGTCGAAAAACTTCTGAAGGCAAGGTTCATCTATCTTGTACCCCTGACGGAATGGGTATCGAATATCGTTCCTGTGAATAAAAAGCAGGGAAATATTAGAGTCTGTATCGATTTTCGAGATCTGAATAAATCTTGTCCTAAGAACAACTTTATGACTCCACACATCAATCAAATTATCGATAACTGTTTTGGGAGTGTCATCTTCTCATTTATGGATGGCTTTTCTGGCTACAATCAGATTTAGATATTGCCCATCGATCAGCATAAGACGATAGTTTTATGACCGTGGGGAACATTCACCTATAGAAAATTACCCTTTGGTCTTAAGAACGTTGGGGCCACATTCCAGCATGCCATGTCCTATGCATTTCATGACATTAAGAACATCATGGAGCCCTACCTGGATGATCTCCCTGCGCATTCAAAACAATGGGAAGACCATCCTCAACATCTTAGATATATTTTACTGAGACGTCGTCATTATAAAATACGGTTGA
The DNA here is from genome assembly GCA_001517045.1 of Pseudotsuga menziesii. Classification (NCBI taxonomy): domain Eukaryota; kingdom Viridiplantae; phylum Streptophyta; class Pinopsida; order Pinales; family Pinaceae; genus Pseudotsuga; species Pseudotsuga menziesii. Next base: position 32,295 of record LPNX010253184.1, on the reverse strand, counting down.
ACCCACACAAATGTGTTTTTTGCATTGAGACGAGATGGTATTCGGATTGATCCATTAAAGATTGCTGCAATATTCACTCTACCTGCCCCTACCAACCTGCTTGAACTCCAAAGTTTGCAAGGGAAGGCAAACTTTCTTCATTGTTTTGTTTGTAAATTTGCTGAGAAAACACACGGGTATATGCGTCTCCTTAAAAATGATACCCCCTTCTTCTGGGATGACCAAGCTCAGCGAGCCTTCGATAATCTTAAACACGCTCTGACCCATTCACCCATGATACACCTGTTGGAGACATTTACCACCATACACACTCATTTTGGTCAATTTGGCCTAGTTAAACCACTATCCTAAGTTTTATTGACTTAATTGACATACGAGGAGCACAGTATGTCATCAGCATGAGCACACCCACGCCTACGTTCAGTCAAGGAGGATAACTTAGCCTTCTCCTTCATTCGGGGAGGCTAACTAGAGCACTCCGGGGGTGATCTGAGTGTCATAAATGATCCATATTGCTAACTGATGGTTACAATCAGTTAAACAGAGTAGTGAAGGTGCCTCCCTTCATTAAATTGCTTATTTAATGATTATTTAATGAACTGGAGTCAACAGGGGCACCTCCAACCACTTCTGATGGTCAATTACACTTCAGTTAACCTCATCGGGGTTCATTGGAGTCATTGATGCGCTACCACTTGTTGGTTTGCTTGCAGTGACATGTGTCTAAGCTACTTTCAGTTAGACTCAGTCATTTATTGCACTCCGATTTCACTTAGGGCTCAGTTGAGTCAATTAGGGTTTTGATCAGTGGTTAACTTGAGTGTTGACTATGGCTTACATTCAGTGAAGCTAGACTCACTCATTCAATTCGAATGGTCTCCATGGGAATTTTAATTGTCTTGGCATTCATGCTTCCAGCATGATCATTGTATTGTATTGTTCATTATTCATTTGATTATACAGAGCTGCTACTTCCATTGCAGCACCATTTTTGCCAATTTTATGCATATTTGTCTGAATTCTTTGTGAGATTGTGTTTTCAGTTCCTAGATCACTATGACAAATTAATATGGTATCATAGCTCACGGTGGGACGAAGCTCAAATATCTCAAAAACAAGGTTTTTGACAGATCTTGCATGAAAAATTGAGCAACAACTCAAAAATCCAGCACTGCACAAGAAGCCAAGGCTTACCACTTAATACCCCAAGTAAGGAAATTGTTGATCAAGCTTGCTTGATTAACTATGCTGGGTGTGATGAAAGCCTAAAATGTGCAAGTTGTCCGACCTTACGGTGCCCCTTTCGTTGTGATTTTTAGGTTTTTAACAGGTGAAAGCATTCGCTCCAGCAGTTTCAGATGGCTTCTTCCGTAGAACTCTTGACTCCGTTCAATTTCCACTCATGGAAAGGAGACATGGAGATCCAAATACATGCCAGAGGACTCTATAGAGTCACTATGGACACTAAAGAAGAGCCTTCTTCTGTGACAGACAAAGCTAGATTCCTAAACAAGAAAGATGAAGCATTCAGATTCTTGTGCCTCTCTGTTTCTCGGGATCTTCTTTTCCATCTTTCATGATTGAAGACTCCAAAGGAAATCTGGGACAAATTGGAAACCATGTATGGAAATCAGGATGCTTTGATAGTATACCAGTTTGAGAATGAGTTGATGTCTCTCCAGCCTTCCAATTTCGAGACCTTGAATGACGTTTTCACAAAGTTCAAGCACATTGTCTTACTGTTGAAGCAATGCAAAGTGGAGAAGGAGGATGATCAGCTCATCCTCACCTTACTCTCCAAACTTGGAGCTGATTATTTGATTTTTGTCTCTACATTCCGTGGGGGAAAGCTCACAACCCCTGGATGGAAGATGCCTTCACTCAATGCCTTCATTGAGTCCCTAACAAGTGAACATGATAAGCTTGTCCATATGGGGATCATCAGATCCTCCCGTAATATAGCCCTCCATGTATCGGGGCCCAAAGATCTGAAGGGTAAAGGAAAGCAGCAGAAGAATCCAAAAACTAAATTCGAAGCTCCTAATCCTAAAGTTGAAAACCAGCAACATGAAGAGTCTTCCGGCTCAAAGAAGAACAAAGGAAAAGGGCATCATGGAAAGGAAAAATTCAAGTGTTCATACTGCGGGAAGGGCTTCCACCCTGAACATGCCTGCATGAAGAAGAAACTTGATGAAGCTACCTCTCTCCTTGAGACAAATCACATCAATCTTCTGGAAAGCTTTCGGAGGAGAGATCAGCAAGATCAGGAACCACAGCATGAAAGAGGTCATGCCCTCATGGCAAGCACTTCAAAGTCCAAAGCACTCTTGATATATTATGGATCTTCGAACCACATGATGGCTGAAAGAGACTCCTTCTCATCTTTGGAGACCGGCAAATCCATCCCCATCCACATGGTAGATGACTCCCCCATCATTTCAAAAGGACAAGGTACTGTTGATCTTGAGAATGGCTATTTTTCAAATGTTTTGTATGTACCATCTCTGGCATCAAACCTCCTTAGTGTCTATCAAATGACACATACAGAAGTTGCCAAGAGAGTATCCTTCATCTCGAATGATGTAGAGATCACGAAACTTGCATCCGGGAAACTTGTTGCAAAAGGCCTTGCAAACCATTATGCAAAATCCTATGAGTTTTCCTATTTTGTGGCAGATGCAAAGCCCACCGCACTGCTGACTCATGGAAATGAAGTTAGTAGACTATGGCATGAGAGGTTTTTCCATCTCAACTTCAAATACTTGCAGCAATTACAGAAAAATTCTATGGTTGAAGGCCTCCCAGTCATCAAGGTAACCACTGGAATTTGCAAGGGCTGTGTTGTTGGAAAGGACCCTAAGCACAAGTTCGATCGAGGGAAGGCAAGCTGAGCTACATGCATCTTGGGATTGATACATTCTGATATCAGCAGTCCCATGCCTATCACATCCATGAATGGATCAAGGTATGTTCTGACTTTTATTGATTATTTTTCCAGGTACACATGGGTCTTCTTTATCAAAAAGAAGTCTCAAGTCTGTGAAAAATTCACTGAATTGAAGGCCTTGCTTGAGAATGCATCTGGCCAAAAGATGAAGACCTTGAGATCTTATAATGGTAGGGAGTATGTCAGTAATGACTTGCTGCACATATACTCCCAAATTGGTATTCAGGTCCAACATTCAATTCCCTACACTCCCTAGCAGAACGGTGTAGCGAAGAGGAAGAATCGGTCTCTAAAGGAGATGACCACCTATATGTTGGAATCAAAGAAGTTGGCTGCAAATTTGTGGTCTGAAGCCATGCATGTTGTAGCATACATTAAAAATAGAGTGCCACACTCATCCATTAAAGGGAAGACCCCTTTTGTGTTAGAAAAATATGACCATAAAGCAATAACAGATATACAGTTAAATTTATAAACAAGATGCAAAACAAATTAAAATAGTACAGAGAGACACAGATATAACGTGGTTCACCCAAATGATGGGCTATGTCCACAAACAAATTTTCCAGTCCTTTTATTTCAGTCCAGAAAGATGAAGGGATACGCCCTGCAGCAAAACCGTTGCACTTCCTCTTCACGCTCTCACAGTCTCTCTTCCAGCACAATACAATGCCCACATCCAGTACCATACAGTACTCACATCCAGTACCATACAGTACTCACATCCAGTACAATACAGTACTCAGTACAATTACAATGGAGCCTCCTTAAGCTTTATAAAGTCTTAATCACATGCAATACCATGGGACAATACCATGGGCTACAACAAACCATGTGCCCAAACCATGTGCTAGACCTAACCACTTTTGACTCAATCTCAAGTCAAGGTTAACCCTGACAATCCCCCCTTTAAACTTGACTTGGAGTAATCACCAACTCCCCTCAAGTATTTACCAAGGAATCTTACATACACCCCCCTATCACCTAGGTCTATGTCCCGACTTTATTGGTGAGTTACCAGGGGTATGCATGCCTTACCAGGTCTTACAGCCATATGCCCATTTACATGCAAACCGCTCCATTACATTTTTATGTGCCTTCATGGTGACTAATCACAGCAACTCTACTGCTGCTGCACTTGCTGGACCTTGGACTTGGAAAATTTCTTCTTTTCACCTTCATGCTTTAAGGCCAATAGAAACCGAGCAGGAACTCAGTTTCTCTCTAGTTACTCCCTTTTTCAACATGTCTGCAGGATTCTGGCTAGTGTGAATCTTTTCCAGTTTTAACAGTTCTTCATCTAGAACAGATCTTATGAAGTGCTACTTGAGTTCTATATGTTTAGTTCTTGAATGCAAGACTGAGTTCTTTGCAAGATGAATGGCACTCTGGATGTCACTGTACAGCCTACTATTCTCCTGTTTCTTACCCAATTCTTCCATGAACCTCTGCAACCAAATCATCTCCTTACTAGCCTCTGTAGCAGCAACATACTCTGCTTGCATTGTTGAAAGTGCAACAACCTATTGCAGTTTTGAAATCCAACTTACTGCTGTTCCACCTACAGTGAACACATACCCTGTGGTGCTCCTCCTGCTGTCTTTATCACCAGCCATATCTGCATCAACATATCCCTGTAGAACAGTTTCTGAACCTCAAAAACATAATGCATGAGAAGTGGTACCTCTCAAATACCTGAGAATCCACTGTACTTCTTTCCAATGCTCTTTACCTGGATTATTCATATACCTGCTCACAACTCCCACTGCATGTGCAATATCTGGTCTTGTGCACACCATGGCATACATCAAGCTCCCAACTGCTGATGAATAGGGAATCTTGGAGATGTAATCTATCTCTTCCTGTGTCTCTGGACACATATGCTTGCTTAGTTTGAAATGGCTTGCCAAAGAT
>LPNX010253184.1:5117-26332 GCA_001517045.1 Pseudotsuga menziesii | reverse complement strand
ATAAATATAACGTACCTATCCTATTTCCTTTTGCAATTACCATTGATCCTTTAGTGACCTTCCACCACGTTTCTCCAAACGTAGACAAACAGCTGCCATTTCCCAACTGCCCTGTTGAGATCAGATTTCTTTTCATAGCAGGAATGTGCCTTACATCCTTTAGCAACCAGTCATTTCCATTATTAAGTTTAATCCGTACCTTACCCTTTCCAACAATTTTACATGGTTCATCATCCCCCAATAACACATGCCCACAATCACCTTGAACATAATCATAAAAGAATTTCCTATGGGGTGTAGCATGACATGAAGCCCCTGAATCTACTACCCAGTAATCACTAGTATTATCTAATGCAAGAATCAAAGCATCTTGTAACACGTCACCTGCTACATTTGCTTCCTGGGTAGTCTCTTGCTGCCTCTCACCTTTCTTCTTTGGTGCTCTGCAGTCTTTCTTTAGATGTCCTTTCTTATCGCAGTTCCAACATTCTATTTTTCCGAATCTGGACTTGGATCTTCCCTTTTTATACTTGCCGCGATTTCCTGGGCTCCTTCCTCTCTCTTTTTGTCTCCCTCTGCTCTCCATGGTCAACGCATTACCTGATGTCTCACCTGTGATTTTCCTTCACATTTCATCGCTAAGAATAACACTAACAACATCATCAAACTTAAGAGTGCTTGAACTAGGGACAGAGTTACTTACAGCCATGGCCAAGCTATTCCAGCTTTCTGGCAATGAGCACAAGATTAGAAGAGCCCTAACCTCATCATCAAAGTTCACTTTTACATAACTTAATTGACTGGTAAGTGTATTAAAGTCATTTAAATGGTCAGCAACAGATCCACTTTTTGACATCTTCATATTAAATAAATGCTTCATTAAAAACACCTTGTTAGAAGCCGAGGGTTTTTCATAGAGCTTACTCAAAGCGCTCATCACACCCTCTATTGTTATTTCTTTCGAAATATTGAAGGCCACTGACGAAGCCAGGCATAGCCGTATTGTTCCTAGTGCCTTTCTGTCAAGAACCTCCCATTCTTCATCCTTCATAGCCGCTGGCTGTTTTGCTTTTCCACCCAACGGCAGGTACAGATCTTTCTGGTACAGATAGCCCTCCATTTGCATCTTCCATAACTGATAGTTTTGGTCGTTAAATTTATCGACCCTAAACTTTCCTTCTTCCGCCATTGCTCCCACTCGAACCAAGAACCCTTCTTTCCTGTGAGTTTACAAACCAAATAGACCTTTTGGCTCTGATACCAATTGTTAGAAAAATAGGACCGCGGAGCAATAACAGATATACAGTTAAATTTATAAACAATATGCAAAACAAATTAAAACAGTACAGATAGACACAAATATAACGTGGTTCACCCAAATGATGGGCTATGTCCACAAACAAATTTGCCAGTCCTTTTATTTCAGTCCAGAAAGATGAAGGGATACGCCCTGCAGCAAAACCGCTGCACTTCCTCTTCATGCTCTCACAGTCTCTCTTCCAGCACAATACAATGCCCACATCCAGTACCATACAGTACTCACATCCAGTACAATACAGTACTCAGTACAATTACAATGGAGCCTCCTCAAGCCTTAGAAAGGCTTAATCACATGCAATACCATGGGACAATACCATGGGATACAACAAACCATGTGCCCAAACCATGTGCTAGACCTAACCACCTTTGAATTGATCTCAAGTCAAGGTTAACCCTAACATTTTGAAGCATACTTTGGACATAAGTCGGATGTGTCGAACCTGCGGGTGTTTGGGTCCACTGCATGGGCCTGAATTCCACTTGATAAAAGGAGGGATTTGCAACCGCAAAGCATAGAATGTATGTTTATTGGGTATCCTGATGAATCAAAAGGTTTCAAGCTGTTGTATATCAAAACAAAATAGATCATCATCGAAAGGAGTGTCAAGTTCGATGAGCCTCTTCAGGAGGTGAAACTAGTGAAGGAGAAAACTACTGAATTTCTTTCCTATTCTACTGAATATTTGGATGATGAAATTGGGAGTGATGACCCTGATTTGGATCCTCTGATTTCTGATATCAGTGTCCATCAAACATCGTATTTTGAATCAGAACATGAAGTACAAAATCATCTCCCAACATGGGCCCGACAGACACTCTCCTCCGCATGAGATAACATTGGAAATCCAGATGATCCAAGGAGAACCTAGTCTGAATTCCAAAGAGTAGGTATTACACTCTCTTGTCCTGATTATTTTCTGTCCGAATCTTGTTATTTGATGATAAGTTCAGACCCAAATTCCTACTACCATTCCCGGAAGGATCCGAGATGACAAGTTGCCATGGATGAAGAGATGAATTCTCTTCAGAAAAACACTACTTGGGAGCCAGTTTCTCTTCCTCCGGGAAGGAAATTGGTTCAATGTAGGTGGGTGTTTCAGAATAATGTTGCTGTAGGTGGAAGCACCTAAAAATATAAGGCAAGGCTGGTGGAAAAAGGTTTTTCCCAGGTCCAAGGTGTGGACTACCATGAGACTTTTGCACTGGTTGCAAAAATGGACTCCATCCGCCTAGTTTTGGCAATTTCAACTTCTAAGCACTGGGAAGTGCATCATATGGATATTAAGTCAGCCTTTCTGCATGGAGATCTTCATGAGGAGATATACATGAAGCATCATGACGACTACATCTCTGATCCGTCTTTGGTTTTCAAGCTAAAGAGGTCACTATATGGGTTAAAACAAGCCCCAAGAGAGTGGTATTCCAAGATGGATGCCTTCCTTCTCTCACAAAACTTCCAAAGGTGTAGATCACATATGAATGTGTATATACAGCAGTCTGATGGTAATTTGATTATTATTGTTTTATATGTTGATGAGTTACTGATCACAGGTAGCACAGTTGCTTCTATTTCAGTCATCAAAACTACTCTCCACAATGCATTTGAAATGAGCGATTTGGGGCTCTTAAAGCAATTTTTGGGGCTCAAAATTGAGCAAAATTCTGATGGTATAATGGTCACTCAGTCCAAATACATATTATACCTATTATTAAATTTTAACATGGCTGAATGTAGGCCTGCACCATTCCCTTTCCTTTCAGGGATCAGCCTTGAAGAAGGAAAAAGCACACCTCCCATGGACTGTATTATTTATCGACAGCTGATTGGTAGCTTGTTGTACTTGACAGACTCATTCTCAGCCTGATATCTATTATGCCATGAATTTTGTATCAAGATACATGCAGCAGCCCCATGATCTTCATTGGAAGGAATCCAAGGGGATCCTCCAGTACATTCAGGGAACCGGGACCTATGGCATTCACTATGCTGCAGACTCCGAGCTAGAGCTGGTTGGATACATAGATTCCGATTGGGTGGGTGATTCTATTGATCGAAGGTCAACTTATAGATATGTCTTCATGTTTGGTGGTGGCCCCATTTACTGGTCTAGCAAAAATCAGGCCGCCATTGCATTGTCTTTAGTAGAGGCCGAGTAACGAGGAGCGGTGAATGCTTGCATCCAAGTTGTTTAGTTGCAAGGAATTCTTTCAGAGTTTGATCTTGGTAGTACTTTGTCCACTGTCCTCTTTTGTGACAATCAAAGTGCTATTAAGATATCCATAGATCCAGTTACCAGGCAGAGGACCAAGCATGTAGAGATACACATGCACTATATTAGGGAGCTAATGCATGATAGGACCATCATTCTACAATACTGCCCGACTGATGAGCATATTGCAGACATCTTCACCAAGAGCTTCTCAGAAAATAAGTTCACTTACCTCCATTCACTGTTGGGGGTGAGTTCATCAGGGTGATCCAACTACTTTCAGTGTTCATCTTGAGGGTTTTTTTGCCCACTGGGTTTTCCCTCTTTTCCTCACTTAGTTTGTTTTTGAGCATTGTTTGAGTTTCAATATTGTACAGGGTGACCTATGGCCTTAGTTTCCAGGGCCCTAGCATTCTTATGCACTTTATGTTTTCTACTCTTCTTGAGTATAGCTTAAGGGTGGGTGTTGGAGACATTTACCACCATACACACTCATTTTGGTCAATTTGGCCTAGTTAAACCACTATCCTAAGTTTTATTGACTTAATTGACATCAGAGAAGCACTGTATGACATCAACATGAGCACACCCACACCTACCTTCATTCAAGGAGGCTAACTTAGCCTTCTCCTTCATTTGGGGAGGCTAACTGGAGCACTCCGGGGGTGATCTGAGTGTCATAAATGCTCCATATTGCTAACTAATGGTTACAATCAATTAAATAGAGCAGTGAAGGAACCTCCCTTCATTAAATTGATTATTTAATGATTATTTAATGAATTGGAGTCAACAGGGGCACCTCCAACCACTTCTGATGGTCAGTTACACTTCAGTTCACCTCGTCGAGGTTCATTGGAGTCATTGATGCACTGCCTCTTGTTGGTTGGATTGCAGTGACATGTGTCTGAGCTACTTTCAGTTATACTCAGTCATTTATTGCACTCCAAATTCAGTTAGGCCTCAATTGAGTCAATTAGGGTTTTGATGAGTGGTTAACTTAACTGTTGACTGTGGCTTACATTCAGTGAAGCTAGACTCACTCATTCAATTTGAATGACCTCCTTGGGAATTCGAATTGTCTTGGAATTCATGCTTCCGGCATGATCATTGTATTGTATTATTCATTATTCATTTGATTATATACAGCTGCTACTTCCATTACAGCACCATTTTGCCAATTTTATGCATATTTGTCTAAATTATTTGTGAGACTGTGTTTTTAGTTCCTAGACCACTTTCACAAATTAATAACACCCCCCAGATTACTGGAAGGACTTTCTCTTGTATGTTGCTGCCTCTACTACTACTATAGAAATGGTTTTACCCCAAGAGGAACAGAACTGCCTAGAACACATGATTTATTATGCAAGTAAGAATCTTCTCGATTCCAAAACTCGATACTCGCATGTGGAGAAGCTACCATTGGCTACGGTCATTGCTGTCCAAAATTTTCATCACTACATCCTGCTTCGCACCACTACTATACTTGTAGACCAAAACCCTATGTACTACATCCTGACTCATCGAGTGCTAGGGGGAAAATACTCCCGATGGATTGTCATCCTACAGGAGTTTGACCTTGAGTTTGCCAAAGCTACTTCGAAGAAATCATTAGTATTTGCAGAGTTGATGTGTGACCTTCCCTGTGCTGTAACGGATTCTAAGCCCAGTGATTCATTCTCAGATGAATTTATGTTCCTAATAAGCACAACTGATCCGTGGTATGGAGATTTAATCATTTATCTCAAAACATAGCGTTTTCAGCCTACTATATCTCGTGATGATCGACGCCGCATTCATCACCACACAAAATACTATCTTAACCTCAATTACAATACATTGTATAGACGTGGTATAGATACCATTCTTCGACGATGCCTCACCCATGACGAGGGTGAACAGGTTCTAAATGACTACCATTCTGGAGCATGTAGCGGTCATCTTTCTGGGATGGCTATAGCTCAGAAAATCCTTTGCGCTAGCTATTTATGACCTTCTATCTTTAAAGATTGTCACAAGGTTGTTAAGAAATTCCCACCTTGTCAACACTTTTATTCAAAAAAGCGCACCCACCCTGCTCTGTTACACCCCCTTATTGCCATTGGCCCTTTCACCAAGTGGGGGATAGATTTCATGCATTGTAATCCTACCTTAGCCAAGGGGCATGTTTACATCATTGTAGCTGTGGATTATTTTACTAAGTGGGCTGAGGCTATGCCTACATATGCAGAGGATGGCAAGACTACTGCCCTATTCCTTTTTAACCATGTAATAGCTAGGTTTGGAGTTCCTCAGTCTATTGTCACTAACCACGAATCACATTTCTGGAATCAGATGATGGTAGAGTTAAGTGCTAAGCTGCGTTTTCACCATGAAAACTCAACACCCTATTATCTGCAAGCTAATGGTCAAGTTGATGCCATTAACAAAGTTTTAAAAACTATGCTACATCAGATGGTTGGATCACAAATCCAACTGGCAACATACTCTCTTCTCCGCTCTATGGGCTTATAGAACTTCAGTGAAAACAACAACTGGTTTTACACCCTTTTAGTTAGTATACAGACTAGAAGTTGTCCTACCTATTCAATGTCATATTTCGTCTTTGAAACTTGCCGTTGAACTTCTCCCTAATACTTCTATCGAGGAAGAAAGGTTTTTATACTTGACCTACCTTGACGAAACTAGACGAGATGCTGCCTTAGTAAATGTGTAATAACCCAAAAATTCGTAAAAATTTAAAATTTTTCATGTGACATAAAATGACTAATATCACCGCTAAAGTACCATTAATGGTTAGCAGATAATAACATAGTTGGTAAGAGAAACAAAGAGTTGCTTCTTTATAAGAATTGTATAATTTAAAGGCTTCTCCTTGATAGCTGTGTTAGTCCTGTTTTCAACTTAGCAGTTGTAATTCTTCCAGAAGTAGAAAAGAAACTTGTACTTTACTGATGCTAGATATACCGTTTATTTATTTTGTCAAGTAGGGAGAGTTTCTTATGTGTGATCAGGGATTACTTAGCTTTTAAGCTAACACGGTGGGACTGATGGTTCCTTACAGGTTTAGCAGGTAAGCGTATGTTCTAGTAAATTAATATTTATATTCAATTCAAAAAGATACTTCTCTAGCATGTTTATGATGCTAGACTTAAAATTTTTTAACTGCATCTTGTCTCCATAAGAGGTAATGTTGGTCTCAAAATATTTTGTTGTCAAAACTCCGTAATGGCGTTTAAACAAACTACATAAGCATGGGTTAAATTGCATGATCGATTACTGTCAAAACATCTGGGTGATTGAGATTAAATTCTAAAGAATACTTATATTATTACTTACAACAACTGTGTTCTAGTGTTTAAAAGGAAGAAACAAAGTTCACAGCTTAAACTTAGATCACTCAAAGACATTAGATGTATAACACATTTACCCTCATCTTAGGGTTTTCTAATTAGACACTTTTCTCAAATATAAAAAAACTATACTGACTCTTAATTGTATATTCATTGCTAGGAATTTTAGTGTTACAAATGAAACTCTTATATAAATTATGAGAACTTCACATACTTAAGTCCCCAACTACCCGCTGCAGTAAAAGAATTGGATTAAGATTCTCTTCCTAGTTGAAAGAATTCCTCTTCGAAACTTTTAGAGTCGTTTTTCCTCGAATCCTATTTACTTGTATCTTATAGTTCCAACCTAGTGAACCCTTCAGCTATAATTTATGCCTTACACAAGGTTGCTTAATAAATCTTTTTGAACAAGGTTGTCGGTTTAAAGCAATATAGTGAGCGATCTTATATTGCTATGGTCCTTGTTATCAATTTACTCTTTAACTCTAACCAGTTAAAAGACTAATTTCTAGGTGTCATTGGATCACTTTCCTATTATAGTTTAATATTTAAAGTGAGTATCTTACACACGTTTCAACTTACAATATTTATAAAAGAACTTCCCATTTGACCCATAACCAAAACCTTAAAAATAAATTCCATAACCCATTCCTATAGTTGGTAAACGAAGCATAAAAAAAATAATAATAAACATGATTAGCAATCATAGAAAATGCATCATTTATATGATTATATGGTTTTGATTATAATCATTTTGTTTGCAGCAACGTGACTATAGGATTTCTACCCACGCTGGAGATAAATCTCGAAGGACACGTGGTGATGGTTCTATCCACGAGATTGTTGACTTAAAAGAAGTAAACCCTACCCATTCATATCACAGAGCGAGGGTTCCTTCGTTAGTTTTGGCCGAGCTGTGAGCTTGTGGCTGTCGTAAACCTGTACACACGTCCATTTTGCAGGATTCTTTCTGAACAAAATGCCATGAGCTGGTTTAAGTGTGGTTGTAAGGTATTTCTCGGTGCTTAAAGGTTGATGTAGCATGTGATGCGTGTAGAAACTGCTTTTCTTTAAAGATTAGAGGACTGCGAGTTGATGTTCTATGAAACCGCCATAGTTGGTAGAGCTTGGAAAGATATTTCTTCATTTTCCTTCATATTCATGATTCGGTGTCTTTAAAGCTTCCGGCGAGGTGTCCTTAAGCAGTCTTAGGTGGCTGGTTTCCATGACTTTCTTCAACTGAAACGCTATCAGGTAGAGACCCAAAATTGGTTTTTAATTGAAGTTGATTTTTAATTTGTTTAATTTATTAAAAGAATTATGACTAATGGATGCTTATTATGTGCAGGTCCTTCTCGCATCTCTGTAGGTTGGAATTCGAGCTTGTTCCTTCAACTTCCAACTATGCAGACTTCTGGTAAGCCCCGGTTGTGCTAAGGGTTTCTCCTACATGAGTATTATGGTGGTTGGAAGATTAGAATACTATGCTGTCGGTTATGGACCTTGCTTGGGTTTTTCTTGTTAGGTTTTTACTTAAAGTTGTTTGTTTTCATATGACTCTTAAACCCTAGAGGATATTTAAAAGTAAAGAGTTTTAAGGCTTAAGCAGTCGAGACTTAAGGGTTAAGACAGAGCCCATATGGCCTGTAATGATGTAAAAACTTCAAGTTTTACTTTCAGCTTTAAGCCGTAACCTTTAAATGGTATTTGCTGGAAGTTTATTCAATGAGACTTGTAAATGACTTATAGGGTTATGGAAGTATTGGTTACCATTTTTACTTACTGTTTGTTTTAAATTGTATAGTTTAATTTAAAGCAGGCTTAAGCCTCAACTGGTAATTATAAAGGCCGTAGGCCATTACCCTCATTTTATTTTGTTTCTATTTAAAATGTTGACAGTATTATGTAATTTACAATTTTCATTTAAAATGGAAGAGTATAATGATTTACTGTTTGAATTTATACCAGGTTATTAGGTGAAATCAGTACTCTAATTTTTCTCTCGGATTGGTTACTATTTGTAGATAAACTAAAATTCTGAAATGATATGGATTTTTACAAAAAAGGTTTTAGTCTTTGTTTTCCTATTTTACTTTCAGTAATAATATTTACAGCTGTTAAATTTTATAAATAAATCAGAGTAAGAAAGTCTATTTATAAGGATAAACCTATCTTTCGATAACCTTAAGCAAATCATTGAAGTTTACAGTCGAAACATCTGTTTTTAGTGCAGAACGCAAATACAATCTTGGAATAAGTTATGATAATAACTTATGGAATACTATCTAGTTCCAAACCCTAAGTGCTAGTTTGTTTACTGTTCTTATGTTTATTTGTTTAACTTTGTCTATTGTGTTTATAATAAGTATTAGTACTAATGATAGTTTTATGATTAGTATGATTACTAAATATTTTTATACACATATTCAGTTCTTTATCTGATGTAGATAATTTTCAATAGATAGGGTATGTACTGTTGTTTCTATGAAATGAATCATATGCAAACTATAAAAGAAATTAATTACATTTTTCATTCAGAGTTAATAACGAATCATCACATCTACTTAATCAACCAGCTGTACTAGAGTACTACCTATACAAGGTGTGGAAAAATACAGTATGGTAATCTATTCTATTTACTTTTCATTTAGCATAAATACTACTGTTTATAATCTACATATCCCTAACAAAACAATAATATGCATGTCTTTGAAAAAAAACTAGTAAACATTTATTGGAAATGGTAATTAAATTATAAATAACCTGAATAAATAAAAACCTGTCAAATGATGAGGTAACAACAGCTTAAGGAGGCTATTCCTCCCAACCAACTCATGGAGAAGGCTTAGTCTGCACTTCCTCAGGACCCCCAAGCCTATTTCCTGGTCCTCCTGGTAGAGTACCGGGTGAAGGATGTATCCTTAAGACCTTCTGTCACATGACTGGTCAAATTACAATAGTAATTCAAACCTGCTCTCAGCAGTAAGAACTTCAACCTAACAACTGCATAAGTTCAGTTCTCAGCAGTTAACCCCTCAAACTCACTTCAATAAATCCCCTCCATCGAATTTCTCATGTGCATTTCATTCACACTGAATGATCACATTTCCAGAATGAGCAGCCTCAACTGTCTTCAATGGGAAGTTTTATAATAATGCCTACGTCTTCTGGGTCAGTTTTTACTTAATGAGCCACCTGCTCAAATTTCACTTTCTTGGGGAATCATGACCAAAAATATAGAGAATTTTCCACCTGCAACAGTTAGATGTAGTTTGAGGATGCTACCACTTGTCAGTATACTCTCCACCCAGTCACCAGTTAACACTCTTTTAACAGCTTCCCTAAGATGTTGTCTCATCATTTATTTATTTATTAATAAAATATTCTGAAATGCATTAATTATTCTTGACCCCATTTGGTCACCAATTACAAACTTAGCATAAAATATAACATAATGTTCCTCAATAACATTAAATTGTTTTGCAAATTGGGGCATGTGACATACACACCCCCTTAATTTATAACATCGTCCTCGATGTTATTTATTCCTCATCCTCAGAGTTCCCCTGAAATAGAATTGGATATGCATCCCGCATATGACTTTCCAATTCCCATGTGGCTTCTTCTAGACTAAGGTGCTTCCATTACACCTTCACCTGACCAATGGTGCGATTCCGAAGCGAGATCTCCCTCCTTTCGAGGATACAATCCAGTTCCACCAGAAAATCTCCTTCGGGTTCCACCTTCACATCATTCCAATTAATAACATGAGTAACATCATGTACACATTTTTTTAATAAAGAAATGTGAAAAACATTGTGAACTCTTAGATTTGGTGGTAGAGCTAACTGATATGCTACCTGTCCTATGCTGGACAGTATTTCAAAAGGACCACAATATCGAGGTGCTATCTTAGCACAGCTACCCAACCTTAGAGAACTATTTTTAGGTCTAATCTTAATAAAAACATGTTCACCTACTTGGAACTCCTTTGGATTTTGTTTAAGTTCTGCTTGGCTTTTATGTCGATCTTGCACAATTTTCAAATTACCTTGTTCCTGCTTTACAATTACCTCCATCTCTTTTAATAATTCAGGTCCTACTACTAACCTGTCCACTGGATTACTCCAAGAGATGGGAGTATTGCGTTTCCTTCCATACAAAATTTTGAAAGGTCTATACCTAGCTGAAGCTTGATAATGATTATTGTAAGCAAATTATACCATGTGTAAATAATCTTCCCATTTACCTGGCTGCTACTTTACATACATTCTGAGTAGATCCTCCAATACCTGATTTACTCTTTCAGTTTGTCCATTAGTTTGAGGATTAAAAGAGGTACTAAAGTTTAATGTAGTATTTAACCCTTTAAACAAAGATTTCCAAAAATTACCTTTAAATTTAGGGTTTTGGTATGAAATTATCACCTTCGGTATTCCATGCAACTGAAAATTTTGTTTTAAGAAAATATCAGCTATATTTGTAGCTGTATAAGTAGTTTTTACAGGTATAAAATGGGTTGCTTTACTCAATTTATCAACCACTACCATTATTGAGTCATTTAAGTTCTGATTTCTATGTAATCCCATGATAAAATCAAGGCTAATTATCTCCCATTTCCAGTTAGGAATAGGCAATGGCTGAAGTAGTCCAGTTGGATGCTAATGTTCAATTTTTACTTGCTGACATTCGAAGCACCTAGCAATATATTCTGCCAATTCATTTTTCATGTTTGGCCAAAAATAATCATTTCTTAGCATGGTTATGGTTTTCTGATAACCCGGATGCCCTGAATAAGGAGTTTTATGAACTTCATTTAAAATTAACAGCTTAATCTTAGGTACATTAGGTACGTATAATCTATCTTTATACAATAATAATCCTTTTTCATTCAAGATGTACCCTGTACTTAGACTTTCTATTAAATTTTCTTTTACTTTTGCTTGTAATTTTTGATGATTTTCATCTTGTTCTATTATAACTTCTAGCTGTTCTTCCAAGTCTGTCGTATAATTGTTGATGGCTGCTATAAAATTCAGCTTTGCATTTCTACTTAATGCATCAGCAACCTTATTCTCCTTTTCTTTAATATGTTGAATTTCAAAATCGTATTCACTCAGAAAAGCTAGCCACCTAGCTTGCCTAACATTCAAGTTAGATTGATCCAACAGGTATTTCAATCCTTTATTATCTGTCATTAATATAAATTTCCTTCCAATTAAATGATGATGCCACATTTTTAAGGCATGTATAATAGCAGCTAACTCTAAGTCATAGGTCGCATAATTCTTCTCATGAACCTTTAGCTTCCTAGACTCATAAGCAATGACGTGTCCTTCCTGAGTTAATACTCCACCTAAACCTTCATTGCATGCATCAGTACATAGTATAAAATATTTATTAGGGTCAGCAATTCTTAGAATTGGTGCGGTGGTTAATAATGTTTTTTAACTTTTTAAAACTATCTTCACACTTCTGATTCCAATCGAATTTCTTCCCATTTTTCTGCAAAGAGGTTATAGGATTTGCAATTTTTGAAAACCCTTTGATGAATCTTCGATAATAACCAGTAATCCCCATGAATGATCGGATGTCAGTTACATCTTTTGGAACTGGCCAATCTTCGATTGCCTTTATATTTTCGGGGTCAACATAAATTCCTTCTTTAATCACCACTTGACCTAAATAGCGGATTTTATCTTTAAAGAAGTCACATTTACTAAATTTTGCAAAACGTTGATGCTCTCGTAACTCTTGTAAGACAATTTTTAAGTGTTCTTTATGTTCCTCTTCAGAATTTGAGTAAATTAAGATGTCGTCAATAAATACGACCACAAATTTATCCAGATATTTGTGCATTAAATTATTCATCAGACACATAAAAATAGTTGGGGCATTAGTAAGCCCGAATGGCATAATGACAAACTCGTAATGTCCATATAGAGTCCTAAAGGTTGTTTTAAAGATGTCTTCATCCTTGATTCGGACCTGGTGGTATCCAGATCGTAAATCAATCTTTGAAAACATCGTGGCTCCACGTAGCTGATCAAACAGATCATCTATACAAGGTAACGGGTATCTGTTCTTGATAGTCATTTTATTTAATTAACGATAATCTATACATAGTCGTAGAGTTCCATCCTTCTTCTTAAAAAAGATGACAGGTGCCCCCCAGGGAGACACACTAGGTCTAATGTAATTCTTATCAACGAGTTCTTTTAACTGCGACTTAAGTTCATTTAATTCTAATATATTCATTTGATAAGGGGATTTTGAGTTGGGCACTGCACCAGGTACCAGCTCAATAGTAAAATCTAATTCCCATCTCGAAGGCAGTCCCATAATTTCTTCCAAAAATACATCTAAATATTCCCTTATAATCGGAATATCTTCCAATTTTAATTAATCTCTGTTGTTAGTGTTTTCTTCATTGATTACTGTTACGACAAAATCCTTACAGCCTTTCCTAACAGCTCTCTTAAGCTGCAAAGTAGAAATTTGCCTTACGGCTGCATTCCTAGGGATTCCCTTTACATTTATTAAATTTCCATCGCTATTTATGCAAGTGAAGGTTTTATCAAAGCAATTCAGGACCACCCTATGCTGTTCTAACCAATCCATACCAATTAATATATCATATGAATCTAAAGGTAGCACATTGAGCTTAACAGAGGTTTCAAACTGATCCATAGTTACTGCACAATTCTTAACAAAGCTAATTGCTTTTCTCTTTGCACCAGTAGCTAGCTGAACTAACCAAGATATTGCAAACTTTTCAACTGAAAGCTTACACTTTTCTACTAAATTAGGAGAAATGTAGCTTAAACTAGCTCCTGGATCAATTAAAATAGATATAGGTATTTGATTTATCTTACCTTCCACTTCCACCATGGAAGTTTGATAATCTGCTTACCGGTTCTCTAATGCTGCATTGATCATGGGCATTGTCCTCACTAGATCACCAATAGTCATCTCCTCCTGTATTGTGTGTATATTACTAACAATCTTCTTCCGATTGGGGCAAACTGATGCATAATGGTGACCATTACATTCCAAACACTTTATGGGTTCCTTTCGTTCAAAATTCTTTGTATATTTACTGTGGTTGTTAGCAGATTCTTTATTCCTTTGATTATTTGGATTGGTCTGTGAATTACTTTTGTTCCCTTGGAAATTTTTACTAGGAAAATTTCTAGTGTTACTATTTTTAAAATTTCGATTAGGAACAAAATATTTATTTTTCTGTTCAAAGTTATTATTGCTTTTGGCCTTCCAGTTGGTCACACTTTCCTTTTTATGATTCTATTCATAACAAAAATTCACTTTTCTCATTGCTTCTTCTAAAGTTTTCGGATTGTCATACTCAATTATGTCCTTTATATGATAAGGTAAATAGCTAAGAAACCGTTGTACCTTAAGTTTCTCGTCCACAATATACGGAACATACCTGAGCAGACTTAGAAATTTACTATTTAGTTCTTTCATATTCATTGTTCATAGTTTCAGCTCGTAAAATTCCTTAGTCCTTTCTTCATAATATTGTTCAGATAAAAATTTCTTCTTGAAATATTTCTTAAATGTACTCCAATTTATATTTTTCTCCCTTATACATTTTACTCTTTTTAAGTCCTGCCACCATATATCTGCTTTTCCTGTGAGATTATAAATAGCCATCTTGGCCTTCAGTTGATTAGAGTAGTTATAAATTTGGAAGTATTTCTTCATCCCGGACAGCCACGATTCTACTTCTTCCTCCCTTTCAATTTATCCATTAAAGGTTGCTGCCTTGATCTTCTTGAATTCCCTAGAGATTTCTTCGTAAGGTTTAAAATTTCTCTTCCTAGTATGGTGATTATCTTCACTACTGTCACTAGTATAATAAAATTTTTGTTTATCTAAATCACCATATACTTCAGAATATGAGCTACTTTCGTTTTTAAATTGTTTAGTATTTTTATCTTTATGCTGGTAACCCATATATTTAGACTCAGTTCTTTTATCTTTTCCCTCAATATGAAATCTTTCCATTAAAATCTGATTTAACTCCTCCTAAGCTCTCAGAATCCTCTCATTTTCTTTCTTAACCGATTCCATCTCTGTTTTTAGTTCCTTAACTATTTGTAGTAGTTCGGAAGAATTATTAGTTATCTCTTCTTGTATAGGTTCTTTTTGAAAATTATTTCGTTCAGTGTAAGGAGATTCCTCATTTGCATATTCTTCCAATCTATCCATACCTGTCATTAACTCAGAAACAAAATTCTTTGGATGTATCATTCAAAAGAAAACAACATCAGCATGTTTATTTAAATGTATTGTTCCACATAAGCAAGTTGAGCTATATTCAGGCCTAGTGTTTGAACCTTGTGCTTTGATACCACATGTAATAACCCAAAAATTCGTAAAATTTTAAAATTTTTCATGTGACATAAAATGTCTAATATCACCGCTAAAGTACCATTAATGGTTAGCAGATAATAACACAGTTGGTAAGAGAAACAAAGAGTTGCTTCTTTATAATATTTGTATAATCTAAAGGCTTCTCCTTGATAGCTATGTTAGTCCTGTTTTCGACTTAGCGGTTGTAATTCTTCCAGAAGTAGAAAAAAAACTTGTACTTTACTGATGCTAGATATACTGTTTATTTCTTTTGTCAAGTAGGGAGAGTTTCTTATGTGTGATCGGGGCTTACTTGGATTTTAAACTAACACAGTGGGACTGGTGGTTCCTTACAGGTTTAGTAGGTAAGCGTATGTTCCAGTAAATTAATATTTATATTCAAGTCAAGCAGATACTTCTCTAGCATGTTTATGATGCTAGACTTAAAAAATTTTAACTACAGCTTGTCTCCATAAGAGGTAATGTTGGTCTCAAATTATTTTGCTGTCAAAACTCCGTAATGACGTTTAAACAAACTACATAAGCATGGGTTAAATTGCATGATCATTTACTGTCAAAACATATGGGTGATTGAGATTAAATTCTAAAGAATACTTATATTCTTACTTACAGCAACTGTGTTCTAGTGTTTAAAAGGAAGAAACAAAGTTCACAGCTTAAACTTAGATCACTCAAAGACATTAGATGTATAACACATTTACCCTCATAGGGTTTTCTAATTAGACACTTTTCTCAAATATAAACAAACTATACTGACTCTTAACTGTATATTCATTGCTAGGAGTTTTAGTGTTACAAATGAAACTCTTATATAAATTATGAGAACTGCACATACTTAAGTCCCCAACTACCCGCTGCAGTAAAAGAATTGGATTAAGATTCTCTTCCTAGCTGAAAGAATTCCTCTTCGAAACTTTTACAGTCTTTTTACCTCGAATCCTATTTACTTGTATCTTATAGTTCCAACCTAGTGAACCATTCAGCTATAAATTATGCCTTACACAAGGTTGCTTAGTAAATCTTTTTGAACATGGTTGTTGATTTAAAGCAATATTGTCAGAGATCTTATATTGCTATGGTCCTTGTTATCAATTTACTCTTTAAATCTAACCAGTTAAAAGACTAATTTCTAGGTGTCATTGGATCACCTTCCTATTATATTTTAATATTTACAGTGAGTCTCTTACACATGTTTCAACTTACAAGATTTATAAAAGAACTTCCCATTTGACCCATAACCAAAACCCTAAAAGTAAATTCCATAACCCATTCCTATAGTTGGTAAATGAAGCATAAAAAAAAATAATAAACATGATTAGCAATCATAGAAAATACATTGTTTATATGATTATATGGTTTTGATTATAATCATTTTGTTTGCAGCAACGTGACTATAGGATTTCTACCCACGCTGGAGATAAATCTCGAAGGACACGTGGTGATGGTTCTATCCACAAGATTGTTGACTTAAAAGAAGTAAACCCTACCCATTCATATCACAGAGTGAGGGTTCCTTCATTAGTTTTGGCCAAGCTGTGAGCTCGTGGCCATCGTAAACTTGTACACACCTCCATTTTGCAGGAGTCTTTATGAACAAAATGCTGTGAGCTGGTTTAAGTGATGTCATAAGGCAGTTCTCGGTGCTTAAAGGTTGTTGTAGCATGTGGTGCGTGTAGAAACTTCTTTTCTTTAAAGCTTAGAGGACTGCGAGTTGATGTTCTATCAAACCCCCACAGTTGCCAGAGCTTGTAAAGATATTTCTTCGTTTTCCTTCATATTCATGATTCGGTGTGTTCAAAGCTTCTGGCGAGGTGTCATTAAGTGGTCTTAGGTGGCTGTTTCCACGACTTCCTTCAACTGAAACGCTATCAGGTAAAGACCCAAAACTAGTTTTTAATTGAAGTTGATTTTGAATTTGTTTAATTTATTAAAACAATTATGACCAATGGATGGTTACTCTGTGCAGGTCCTTCTTGCAGCTCTGTAGGTTGGAATTCGAGATTGTTCCTTCAAATTCCAACTATGTAGACTTCTGGTAAGCCCCGGTTGCGCTAAGGGTTTCTCCTGCATGGGTATTATGGTGGTTGGAAGATGAGAATACTACGCTGCCGGTTATGGACTCGGCCTGGGTTTTTCTTGTTAGGTTTTTACTTAAATTTGTTTGTTTTCGTATGACTCTTAAACCCTAGAAGATATTTAAAAGTAAAGAGTTTTAAGGCTTAAGCATCCGAGACTTAAGGGTTAAGACAGAGCCCATACGGCTTGTAATGATGTAAAAAATTCAAGTTTTACTTTCGGCTTTAAGTCGTAACCTTTAAATGGTCTTTGCTGGTAGTTTATTCAATGAGACTTGTAAACGACTTATAGGGTTATGGAAGTATTGGTTACCATTTTTACTTACTGTTTTTTTAAATTGTATAGTTTAATTTAAAGCAGGCTTAAGCCTCAACTGGTAATTATAAAGGTCATAGGCCATTACCCTCATTTTATTTTGTTTCTATTTAAAATGTTGACAGTATTATGTAATTTACAATTTTCATTTAAAATGGAAGAGTATAATGATTTAATGTTTGAATTTATACCAGGTTATTAGGTGAAATTAGTACTCTGATTTTTCTCTCAGATTGGTTACTATTTGTAGATAAACAAAAATTATGAAATGATATGGATTTTTACAGAAAAGGTTTTAGTCTTTGATTTTGTTAGAATATAATCCGTTAGGGATTATAATATTGTAAATAAATAAATAAAGAATAGGAAGCTAAACAGTTACGTAGGAATATGGATAGGCCGGTCGGAATCTCAACCACCGCCTGAAATGTATAAATATATGCATTGGCATTGGAATAACAATCAATCGGGAGTTATACCTATCAGTGATATCAAAGCTGGGCCGCCTACCATAACTCCTAGCTGCATTGCATGCCTGCCATTCTGCCTACGTTATCAGACCTTGGTCGTTTCTCCTGCCAGTCTACGTGCATGCATTATTGGTATAGAACAATACCTAACCCTAACCCTAATTCTTTCACGCTGAAGCTTTGTATTGTGACCTCTTCATTTGCATATCTCCACTCTCGCTGTAAATGCGTTCTGAATGTTTTTTTGACTGGTCTGGTACTCTGTAGTCCATTGGATCTGGTGCTCCGTACTCCATCCTGCATTCGTGTCTTCCAAACAGTCTCCTCAAAAGCTTCGCGTTGGAACCTACAAACTCAAATAGTGTTTCATCGCCATCCATGTCCTCTCGTGCAGATTCACTTCCTACAATCAAGTCACCAATGCTTCGCGTTTTCATCCTTCTTGGTTGATTTCCCTCTGAGTTGCATTTACGATTCCCATAAGAGCTGCTATAATGCACTCTCTTGACACCTGACTTACTCACTCGATCAATATGACCTTCTGGTGTGGATATGGACTTTCTGAAGCCCTGCTTACCTAAAGATGCAATTTGAGTGCCTAAAACCTCCACAAAAATCTTACCAGAAGATACAAGTCCCTTATAAGCTAGAATAGCAGATGCTTGCGCACAAGCTACGGTGATTTCAAGGTTGCGTTCCATATGGGGAGATTCAGCAAAACTCTGGATAGTTGAAAGGAACCTCGAGGGATCAAATGAATAAATGGCATGGTAAATGTCTATATGATTATTCACAATTGCGCCCTCACATATTCGTTCATGATCCAGCTCGTCCTGCCTGAAGAGACCGCTGGCTGCTTGGAGGAGACCTGCGTGAAGCCTGAGCATGAGACTCATGTTGTGAGAGCTACGACCCTTTGAAGACTGTTCGCTTAGACTGCAGAAGACTGCGTTGATCATTTGAGACTGCGAGAAGATTAAGCATGAAGAGACTGCCTGGTGCTGCATTGAAGACTTCCTGGTGCTGCATGTTCCATGTTGAGTTCATTCGTGTGACTGCCTGCGTGAAGAGCCTAAGAGCCTGCGTTGGAGATTGAATACTGCACTGTGAAGACTGCGAAGTATTCTTGCTGAGCCATGATCGTTGATGAGTCGTGCATGCTAAGTATGGTGCGTTGAAGCACTCCTTTGATGCTACGTTGAAGTGGTGTGTTTGATTGTATATATGCTGCGTGAATATTGAAGTGAACCCTAATTTTCTGAAGTGAACCCTATTTTTCTTGCAAAGTCTGGATTGCGTTGAGACTGATGCATTGCTGACTGATATATTGTATGCTGCTTACGTGAAGACCGATCTCAGAGACTGAAGATTGAGATTGATATATTGTAGACCGATCTCAGAGATTGAATACTGACACTGATATGTGCAAATGTTGTATGTTGCGCCTCTTTTAAGACCGAGACTGATATGTGCAAATGTTGTATGCTATATATTGCTAGTGACTGATATAAAGAAGCCTGTGTATGACTGACAATGATATATTTTGTATCTACTGATATATTTGCTATAAACTTGCATTGTATTCACCTTGGCAGAGACTGTAGACCTGCAAGTTTATTATTTTTTATTTCTCTTTAAAAATCACACTAACAGTTGTAAAAATGAAATCTATAGCATCTATAGTCGGTGCCACTCTCACCGGCAAAGACACCTATTCAGAATGGTGGAGGAAGATCAAATCTGCCTTCATCTACAATGACCTTTGGGATGACATTTGCAAAGGTACCACAATAGAGACAGCAGCTGGAAAGACCATAAACACAGACCCTGAACCTCCAGAATCCGAGAAAGAGAAGGCCATTTGGAGAACAAAAGACAAGAAAGCTTTAGCAGTAATCACTGCCACAGTCAGTGAAGAGGTGAGCCAGCACATATTGCCTACAAAATCATGTTTTGAAGCATTAAAAACATTAAAAGAACTGTATGATTCACACTCTGAAATGGAAGTTATTCAACTAATGTTAAAATTATTCAATCTTGAAGTAAAATACAATGATCCTATGTTAGTTGCCTCTGAAATCAAAGCTATCATGCACAAGATTCAAGCCTCTGGTATGAAACCAAATCTTCCTCTTGCAGCATTTGTAAAATCTTTGTATCCTACTCACTCCAACTATCTTGAGTCATTGCAAGCTAGTGACAAGTTCAAATCACTAACATTTGACACCCTGGTAGAAAAGATAGCTGACAGAGAGAAAGCCTTTGGTAAGAAGACAACCGAGCCTACTGGAGAATCACTTTGCTTTGCTCAAAAAGCAAAGAACCACACCAAAGACCAATCCAAAGATCATCCCAAAGGAGAAAGTAGCAAGAGAGGTAGAGGAAGAAGAAACTTCAGAGGCAAAGGGGGCAGAAATAACTTCACCAAAAGATCAGATTTGCAGTGCAAGCGTTGTGGAAAGACTGGGCACACATCAGATCAGTGTTGGGCTTTGTGGGACTCCATCAAAGACAAGCACAACCAAAAGAAAGATGATAATAAACATCAAGATGCTAGTAAATCTTCTGATTCTTCTCATTGTATTGTTGCACATTGTAATCTTGGAATTAATGAAATGACTTCTCTTTCATCTTATAAAGATTGTTGGCTGCTTGATACTGGTGCAACATCACACATGACATTTAGAAAAGACTGTTTTGAAGAACTGAATGAAACAATAGATGGCATAGTTTACTTTGAAGATAAGTCAAGCATTAAACCAAAGGGAATGGGCACCATTCGACTGAATATGCCTGGATTCCCTGATTTCTTGTTGAAGAACGTTCTCTATCTTCCAGAGTTGCAGAGAAGCCTGCTGTCCATGGTGGAGATTCGACAGCAAGGCCATTCCATCCACATGTTTGATGGAATCGTTGAAATAAGAAAGTCCTCTGACAACCAAGTCATCATGACTGGATACGAAGATGGAAAGCTGCTGAAGCTCAAGGGTTCATCTGCAAGATTTCAGAACTATGCCTACCTCTCTCAGCATGGAGAAGGTAATATGTCATCTGGTTCATTGTGGCATGCAAGG
>LPNX010253168.1:212400-278251 GCA_001517045.1 Pseudotsuga menziesii | reverse complement strand
ATATGCATTGTGAAAACAAAAGATTGTTGAATGCATGTATGACTGAAAATCGAATGTGTATATTTGCTTAAAGTAAATTATGAATGCTGGAATAGTTAATTCCCTGCCCAAGAATGGACATGAATGAGCTCGTGTGCCTATTGGGAGGGCATGAAAAATAAGGGAGTCTCCTTGATGAGGCTTGGACTGTCATGCTGAGTGGGTAATTAAGTAACTGATTTTAATGTCTATATCATGCTTGCTCTGATAGAACTTCAATGGTGCATTTCAAAGGTGTGAAAAGTGAAACCCGATGGTGCACATTGATCATGGTAGCAGATCAAAGGTTGTTGGACTTGGATGGAAGTCTCCTTCAAATGATTGCCAAGACCCAAGAAAATCTTGGGGAGATGCTCAAGATACAGAAAAGGCATAATGAAATGAACCACTAGATTTTGCAAGACTATTGGTTTGAAAAGGGAGGTGATGGGACATTCATCCAAGCAACCCATTGGGAAATGGTATAGGCATGAAGACTTAAAGGAAATTGAATAGGTAAAGATGAAGCAGCCAATGAAATGCTGGGAATGTGGAGGACATCATTTATGCCGGGACTGCCCAATGAGGGAACATGATGAGGGCAATAGCCGCAAGGTTCCTAGACTTCGGGATAAGCTGAGAGCTAAGAACCAGCAAAAGAAATTCATGGAAGCCGAGGGGCTTGGTCTTGAACGTTCAAAGTAAATAATTGAACGTGGGACAGATCTGCAAAATTTTTAAATTTTGATGTGCAATTGTATATGTATTCCTATGTATTGGAACACCAAGGACAGTGTTATTCCAAGGGGGAGGGGAATGTCACACCCCAGTTTTGACCCCGTTTGCATGATGTATATAATGTAATTAACTGTGGTGAGGAGATAAAGGAAAAATCCCCACCATCGAATTGGTTGTGTATGTTTCGGCAATGGGGACAGTTGCCGATGGTATGTCATGCTATTTGGCACATTATAGTTCGACATCATGTAAACACACACATCAAATAAAATAAACCACAACCAGCTACCGCAGTGAAATGTTAAGATGAAAAGGGCATGATTCCAAAGGATAAGGGTGTGGGGGATGTCAAACCTTGGTCTTTGGGGGAAAAGCCTTGTTTGATTTGCCATCTTCCCTTGTCTCATCCAACCTCTTCAATGTCTTGTTGCGTAGTTGAGGTAGTTATTGCTGAGTAGTGGTGGCTGTGGCAG
This sequence comes from Pseudotsuga menziesii, assembly GCA_001517045.1. NCBI lineage: Eukaryota > Viridiplantae > Streptophyta > Pinopsida > Pinales > Pinaceae > Pseudotsuga > Pseudotsuga menziesii. The sequence goes on along the minus strand of LPNX010253168.1, from coordinate 277,022 downwards.
GACTGTTAGCCCTTGCCCACATTCCCACTCCACCAGTAGACTCTCCTCTTCACGTCACATGGGGGAGAAGAAACATTCACTCCACTCTCCCACGATTCCAACCTCCACAGGATTTGGTCTGTTTGTTCCTCATCCACGCGCATGGGGGGGAAGTTGTTCACTCTCGACAAGGCCATTCACTCCATGGTTGGTTCATGCTCACGCACAGGGAGTTGTTCATCCTCACGCCTGGTCTTCACCTTCACGATGTGGTCTGGGGAATTCGGATCCTCACGCAGAGAGAGAGAGACGTTTTGTTTTTCCTCATGCACCAGTCGGGATTCTTCTTTGGTTGTGCATGCAGCGAGCAGGAAGAACGGCCTCAAGGGCACAATTCTACTGTGTATGTGAGTAGCCGTGGTTTTCTCCATGATTCAGGCTTGCTGTTTGTGTAACCCGCGATTGGGTTGTTGTTTTCCTTCCCACAATTTTGGATGCGGTTGAGAGTTCGATTTTTGCTTCCATTTTGGACTGTGCATGGGTGTTTCTTCCATGTTTTGCTAGGGCTGTGTCTCTATCCTCATTAGAGGAAATTTGGGGTCTAAAATGGGCCTTATAAGAAAACGTGCCAAAATAAGTTTTTGTGAGTTGGAATTCAAGAACCAATAGAATTTCAATAAAATAAGTCAACCATAATGGTTGAATTGACATATTTGTCATTAAAAAAAACTACATTTTTTGTTCGTATTTTCGACATATCTCATTGTGGTTTTACTCAAATTTCGATCAGGAGAGATCGTTGGATACGGAATTTTATTCCACATGTACCAACACTGCATACTTTTGACGGACCTCGCTACCCCAAAAACAAGAAATACTTGAAAAAACATGATGATGACATCATCATCACGTTTTTTCAGGTATTTCTTGTTTTTGGGGTAGCGGTGTCCGTCAAAAGTATGCAGTGTGCATACTCATTGGATGCGGAATCAAATTCCACATCCAATGAGCTCTCTCGATCAAAATTTGAGTAAAAACACAGGGAGATATGTCGAAAATACGAACACAAAAGTAGTTTTTTTCTTTCTTCCTCCAAAATTAATCAATATTATTTTATTATTTTAACTATTGATTTATTATTTTAAATATTATTTTATTATTTTCCTTAGGAGGCCCATTTTAGACCCCAAAATTCCTCTAATGTCTGTGCACAGGCTGTGAGTTTGTTCTTTCCCATTTTCTGTATGCGTCACTTTCTTCAGCGTGGCATTGAGGAATTGTGTGCTATGGGCACTTGGATGTTGGGTTGGTTGTTGATTGCAACATCCGTTGGCTGATTTTTCCTCTGTCCATGCTAGGAGTCTGACTTCTTCTCTATTTCGGGACTGTGTAAATTTGCCATCGTTTTCACTATGAAGTTGGGTTGTTGATGTACCCTGGTTTTGGGTTGCTGTTGAGTTTTTTTGGCCACGCTAGGGCCAAGAACAACTCTGAGTTGTCTTGTGTCTTGAGCTATGTTTTGCCTCTTGGTTGGGATTATCAACTGGTCATCTTTGCCTTCTTCACAGGGCTGTGAAGGGATTGTTTTGCTGTGGTATGCAGTGGGTGGTCTTCAGACTATTGAGAGTGGGATTAGAGGCTAGTTATGCTTGGCAAGACTGGTGTTGGGGCCACCAGTTTAGCATTAGCCTTTCCTAGCTCCTTGATGACCTGGTGAATCCCAACTGTGTTGGTTTGCTGCTTTGTGAACCTTGGATATGTGTAAGCCTGCACTAACCCTTATCCCTTGAGGAATCATGCCCAGCTCAGGGGTGGCAGTGATGCTGAGAGATTGATGAGCATGTTGGCCTATGGTTGGGTGGAACGTTGCAGCAACGTAGCTGGTTGTGGGAAAATTCTTCATCAAAAGATAAGTAATCCTGATTGTTTCATCACTGCAATATCTATTGTTTCATGAATTATGATGAACATGTTAAATGTTGGAGTGTATATGTTTGCTTCCGTTGAATGTTGATGGATTATGCATCCTGTTATGTATTATGTTTAAACTTTTAATTTCAGCATTTATTCTTGTTCCTGATCATGGGGCTGTTTGCCTATTTGTATTGGTGTTAGTCACGTCCTCTTTCCCGGTGTGAGGGTCTGGGACGTGACACAAGGTATCAGTGTTAGTCGTTTTTATTTCTTTCCTCTTCTTTCATAGGGGCTGTGTTTGATGCTGTGTTGGGATGTTCTCCTGACTAGCAATGTGCTTTTAATCACTATGATTAGAGCTATGCCTATCCTCATTATCATCTTCCTCATTCCTGTATTGCGACTGATTTTCTTGATCGTTTCCTTCTTCATTTTGTTAGCCATTAACTTGGTGCACTGGTGGGTCCTCTTCATTTTGTCCCTCAGGTAGCGGCTCTGCCAATGGGTCGCTCCATTCATCTGGCCACTGCTTCATAATTCCATCCACATGAGCATCAGTGATCATGAACCCTACATGGTACACTTGTTTTGCTGGGTCCTTCTTACGCTCCAAAACCACATTATATGGAGCAGCCTAGAAATTGATGAAGGTTGGGTACCTGCACATCATCGCATATCCAAATCAGTGGAATTGGAAGACAACATTATGTAGTACTTCTATGTGAAAAAAGAACTCAATGTTGTTATCTTTCTACTAGATCTTGTATTTCTTGTCTTCCCACAAGTTCTAGTACTTTTCCCCATGGAAAGATAGTGGGACGTCCATTTGTTCGTAATCTGCGGGTTGGCCCGTAGGGTGAACGAGATCAAGACGAGAAGCCATGAGTAGTGGAATTTCTAGTTAGGGTCCTTTCAGGCCTGTGCAACATTTTCTATAAGCTCATTCAACAAGAACTATAACTAGTTAAAAAATCCTGCCTAGCGCACACAGCTCTGTGAGCTCGACTGTTTCCAAAGTACACCAAGTGGGCCTCATCTTTTGCAGCAGCTTACAAGAAAGGATCCTTGCGACGAACCACAAGCTTGTGTCTTCAATAGGGCTAGTTAATAATCCCCCTTTTTCACACTAAATTTTATACTTCTTCTTCATTAGGGTGTTTTCTTTATGGGCCAAATATGGCGTGGGGTCTTTTCCCTTCCTTTGGCAGACCTATTATTGCAGCAATAAGCTTGACGTCGATTGGGTATGGCCGATTGAGCCACATGCATCCTCTGTGGAAACACACTAGAATTTTTTTCACATATGTGTTGATCTATAGACTGTGGCCAAAATGTGGCATAAAAAGTAGGTTTATTAAACCTACATGGCCAACTCCCTCACCTCATTGCATTGGCCTTAGCACCTATGCTCCAGTGGGGTCAAGATGATATGGGACCATGTAGTCTACTATTTTCAACTCTTCTTGTTGTTAGGTGTCAAGGTCCTAGAAATTCAACTTGAAAATCTTCGGCATTATGTCCACCAGCAGGGGAACGTTCTCAACGATTATTGGTGCTATCAGAAATGTATTAGCTTTATTTGGAAGCTCCACTTTCTTCGCATCAGCTCTCCTTGGACAGATGTAATGGGGGAATTTTTCATCGTTATTCTCATCACCGGGGCCTTTGCGTGGTGGGGAGTCTTCTTCCATGAAATCTTCCTCCTACATGTCCTCATCCATGGACACTTTTCAGGTATTTCTGGGAATGTCCTTAGCCTTCCATTTCCTTTCCCTTCAAGTATGGGATCACTGTCGAGGTGCGCTTTGTCTAGCATGTGTTGACTATCTAATTAGTTTCACAGCTACAACTACAGATGGTGGTTTCTGAACTGGGTTTGGCACATGGCGCAAACCAAGGGTTGGAATAATGATAGGGTTGGCATCAAGTTGAGGAGCAGCTGCGGGTCTGTGTGGTTATCGGGGTAGGTTTCTTTCTGGTTCTCGCCATCAAATTAGTGTGTTGTTGCTGCACTAGTTGTTGTAATTCCGGTGATTATATTTCTTCTTCCTCAATTTGGCAACCGAGGATGACAGATGCATCGGATAGCTTGTTCTCACTAGGATCTCAATTACCATGTATATCAACTTAGTTTGTGACAGGGGTCGGCTCTACAAATACTCGGCTCTAGTTCTTTCGTCTCTTTCTATGTGCATAAAATAATTCTTCATGGTGAAGCCTTGTATTTATACATGCCCCAGCGCTCTCTAGTTGTCATGCAATCGAAGGTGGATGTCCAATCAATCACATGGGATTCTCAGCTGATGGGTTCCTTTGATTAACTCCGCTACTAGATTTGTGGGCTGTACCTATCAGCACAGTTATGGTAGTTATGTCAAGGATGTTTGATGGGTCCAAAAAGCACGGCACAATTCTCCTCGTATATTATCAAATTAATGATGATTAGCTGTCATAACTGCCTCAATATTTTTTGGATATTTTCACTTTAATGTCAGCCAACCTCTCATTTCCAATTTTTGCAGCACATTCCTCCTTTTTCTATGGTTTTTTCTTTGTTGTACGCTTGGCGCTTTTTCCTTCGGTTTGCAGTAGGACAATTAGCTGTCATAACTGCCTCAATATTTTCTAGATATTTTCACTTTAATGTCAGCCAACCTCTCATTTCCACTTTTTGCAGCACATTCCTCCTTTTTCTATGCTTTTTTATTTGTTGTACGCTTGGCGCTTTTTCCTTCGGTTTGCACTAGTTCCATCGCAGACCTGTTACCGAACAATTTTTATGTCTTTCATCCCTTCTCTTATTTTTTTCATCATGTGACACAATTATAGCCGATAATTTTATGACCGCCATAGTATGGTTTTAGGCGACAACCATTCACCATACCCACGACATACGCACCATCTAGTTTCTACAGTTTTATTGCGCCTGCATCAGTGATATGCGCGATCACATATGACCGTAGCCAATGCGTTTTCAACTTTCTTGAATGTTTGAAATATTTTCTATCATAAAGAAACACTAGTCCTCCAAGTTTGAATGTCTTGATGCAAATATGGCGGTCATTCCATGCTTTTTGTCTTTGCTTCTCTACAGTCTGATGATAGCCTGCGATGAGGTGTTCTTCTTCCATTTGAACAAGTTGCAACAATCTATGATCAATGACATCATCATCGGTAATCTTTGTCAATGCAGCAATCCTTAGGCTTAGCATAATGTACTCCATTGGTACAACAACCTCTTGTCCATATACCAATATAATTGGGGTGTGGCCTATTAGTCTCTTGCAATTCATGCTATATGCTCATAAAAGAGTTGAGAATTTTTGGTCCCAATCATCTCGGTGCACATTACATACCTTCCTCAATGCATTATCTAGGATCTTATCGAAGGCTTTGACTATTCCATTCATCTAAGGATGATAGGGTCTCATCTTTTTATGATGGATCTAAAACTTTGCAGTCAGATCAACAATCACTTTGTTAATAAAATGTGTACCTTGATCACTTAGTAGAATTTTCAGACAGTAAATCTAGTCACCACATTCTCAAACAGGAACTTCACCATAGTCACAGTAGTGCAATCTTTAACAGGTGTGGCTTCAACCCATCTAGTCAAATAGTTTTTCGTAGTGATAATATAGCGTGCACCAGTTCTCTTCCCTGGTAGACTGATTGGTCCAAAAAAATCAACTACACACTTCTTGAATGCTTGAAGGGTTATCTGCAGCACAAGAGGCATCTCATCACAGTGCAACAGTTCTCCTGTTATTTAGAAAATATCACAGTTCCTGTAGAAAATTTTAGCATCCATATGAATGGTTGGCCACCATAGTCCTTCCTGCAATATCTTACACACATTTTCTTTTCTCGCATAGTTTCCTCCTGCGACACTAGCATGTGCTTCACTCATGACCCAAGGTTGTTCATAGTAAAACACACAGCGATGCAGTACCTCATCCACACCCAGCTTATGTAGATGTCCCAGGATCAATGTATAATCAGCAGCTCTGGTGACCAAGTGTTTCTTATGATTAGCTGACATTCCCTCAGGTGCATACCTTGTGCTCAAGAAGTGAAGGATGGAATTAAAATCATGGTTCTGATCATCCATCATGTGGATCGCAAATAGTTTTGAGTGAGGCAAATTATCTTCTAAGCTAGTTGGTTCTTCACCACTTTCTATCCTTGAAAAGTGGTCGGGGCCGACATTTAGTTGACCATGTTTGACAACTACCACAAAATAAAATTCCTAAAAGAGGAGAAGCCATATGTAGATATTCCCCCCCAACACTTCCTTGTTGAATAGGTATTTAGTGTCGAATGATCAATGTACATCTGAAAATGCCCACGTAGAAAATAGTGTATGAACTTTTGAAGTGCATATACGATAGTGAGAGCATAGATGTAGCAAATGTCCACGTAGAAAATAGTGTCTGAACTTTCATACTACCATAAAACGGAAAAATTCTTTGAGAATTTATTGTGACACTTTGGTCATTCTCTCGAAACTTAGCATCAAAGGTCCGAGTCCTTTTCTGATTCTTTTCAGACTTGGGAAATCCCTCATTATGAAAAGAGACTTAGTGGAGTCTTCTTTAAACTCTTTTGGGCTCCTTAAATACAAAAATATTGTCGAGTGATCTTGTCCTCTTCATGCATGTTAAAGAACTTGAAGATTCGTTCGTCTGACGGTAGGTTATCAATTTTTCAGTTTAGTTGAACTGTTTTTACGAAAAAGGACCCTATGGAGTCTTCTTCCATGGTTGTTTAGACTCTCTAAATACGAACGATACCGAGTTAAATTTCATTGGACTCATTAAATTAAACAATGAGAGAACCTCTTTTGGGAACAAACCCCTCCTCTCTCAGGTTTGTAAAACATATGAGTTTGGACTTGTCTCCAGACAAGATATAAGAAGTGTTTGTTACCCTCTTTGAACTCATAAAAATGAAAAGAGGCACTCATCAACCATGATTGGGAAAATGGGAAGGGAATCATTTTGTGAATAATTTGCAGTTTGTCGTTACCTTTGAACATGGCACTTATCTGCATATCATTTCAGTGAATTGGGTATTCAGCTGATCTCCATGATGATCCACTTTCATGAGTCATGTCACTCCTTTGAGTCTTTCAAAAGAATGCATTGGCCACCATCGCACTGTGTTTTTCTGGTCTAGTCATGCTTCCAAGTCTTTTGTCATGCCTCCTGATGTTCAAATGGAAGTTTATGAAGTTTACCTCTACAGTCAAAATAGTCTCTGTGTTAGTAATTTTGATTCAATATTATGGTTACCTCATTCACATCATTCCAGAACTTTGTTCCAAGTTTCATGTCGTCGATGTGGGACTCATCATGGCCCTCCTTTGACGAGACTATTCCTGTCGACATCAACTCATCATCCAGGAAATAGTATTAGAAACAAATTTAGTACCTTGAGATATGTATTCCTTAATGACAAATTCTCTTGCTCTCGACATAGGTTCACATCATTGACCTTTGATCGATAGAATCGATTGGGTGTTCGACATCAAGACATCTATTCACACTCCATAGATTGTACTAGGGTACCTTGGGAATCATTGACATTAATGGTGATCTCCCTCGCACCACATCATTGGCCGGTAATCAAGTGGTTTCTACCATGTTCAACTTCAGAACATTGTAATCAAAAGGATAGAATTGTACTTCGTGGAAAACAAGATGAAGACCCTGGGTACTTGTTTAGCACTCATTGCTTTCCCCTAGGTTGCGATGGAGTTTTGTATATCTAGCATGGATCTACATTTGTATGGTCATGGCTATGCTCAAATTTGCGTCTGTATAACATATATCTACATTGTATGTCTGGTAGCTATGTCCAAGTTTGAGTCCTTTATCACATGGATCTATGTTGTATTCTAATAGCCATGGTTGTTTAGTCCTCTCATGGATCTGCCTTGTATTGGTCTATAGCCATGAGTTTCTTACATTTGTCTATGAGTCAAAAGTATTTATGTACTACAGATTCCTACTCGATGACATTCTCTGACCAAGCTGACATTCTCACCTCGAAGTGACGACTTGTTCTCTCAAATATCTCATTATTCTTTCCCTCTAAGCCTCATGCTTTGGGGGGGCATTCTATTATACCTAAATCCTGTCACCAACATGTGATGAGATCCTTAACCCCTATGTTTTCCCTTAATCCCACAACTTGGAGTGGAAAATTGCTTTCGATATCAATTCTACTTGAAAAACCCTAGCACCACGCTTACCCTTTGGCTGATGAGAGGTACCTTATTCAACATTGCGTGTGTCGTATTATAGAGAAGCAGTTCCACCACATAAGTGCTTTGTCTTTGAAGCGGTTCTCACCTAAACCACTCTATCATAAGGGAACAAAAGCGGTAGCCTTGGTAAAATGGGAAAAAGAGAAGTTTCTCAAGGCTTCTAGAACTTGAGCCTCATGTCCTCCCTTATCCCTATCAATATGGGTTAGTTTGATCTTGAGATCCCTCTTAGTAGGATCTTAGAGCCACCTCACCCATAATTCTCTCAACTATCCCTATCCATTGAGCCTTATAAATACAAGCTCATATCCATAGTTGAGGGAGAGAAGTGAATGGTATTATTATGATGTTGAATTGACTACCTAGTCCAATCCATTGGAGAGCACAAGAGAGAAAGTTGGAGCTTTTCGGGATGAGGTGTTCGTCTTATGGAGGAGTTTGTCAACACTAAGGCAATGGTTGTAATCTTCTTCATTCATTCTTAATGCAAAGCTAATTTCCATCCCACATATCTGTTGTTTTGATTTTGCATGTATATTTTACTGGATTCCTTAGTCACTAGTATGGATGTGTAGATGATTTGCTGGTAGTTTTGATGTTCTTGTTTGTTTGACACGTTTCCAGGTACACAGGTTCATGATCAAAGCAGTGTTCAAGGTGTTTACAACATTCAAGGAAGGTATTCATCCTTTGTCGTTCACTCATTTGTTCTGGATCTGAACCATTCAGACCAGAGGAATAGCTTCTGTCTACAGAGGGTGCAATAGTCCTGATTACAAATCTGGTGACTCTATTGGGGAGCAAAGCAAATTTCAGTTGATCTGATATTCCTTAGTCCTTCAACCCTTTTATGAATCTAGGCTCTAGTTTCTAACTCTATTTAGTTAGATTTTCCATGTGACTTAGTGAATTTTGGTTTGAAACTTTCATATATGTTCAGATCTAAACTATTTCAACGTTATATGCTCTTTTTTACTATCAATTCATCAATATTTACCTTGATTTGATCAAATTTTAACTTGAAATATCATTCTCCTTGTGTTTTGCATACATTCAGGGAACCACACATGTGTTGTTGGCAAGAAGTGGTGCCACTGCATGAACTCTGTTAGCCATAAGAGGTGCCACATCCTGAAGCTCATTATCCAGAAGCGGTGCTCATCTAGAATCGCTCTATCAAGACCCCTCCGGCGCGGTGCCAGGTAGGCTTTGTTCCAGAACTAGTTTTTGTGATTTTTTTGCAAAAAGTAGAGTTTGCTTTTTTCAGTCCTGCACTGTCAAGATTGTGTGTTTGAATCTGTATGCTCATGGTTGAAACTTTTGTGGTAAAATTGGTTTGGTTGAAAGAATTCCAAATCTATATTAGTCTGGTTGATTGTTCATTTGATTTCATGCTTGTTGCCTGTTATTTTGAAAGGAATTTTTGAAAGATTATGTTTCAGTTAGATATCTTTTTGTTTCTTTTATAAATATTGAAAGAAAAACCATTTGCTTATCATCTTAATTTCATTTTTTCCATAGAGGACTTCTTTTTTCTTTTAAAAAGAATTTTTTTTGATTGAGATTAGTTCATTATTATTACCAAGCATAGGGCATTAGATCTATGATTAGCCTCACAAGATTTTAGGTTCGCTTTGCTCTTTTATCTCTCTTTCATTAGTACTATCTCATCAAAAGAAGCAATAGTGTAGTTTTAAGTTAGATCTATCTATGTTTAAAAGAAAAATGGAAAAAATAGAGTGCATATGCATGTAGAGTGCTTGTTGTTTTTCTTTTAGGAAAAGAGACTCTTACCCCTCTGATTGCTTTCAAAAATAAAAATGAGTTTGGATTGTGTTGCTTGTCTCTAGATTTGATTTGTTCAAAGTAGTTGTTTGGGAATTATTGGTTTTCAAAAAGAAAAGAAAATACTCTCTTTTCCTCCCATAAGTAGGCATACCTCAAACGGTAAAGTGAAATATTTGCATCTACATATCTGCATGGTTTTACTTTTCTGTTCCCTGGATTCACCTAACCGTCCACCTTAAAATTAACGGTAGTTATATGCTTAAAATTTACATAGCAATTTGGGTGATAGGCTAGAGACGTGTTCAGGCGTTGTTAAGCATAGGAGTTGTCGGTACTCGTCCGCATTACATCCCAGGACTCACACGGTTCTTCAACATACCGTCGATATATCGAACGGCCTTTCACATACCCTTGAGGTATATACAAAGTTACTTCATGTACTTGATTGTATATAGGAAGGCCCCTTGTAAATGGTTATGCATTAGACAACACTACTACCGATTTGAGCTCCCACGTACCTTGTGTATATCGGGAGACCCCACTAGGATACCTTATCTATCTAACAAAAGCCCTTTGGCCATCTTGCTTGGAGCCATACACTGAAAACAACATTCAGGGAGATTACTACGCATGTACCCTTGATGTATATTGCGAGTGGCACCTTCTTGACAATCCTAGTGAGAGACCTAAGTATCTGAACTCCTCCTGTCATTTAATTTTGCTTGCTTGGCCTATAGCTTGAGTAGGGAAATTTTTAGTGTGTTTTCTAGTTTTGAGACCCTAGGTTAGATAGGAACTGTACAAACTGGCTGAATTAATACAGTCCAGAAGAGTATAGGGCTTTCCACTTGATTTTATTCCTATTTTAGGAGAAAATCCTATGGAAGATATCAACCAAGGAGCTGCTACCAACTCCCAAGTGGGAGAAAATGTGGTTGTAGAAAGTGGAGATCCATATCCTTCACAAGGTCCTCCCTTGGTACAACAAACTTCTAGGGGAAATATCTCATTCCATTCACCCATGGAAGGTCATTTTGATAATACTATCCATCCAGATTATGGGCCCAATGCTCTGTTTTGGGATACCTCTATGGGACAAGCCATTGCTTCATTTGGAACCTGTCCAACCTATTCTAAAGATATTTCACCAATTGAAGAAGAACATAGACAATACCAGGAAACTATTCTCCATGTAAGATAACTAGACAAGAAAATAGATAGCATATTGGGTACACCACCACCTCGTTTAGCAGTTTTTCCTCCTAATGCGGACTCTTGGCCTATGGGATATCGCTCACTTCCTGATTCTATGAAACCCATTGAACCTATTATAGATTGCAATGTGACTCTACATAATCTAGGTCAAACTACCAACCTCGACACCTCCCATATTATGTATGTTCCAAATCCTCCAGGGTATTTTGCGCCTAGGGAACAACATTCAATTCCTATGTCATCAATACCTTCTAGTGCCGGGGGGGAAACCCTGGCACGATCTATTTTACCTGTCACTGGAATTGTAGCTAGTCATGGATAGACCTCTAGTATAGAGAAATCTATAGTTTATGTCCCTCCTACCAACACGAATGTGGTTAACCCCCTATCTAGTTCAGGTCATCCCTTGGAGGAACAACCTGTAACTAGTCAAACCTTTTGGGGGTATGGTTACATAGAAAATCAAGTACATGTAGGAAATATTAATTACCAACCTAATCCTACAATAATTCCTTATGCTAGAACTCCATATCCTAGTAACACTTTCACGCCATAGGGGCAACCTAACTGGTTCTATATGCCAACTATGGGAGGGATACCTATACATACTGCGGGAGGTGACAGACGACCACCTTATGGAGGTCCTCCCCCTGGGAGGCCTAATGGTGTTGGAGGGCCTGGTGTTTTTCCTTCTTATGGTCCTGGTGGTATTGGGGGGCCTAGTGGCTTCCCTCCTAATGGTCCAAGAGGGTCTGGTGGCCCTCCTCCTAGTGGTTCCAGAGGCTCCAAAGGTTTACCTCCCAAGGGTCTTGAAGGGTCAGGTGGTCCTCCTCCTAGTGGTCCCAATGGTCCTAGAGGCCCAGATGTTCCTCCTCTTGGAGGCTCCTATGCTCCTAACAGTCCTAATCCTAGAAATCAACCCCCTACGGGTGGATCTTCTAGTGGTTCTTCATCACAACAACCTATCTATCAGTCTACTTATAGTCCTACTGGTACTTATATGCCATATCAATACTACCGGTACATGCAACCTAATTTCCAGTTACCTTTCCTAGCAACTTTGGACATGCATTATTTTTCCAAGTTGATTAATGATCCCATTTGACATAAGCCCTTGTGGCCTCCCATTCTGGTAAAGTTACCATCGGACATTCCAAATTTTGATGGGAAGCAAGGAGATGATCCAAAAAACCATGTCATGACATTCCATTTGTGGTGTTCTTCCAACTCCCTAATGGATGATTCAGTTTGTTAAAGACTCTTCCAATGAACTTTGACCAGTACCATCGCGAAATGGTACATTGAAATTTCGCAACATTCATTTGTGGATTTTTGTTCTTTGGCAACTATCTTTCTTACACACTTTCATCTTCCTATCCATTATGAAATGGGTAGAGATCTCTTAAATTCTCTATGGAAGAACACCTCCACCCACATATCTGATCATATCCATGAGTGGAGAAGGCAAAGAAGACTTATTAAGGCTCCTATCCTGGATCAGTTGTTAGCTGATTGGTTTACTAAATCTTTGTTGCCTCTAATCGCTCGAGATGTGGCTATGGGCGGTGCCGTTACTGAAGATCAAGCCATTATTCGATCCCAATATCTAGACTTGGTCTATTCCCAGTCCAAAATGTTGTATGACTTGATCCCTCAAGCTCCTCTCCCAAGCATCAATCTTTCCAAGCCACCAGTAAAAACGCCTGTTGATGGGATTGTTGGTTCAATCTAGTCCCTGTCGACAACAAAAACTGCCAAGCAACCCAAAATTTCCACCCCTACTCCTTCAACTCCCAAGGTCTCCACTGAGGTCAATTCCATTCAGAGTACTCAAATTCCCGATAACAATAAAAAGAAAGGTAAATCTAAAAAAAAACCTGGAAACCCGCAAGAGAATCCAAAACCAACTATCAACGAGAACGATAAAGGGAAAATAAAAGAGAAATATCCATGTCTACTATGTGTAGGTGACCATTTCATGAAAGAGTGTCCTCGTCGTGAATAAATCATTCAATTTATAAAAACTAATCCCATGCCGGGAATTCTCACGGGTCCTTTTCCCTCTCAACAATAGTTGATAGACAACATTTCTAATCAAGGAAACTCTAGTTCTTCAGAGGAAATTTGCATGATGTCCTTGGACACTATTAGTTTGTAAACTTGAACTCAAAGTTAAGACAAACCTGTAGAAAATAAAGAAGACAATTCTTCTTTAGGAAAATCTCCCTCTACTGGTTCTCCCGAGTCCTCGTCTACTATTCCCCTAACCATCGAGAAACCTAATCTCGACATGTTTTGCATCCACCCAAGAGTACTCTTAGGAAGGCTATTTTTAATCATAATGCCCAAGCTTCCTAGTTCTATAATGTAGTTGAAGATCTTGCTCAGGCGCCATATGCAATGTATACCTTGGAAGTACTCCAAAGTTGTCCTACACAGCGGAAAAACTTCTTAACTGCGTTAGGAGCTTAGATCTCGACAACACTAATTTGACTCATTTCAATGTCGAGAACTATAATTATAGACTACCTCACAAAATATCTTTCCAAATCATAACAAAAGTAGTCAGAAAGAAGGAATTTAGAATTGTCTTAGACGAAGGAGCTTCAACTTCGATTTTTTCCCTATCTTGTTGGAAAGTTATTGTCTCTCCCAAGCTTGTAACATCACCAACAACTTTGAAAGCCTTTAATGGACAAGGTTTCCAGCCCCATGTTCTCATACCATCCATTTCAGTTGAGCTTGGAGGAAAATTATTTTCTATTCAAGTTGAAGTAGTAGATGCCCCGTTAGACTACAACCTCCTTTTAGGAACAAATTTGTTTTACGCCATGACTGCTATCGCTTTGATAGTATTTCGAACTATCCAATTTCTGAATCTAGGGAGGATTGTCACCATTAAATAGCTCAATTTTTGTATGTCAAATGTTACTACCTCTATGGCTAATAACATCCCTATTTTAGGCTAGTCCCCTCCTCCTTACCAGTTTATTGGGGTAGGCATGCTGAAGGATTCGTCCCTTATGGGGATTTTTCTATCAACTCCTCCTAACAAAAACATGGTGACACTAAATATGATTTCATCAATTGATTATGATACAAAGGGAAAAAAATAGTTGAGTCGACCTTGTTGAGTCCACATGAAACCGTGTACGATGTTATCCAAACCCTTTTCGATAACCACACTGATGAGCTTCATCTGGTGGCTTCGGACCCTTTCCACCTGCCTTATTGGTTAGAACCCTCTCTTCCTATTCTGGATTATCTCTCCCATACTTTTCCTTTCGATGAGTCCATTATGGAGATCATGAGTACGAATGAGCCTATATGGGAGGATCATCATCATAGATCCTCGTTCCTCCCCAACACCAGTTCGGTAGACCATGCTTTTACATCCCTTTTTTCCATTGATATTATCAACACACCTAAAACTCCTATATTGTTGTAGAACATATATTCTGAAGGAAACCTATGCAACATTACTCAAACAAATCCAATTGACATATCAGCCAAGCCTGGCACTCTTGAGCATGTTCATGTTGGGAAAAACTGCTCAACAGAAGAATCTGAAGCATACAAAGCACTTTTCAAAGAATTATGCGATGTTTTTTCCTGGTCTTACAAAGAAATGCTAGGGATAGAACCATCCATTATGATCCATGAAATAAAAAACTATCCCACTGGAAAAACCGTCAGGCAAAAACTAAGACAAGTCCATCCACGGAAAGCCGAAGCTATCAAAGTTGAAATAGAAAAATTCCTAAAAGTAAGGTTTATTTATCCCATACCCCTGACAGAATGGGTATCAAATGTTATCCCTATTAATAAAAAGAAGGGCACCATTAGAGTCTGCATCGATTTCAGAGATTTGAACAAAGATTTCCCAAAGAAAACTTTCCCACTCCGCATATTGACCAGAGGATCAACAATTGTGCTGGAAGTGTCATATTCTCATTTATGGATGGATTTTCAGGTTATAATAAGATTGAGATTTTACCCACCGATCAGCATAAGACAATATTCATTTTCCCATGGGGAACCTTTGCATACACGAAGTTACCATTGAGGCACTTTCCAGCGTGCTATGTCCTATGTGTTTCACAATATAAAACATATTGTAGATTTGTACCTTGACGACTTCCCAGCTCATTCACAATGATGGGAGGGCGACCCTGGTCATCTTAGAGACATTTTACTAAGATGTTGTCATTATAACATATGAATCAATCCTCATAAATGTGTTTTTTGCGTTGAGACAGGACGCCCATTAGGTTTTGTGGTTTCTAAGGATGGAATCCAGATAGATCCATTGAAATTGTTGCTATTCTAGCTCTACCAACCCCAACCAACCTTCTAGAACTCTAAAGTTTGCAAGGGAAGGAAAACTTCCTCCACCATTTTGTGTGCAATTTTGCAGAGAAAACACACGGTTATATGCATCTCCTTAAGAAGGACACTGTTCTTTTGGCATGACAAAGCCCAACAAGCCTTTGATATTCTCAAACATGCTCTGACTCATTCACTCGTGATACACCCCCCAGATTATCCAAAGGATTTTCTCTTATACATTGTTGCAAACACTACTACCATCACTATGGTTTTTGTGCAGGATAATCCCGATAGTCAGGGGCACATTATTTACTATGCGAGTAAGAATCTCATGGATTTTGAAACTCAATATTCACATGCGGATAAATTAGCATTGGCCACATTCATTGTTGTTCAGAAGTTTTGTCACTACATTTTTCTCCACACAACCATGATATTGGCAGACCAAAACCCTATGTATTACATCCTGACTCATCAGGTGCTTAGGCGCAAGTATTCCTGATGGATAGTTATCCTACAAGAGTTTGATTTGGAATTTTCCAAAGCTACATCAAAGAAATCCGTGGTCTTTGCTGAGCTCATGTGTGATCTTCCTTGTGTTTTGATGGAATCTGAGCCCATTGATTCATTCCTAGATGAATTCCTATTTCTATAAGCACCACTGACCCTGTGAACCCAAAAATCCCCCACATAGCTCTCAATGGCCTACACCACCCAAGGACACAATCTCACAACACTCATTTCACTCCATAAGACCTTCCATTTGACTCCCACACCTCTAAAAGATCCCAAGGATGAAGAAAAGGGCTAAAACCCCCCAAAAAGAGCCCAAAATAGCCCCCAAGGAGCTAAAGCCCTCACAAAGGGGCTAAAACCCTAAAAGGGGATAAAGTTAGGGCGAAAGGGGCTAAAGGCCAAAAAAAGGGGGCTAAAGCCCTGACCAAGTGCTTAAAACCCTAAAATCCCTTGGAAAAACTATAAAAGGAGAGTGGGGGGTCACTCTAAAAACACTCCTCACTTGCCTATTGTTATGTTGCCAGTGGATGCTTTGATACCTCTTGCTCTCAAACCACCCACTCTCCCTCTCCTCCATCTCCATCTCATCAAGCCATTGCTTCCCAATGAAGAGAGAGGTGCTCCCATGAGCTAGGGCATGGTGGCCCATTTCCACCTAAGTGAGGTATAATTTCTTTTCATGCATGTTTATTTGCTTGTTTTGTTTTCTAACTAATATTTTCATTTGTAGGTTTTTCATTAACATTGTTTGCAGGTTTTCTCCATTGTAGCTTAGTTTTATTTTGCAGGTTTTGGAGGTGCAAACCTAACCTACTGTATGCAGAGGGGTTCAATAGTGCTTCATCTCCTCTTCTTTATTTTCTGTCATTAGCTCTGAGATCCATTTGCTTATGTTCTTGCTTATATTAGCTTAGTTTCAATTCGCAGTTCTGTTTATGTTAGATTTCATTCCGTTTTTTACTGTTTTCTAAGGGTAGGAACCTACCCTTGTGCCCTATAGGCACAAGGGATCCATTCCACCCCCTGTAGTGAGGATAAATTCTCACTAAAACTTTGGTGACTCCCCTGGGTCGATCCCATAGGATCCATGGGCAAAACATTTCAAGTTTTCAAAGTTTTTCAGTTTTACCCTAGTTTTCAAAATTTTTGTGTTAGATCTATTTAAATCTTCTTTATTTCCTATATTTAGTAAGTGGCAAAGCCTTTTCTAGGCCAAGCCGAGTCAGATTGACCCAAGTACTAGTTATCAGGGGAAAAGGTGAGACTGGGGCACTCTTAATTGGCCAACGGGTGTGCCCAAGGTGTACTTAATCCTCAGATAGGCACAACTTCATCCCAGGAGCTCAAGTTATGGGTATTTTTGCATTATGTGCAATCCCTTGTTCATTTCTGGAAAAATATTGCGACCCCCTCATGGAATTTGGTCAGAAATGTGTGGCTTGTCACACAGAAGTTGTATTTCAGTTTAATTAACAGTAATTTTCAGTTTCAGAGGACTGTTAGTGTGGCCCATCTACCTCTTTCCACCATTGCAGGTCTCTTTTAATTCCATTTTTTACTTTTTGCAAATCAATCCATGAACAATGTGTATATGCTAAATCAATCATTAAGGTTTAATAAAATGAATTAGCCTAACTAAAAGTAACTTAAAATTAACCATCTTGCTTCCCCCTTCCTCCTCTACCTAGTCATTACCCTCTGGGGTATTTTGGGATATGATGAAGGGTAAGCTCATATAGATCTAGACACTCCATGGTATTTTTCCCAAACCATTAAAACCAAGTGACCTAGAAGGTACACGGGGTAGAGAAGGAGGGCTTCTCATAGCGCTGAGCGTCCTCTCTGATGACCAACCTAGCACTTGGTAGGTGACCTGAGGATCTATAGATGGGCTTAGTTGGATTGTGTTGAGAGCCCAACACCTTCTCTTGGTTCAAGAAGAATATCACTGAGAGGTATACATTTAGTTAGGCCAACAATTCAGGGTTAATCACCATATTTGCTTACAAATTTCTGTTTATGTTTGCATACAAAACCATCATATGAATTATACCTTGAATTCATAAACCATATTGCAAACCAAATACCTGTTCAAACAAGAAAACCAACACACCATACCAAATAATTAACCCAACTCAGTTCATGATGCTGAGTAAGCCTTAAAATTTACCAAATTTACACTAAGTTCAATCAATTCTGCAGTCTTTGAGGACATAAGTCCCTGACTGCTTAAACTGTGGGAAGTACTTGGGATTTGCCCAAAAAATCATTGTGAGGAGTACCACAGGAACCCTAAAGTAGCTGGCCGCTGAGAGGAATTGCCAAGCGAAATGGGAAACGACCCCTTTTGATTGAGTAGAAGCACCTGTGAGGAACAAGCCAAGCGCTGACTTTTGGCAGTCTTGGTGGCCGAGAAACCACCTTTAGCCAATAGGAAGCCATTGAAACCGGGGTCCAAATCTCATACCCATCAGTTTCATACACAAAATCGAACACAATTAATCCTCCACGGTCTTCCTCACACCTAAGAGGCGAACCACCACCATTTGGAACACTCAATCAGCACTGTCGTAGTCATTCTTACTGATCTCCCACACCATCAGAGGGCCACATAGCCTCTGATTCTGATTCAGACCCATATCAATTTGAACCAAACCTCCACACCACACCATTAATCCATGTGGCTAGTGCAAACCTGGATCCATTTTTCGGTCTAACCTTAGCAAGTGGACCCATGTCCACATCACAACTAGCCACCCACAACTTGGCAAGCAGTCCAAGCACAGTCATGCAAGCTATCATTATATAATTTCCACTACCAATAGTGACTAGCCAAGCTATCCCAGTGGTAACACATGGGGGCAGTGGCCCCTCCACACACATTGTCCCCCCTGCCACATAGGGGGGTAGTGCACCAACCACCCACATTGCCCCTACCACTATACATGGGGGTAATGCCCTCGCTACCCATACCATCCCACCCACAACACTTGGGGGAATTGGCCCATCTACCATAGTGCCACCATAAGCACCCACAGCCATGCAAATGCATTGTCCACCTGCAAACCCCACCTCCATTACTACCCCATCCCACCTCAACTTGGGGTCAAATCTACCCTTCATGGCTCATTTGAACTTGCCTGACTTGGCTAGATTAACAAATGAACCCATCCGTCACCAAGCTTTCTGGCCACCCATGCCAACTAAGCTACCATCGGACATCCCAAAGTTTGAAGGTGAACCCGAGGAATGTCCCCAGAATCATATAATGAAATTCCTTTTATGGTGCTCATCTAACAACATTGTAGAAGACTCCATCAGGCTGAGGCTGTTCCAACACACCCTTACAGGTGTCACAGCCAAATGTTACATTGAGTTGCCACAAGCCAAGTACCTCGACTTCAACCACCTAGCCTTCATGTTCCTACAGTATTTCCAACTCCCTATCAGATATGATGAGGGGGTGGAGATCCCGCTATCATGTCGCCAAAACACCACCACTCACATCACTGATCATATCCATGAGTGATGGCAGTGCCGCAGGTTGTGTAAGATCCAACTTGATGATAGGATATTCTTGTATTGGTCCCTGAAGACTTTGCTCCCACCCATCGCAAAGGATGTCGCATCCAAACGTCCCCAATCTGAAGAAAAGGCCATACTGAAGGCCCAACAATTTGACCTCATTTATGCCCAGTCGGGATACTTGTATACTGTCATTCTAGACGCTCCGCATCCAAGTACCTCCTACCGTGACATACTGAGGGCATCCCATGTAGCGGATGGCATCGTAGGGTCAGTATCCCAACAACCATAGCCTCAGCTGACACCACCTGCCATGGCACCGCAACCAAGCAACACTGCTAATGTTGCTTACCAAAAACAAGCTCCGGACTATGTTAGAATGATGTTTTAGTCTAGAGCAACAACTTCTTATGCACAACCTGTGCCACCATAGCACGCTTAGGCCATGGCTTGGCCAACACAATAGTATGTGGGGAAAATGCTCACATTCATGGCACCACCAGTGCAACAAGTTCAAGCCCCCACCCCTACTCCACCCACTCCATTGGGACAAGTGTCTACACAACAAAACTGTCCCAACCATCCTACCCCCAACAATAAACAAGGGCAAGATAGAAACAATCAGCCTCAAAACCAAGGAAATAACCAATCACAAGGTGGCGGTCAGCAACCAAACCCTCCCAATAATGCTGCGTCTAACCGGCCAGCCGAAAACCCCCAACGATAGAATGTACCAAGACACAATGCACCATTTCACACAAACCAACCATGTACACTCTATGATGTTTATGGGCATTACACATTTGAGTGTCCCCTCATGGCTTGCACTAAGCAGGCCATTCAAAATGAGGCCCAATAGGTCGCCAATGTTCCCAGTCAAGCCCAACCCAACCAAGCACTATAAGGACCTCCTCCCATGGTGCTTCAAAACCCACTACCAGTCCAAGGATTGGTGGCAACCGCTCCCCCTCCATATTCCAATCCCAATGCTCTGGGGGCATTGCCCATGGGAAAAACAGGTGTTCACCACCTGATGACCATGACCACTGAAGAGGTCAACTTACAGACTAGACGAAATCAGTTTGGTACCACCACCAAACCTGCTGACTCGTCAGCAGCATCCACGTCTAAGACAACCAACCTAACTCTCTAGTTACCCCCATTATTGTGCCCCCCCATACGTAGAATCGCCAATAATGCCACAACTAGAGCTACAGTCACCTATAGCATTATGGATGATTTGGCCCAAATACCAACTTCCATGTCCGCTCTTGAGGTACTTAAAACATGCCCAATGCAGTGGAAAGCCTTACTAGGCCCTCTAGGGGTAGTAGACCCCTTCCACTCCAAGTTAATCACATTTGACATAGATAATGGAGAGACGCACATGCCCTCCACTATCGCCTTCCAAATCTCGGTGTCCATCCAGAAATTGGTTGTGCACCGATGCATAGTGGATGAGGGGACATCCACGTGCATCATGTCTACCTTGGTTTGGAAAATGCTTGGATCACCAATTCTGTAAGTGTCCTCCATGACTCTGATATCTTATGATGGACATCCCACTAAAGCCCAAGGAATCCTCCCCCATGTCCCCATCAGGTTATCCAGGAAGACAGTCCTGATTGACATTGAAGTTGTCAATGCTCAATTGGACTACAACCTCCTCCTTGGAAGGCGTTACATGTACTCCATGCAAGCTGTCGCATCAACTGTCTTTCACCTCATGATGTCCCCCCATAAAGGGAAGATTGTGATGGTTGACCAACTCACCTACCATGATCTGCAAGGGTTAACAGTGCCTGCCAACGTTATCCCTACCATCACCACCATTGAGCCGCAAGGGGAGACCACACATGCTAACATCATCCTGACAACCAACATTGTGGTTGAAAACACACCAGCCTCCCCACTGTTGAATGTGGGCCCTAGGTTGTTTATCGATCCCACCATGACAGCTCCTTTCCTATTGGTGTCACCACCAACAACAAAAAAGCAAACTGTGGACTTGTGCATGGTCTCATCAAGCACCGTTGCGCCCAAACAACAACCACAGCTGCAGCCCCAACCACAACCACAACATCGTCCGCAGTTGCAATGCCAATAGCAGCTGCAGCATCATTTGCAACAGTAGCACTACACACAGTTGCAACCACAACCGCACCCCCACTTGCAACCAGCTGGGATTTATGTGGTCTCATCTCCGGTCCATACAATTCCCTTCCTCTTTCCCCCACCTGGTATCATGAGCAAGCCGGTCATGGCCACCTTAAGCCTACCCAACTTTATGTTGGGGATCCCGGTGTGGTATCTAGATCCACCAGCTCAACCAACAATTCCCCAGGTTGTGTTAAATCCAGTGCAACCTATTGAGGTTGAGTCTCACCCCCACCCAATCCACATAAGCCAACCGCCGCACATGCACCTACACTGCCCCAACCCAAAAGCGATAGGGGAAAGAACACCAAAGCCACCGTAGAGCCACGACAAGTCCCACCTTGTGTTGTTTGTGAACAACAGAGTCATCCAACTCAAATTTTCCTTGAAATCCCAGTGATCCATGTGCATCTGGATGCCATGGATACGAATGAAAACATCCCTATGGTTGAACTCCCAACCGCACCACTAGTCAAGAACAAGGCATTGAGGACAAACTATGCTTGTGCCCTTTGCGGCTTGTATGGCCATTACTCTCACCATTTCCAAGACTTACCCAAATTTCGAATGGCTCTCGCTGATCTCCGTCACCATTCCCTTGAGTCTGAGATCACCTTGATCGAAGAAGTTCACCCCCCACTGCCTTTTTCAGACACCGTGTCCATCTACATGATGTCCAGTCCTGCAGACCCTCTTGTCTCCACCATCACTGATGGTCCATCAGACCTGTCTCTTCCGTTGTTTATGCAGCCACAGCTGCAACCTCAACCTCAGTTACTAGGGAAACAATGGGGTTCATTCCCGATCAAAATTTTCCTTTTCCTTTTCCTTTGCTTTTTCTTTTCCTACCATCCGAGATCATGAGTAAGTCTGTCTTGGAAACGCGCAATCTACAGGATTTCACACTAGGAGATCTTGTGTGGTATGTTAAACCACCTACCATACCTCGGAGGCCCCACGATGTATGGACTCATGTCCATCCAATTGACATGATGTTGTACCTACCTCTAGGTCCATCAAAGACTCCTCTTGTCTCCATGCCTGCCCCTCTTCCTCCAACAAAGACTGTGGGCAAGGCCACAAAAACCACAACCAATACCATTTACATGATCTCTCGCACCAGTTTCCCTTCCATCTCATCGGCCGTGGAAGATCCACCTGATCTACCCCGGCGTCACTTGTGTGATGATGGATATATATGTAAAATTTCCTTTGATTTACCCCATTCCCTTTAAACCATAGTGTGGAATCAGTTCTTCCCATAATAGACCAGATTCCATCACCCTGCCTTGCCAATGACCTTCGTCTTGGAAAAGGTGGCATACCTCTTCGTTGACTTAGATGACTGACTCTTGAAAAAGCTGTGCAATGAGCTCCACCTCAAGAGAGTCAATGCCTAATGAGTTGTTGGAGTAGGTTCCCGCAGCTACAGGAAAAGCTGCTGTTTTGGAACGAGTAAGTCAAAGGTAATAGTACCTGAGCGGCCGAGAGGAGAAAGCTCAACAACTACACTTAAGGCAACGGTGTAGACAAGAGGGCTCAACTACCCTCATAAAGGAAAAGGAGCAATGAGGCCAAGGTATTGAAGACGAAGGACAGAAAAGGAAGTGGTGCCAGTACCCACGGTCAGCGCCAGGAAGCGTGGAAGACTGCAGGAAGTTGTGGTGTGACGGAAAGCAACAGTTCAAGTACAGATAGACTGACTGTCACAATTAGGGTTTTTGGGTTCCTATTGGGAGAGGCCCACAGTGTTGTAATGGTGAGAACTTCGGGCCGCCTATAAAGGGATGTATTTTGTATTGTAAATGGTTAGTTAGTTAGTCAGTTAGCTCATTAGCTATTCAAATAGTCGATGATCTGTTAGCTTATAGATCTTTGTATTATAGAAGAGCCGAGCTCTGGTTCTATTATTCGGTCTGTAGGATCTTACTGTAACCAGTAGCTGACTCCTAGAGTATGTATGTAACAATCCACAGGGATTGAGAGAGAGAGAGAGGAAGAGTATATTGTAAGAGAAGCAATATAAAAAGAGAAGAGATCTACGAGAGAAGGGCTCCTGGCGGTGTGCATGGAGTTACCCAGAAGATCTCAGCTGCATATGAGGTTACAACTAAACTGTGTTTACTCTCCCAAGTTATAATATATAAACCAGTTCTGGTGGACGTAGCTTCTACCCTGGAAGTGAACCAAGTAAAATCAGTGTGTTATATGATTATTTCATGTGATTGTGCTTTACTTAGTTGTTATCTATTATCTGTTACATGAATGTCGTATATCAGTTAGTAAATGTCTGTATGCTCTCATTCAGTTACAACATTATAGAAAGCTAAAGATGACTTTAAATGTATCAAGTGACTACTTATGAGTCCATCAGTGCTTGTTTCGCCCAGTAATAAGTCACTTTGTTAAGTGCTTCCAGTATACTTATTTAGTAAGTTAAGTATAGCGATGTGAGTGTGTTGAACCGTGAAGTTCATGTAAGGTTGTTTAACACCCTATTAGAGGTTAGCCGAGTTATTCCTCCCAGTGAGAAACCCTTTGGACCTTGAAAGTCACTTTGGGCCGTAATATAGGAGATATCGCATTGACAGAAGGCGATATCACATCGACAGAGGAGCTGCAGTGCGGGATATCACAGATAGTGAGAACCACGGGAGGGAGAGTTTGCACATCATCCTAGTCGCTGCGATGCGATAGGAGTCCTCCCCTTGTCAGAGTCCACGAGGAAGGGAGAACTGCAACTCGCAGGAAGATCTCACTGGTTAAGAAGAGCCGCAAGACACCAGGATGCTACAGAACCTGGTTAAGGACACTTGAGTCTTTAGCCAACCCATCTATGATCACTTCGGGTGAGACTTCAGGCCACTCTGTGGTCTGTTGCCGAAAGGGCCAGTGAGTTAGGGGTGTTGTTGGTACATTATAAGTAAACCCGGGTCTGCCCATAGTAACCAACATGAGTCCCTTATAACGTAGTTTTTTCAATTTATTGTTTTTCAATGTTTGTTAGCACAAGTCAGGGGTAGCACCATTAGTTTCCAATCCAAAGTCACACAGAACTGGTTTGAGACACCTCTCACACCTCTGGGCTCAAATTTACACCTCCTTATGATACCATCATCTCACGTTTAATAAGTCAATTTTGGGACCATCTCCCACAAGTCACCTCGACTTACAAGCCATGACATGACGATGCGAGTGTTTATAGACCGGTACTCTTATCACACTTCCTGACCGCAACTCATGCAAGGTTTTTGGGCCGTCGCCCTTTAAGGATTGTACTCTAATTTTACTTTTTATCTATAATTGTCTTTTTCACCACACCTTACGTGGACATCTAGACCATCATCCGCAATACCCTTTGATTTTGTTCCATGTATTTAGCATAGAAGCATCCTCAGGCCACCGCTCGTTAAGGAATGTAATTTTAGCTTTTATTTTCTGTTTTTAACACATAGATTGTCTTTTATTTTTACTGCATATTGTGTGGACCTCTTTCCCACTGTCCACAAAACAATTTCTTTTCTTGCACGTATTTGGCATATAATGCCTCCGAACTTGTACTTACATCACATGTAGTCAATTCCGTCCACCACTACACAAACACACGCTCTCCTAACCTCTGTCCGAGAGCCACCTCGGTTTGCGTACCTCTACCGCATCGACTCACAGGCCTCTGCCATGATCTATCCCACGCAGGTACTGGTATGTTTGAGAGCCTTCTGCTCTGTTAATACTATATGGATGACCTTTGGACCTCTATCCACCGTCCTAGCATGGGGTAGTACTCGTGCCACCGCAGTCGGTTGACCACGTTGGAGTTTTGTTTAAGCTCTTTTTTGACTCCTTAAAACAATGAAAACATAACCGAACATAGCTGCTTCCTATCCCACTCGCTAAAGTATAGGAAAGGGCATCTACATTGTCTCGTTTACCTCCTTTTGTAGACCATGTAGACCATCTCATGAAAAGGACCTCCTTGGCACACTCAAGCCAAGACCATTCCCCTCTGCATACTTTTGTGCTTTCTCAGGCAGAGGAGCCGCACTTTATGAAAAAGCTCTCCATCGGTTGTCATTAAGTTCTTTTCTAGCCATCTCAGCAAGAAAATATCATCGAGCAAACTTGGTTTTGTTCATGCTCGTAAAAGTATTTGAATGATCGTACAGTCAGTATAGGTTTAACCTTTTCTAGCCAGATTGGACTACCAATGGTAAAGAAGTCTCTCATCCTCTCCAGGATGGGTGAGCTCTCCTATGTATACTTTTATCCTTTTTCAGGCACAGGAGACTACCAATGAAAAAGAGCCCCCACTGGAGTCTTCTTCGTGCTTTCAGACTCTCTAAAATTGAAAGCACCGTCGAGCATTTACCTTCTCGCGCTCACCAAAAATCCATGAGATCGTACCACAATGGTGTCCCTAGACACTACCCCACAAAAAACAGTTTGGAAGCATCCTGACATTGGGTCACCTTTGTTTAGAGTACTCTACATTGTGTCTTCCTTGGATCCCATCAGTATCAAAAGTGTCCACTTCCTCCAAGTATTTCCCATCTGCAGCGATATTCCCAGTATTACAGCTATGATCTCATTCCCATGGGTTAGTTTCATTTGCTGCCTAGTCCGCCCTGGCGTCATACTCTGAACAAAGGAAGTTTGAGTCTCCCACTCCCCCCCTGCCCCTGTTCATTTTTTTCCCTTCCCTCTCCTCCCCCCCAATTCAGTGAGTCAGTCCGCAGATTGCTTCACACCTTTCAGTTATCCCTCGCACTCCTAGTCAAGGAAACACCATTTCCTTAACTAGGGGTAGGTCTCCCTCTGTCGACGCCAACACATATATTCCAGAGGATAGAACCAGAGGTCCCTATACCTTGGTTTCATTAACATCATTGATGAGTTCCTTGGACCACTTGAGAGGAGTCCTTAGTGCCTCTTGGGATGGTTGTTTCTCACATGCTCAACTTCAACTCCATCATCGCACTGTTGAGATTCATATAGGGTTTTCTCCACACAGTACTTGGTCGAAGACCCTGGATGTCACCTAACTCTAGCACATTGGTGATTCCACTCAAGGGATCTAAATAGGTTATGTCCCTTGTGATTTCTGGGTTGCGTTGGAGACAGTGATCTGAAGGCCCAGTAGTGCTTTGATATACCTTTATGATTCATACATCATACTTGTCCACATAACTATGTACCAGATCTAGTAGACCATCAGTCATGAAGATATAGCATTCCATGAGAATGACATGGGTCCAATGTACCAGATCAGTATTATATTCAGCCTCACATAGAGGAAACCAACATTGTAACATCAGTTATATATGATCAGCTCTTGTATTTTAGAGCATAAATCAAATTATTCTTTTAACACTATCACAAGCATGGGGATGCTCACCTCGTCCATATACATGTCACACATTTATTGTATCTCACCCATTGATGGGAACTAAATTAATACAAAACCAAAATCCACCATGCCCCAGCCTTAGAAGCACCACTTCTTGACACCAAATCCTATGATGTCCGTTGGCCATACGTTGAGTTCTTGCGCTCACACATCAGCGGGCAATCTGTTAACCCAAAAATCCCTCACATAGCTCTCAATGGCCTACACCACCCAAGGACACCATCTCACAACACTCATTTCACTCCATAAGACCTTCCATTTGATCCCCACACCTCCAAAAGAGCCCAGAGATGAAGAAAAAGGCTAAAAACCCCAAAAAGAGCCCAAAATAGCCCCTAGGAGCTAAATCCCTCAAAAAGGGGCTAAATTTAGAGTGAAAGGGGCTAAAGCCCTGACCAAGGGATTAAAACCCTAAAATCCCTTGGAAAAACCATAAAAGGAGGGTGGGGGGTCACTCTCAAAACACTCCTCACTTGCCTATTGTTATGCTACCCATGGATGCTTTGAGACTTCTTTCTCTCAAACCAACCACTCTCCCTCTCCTCCATCTCCATCTCATCAAGCCATTGCTTCCCAACCAAGAGAGAGGTGCTCCCATGAGCTAGGGCATGGTGGCCCATTTCCACCTAAGTGAGGTATAATTTATTTTCATGCATGTTTATTTGCTTGTTTTGTTTTCTAGTTGATATTTTCATTTGCAGGTTTTTCATTAACATTGTTTGTAGGTTTTATCCATTGTAGCTTAGGTTTATTTTGCAGGCTTTGGAGGCAAAACCCTAACCTACTGTGTGCAGAGGGGTTCAATAGTGCTTCATCTCCTCTTCTCTATTTTCTGTCATTAGCTCTGATATCCATTTGCTTATGTTCTTGCTTAGATTAGCTTAGTTTCAATTCACAGTTCTGTTTATGCTAGATTTCATTACGTTTTTTACTATTTTCTAAGGGTAGGAACCTACCCTTGTACCCTATAGGCACAAGGGAACCATTCCATCCCCTATAGTGAGGAGAAATTCTCACTACAGACCCATGGTATGGAGGTTTGCTCATTTATCTCCAGACACAAAGATTTCATCCCACTCTATCCTGTGACGATCGCCACCGTATCCATCACCACACAAAATACTACCTCATCTTGAATGACACTTTGTATAGACATGGTATCGATTCCGTTATCCAATGATGCCTTACCCATGAGGAAGTTGAACAAGTTTTGAATGATTGCCACTTTGGAGCATGTGGCAGTAATCTATCTGGGATGGATACAGCCCATAAAATCCTTCGATCTGGCTATTTCTGGCCTTCAGTCTTTAGAGATTGTCACGAGGTTGTTAATAAATGCCCACCATGTCAACATTTTTATCCGAAAATGCACACTCATCCTACTCCATTACACCCCATCATTCCCATTGGCCCTCTCGCTAAATGGGGGATCGATTATATGCATTGTTAGCCTACCTCAGTCAAGGGGCATGGTTATATCATTGCAGCCGTTGACTATTTATCAAAATGGGCTAAGGCCATGCCTACATATGCAGAGGATGGTAAGACTGTCGCTCTCTTCTTATTTAATCATGTGATAGCAAGATTCAGAGTCTCGCAGTCCATAGTTAGTAATCATGGATCACATTTATGTAATCAAATGATGGAGGAACTAAGTTCCAAGCTAGGTTTTCATCATGAAAACTCTATGCCCTATTATCCATAAGCTAATGGTTAGGTTGAGGCCATTAACAAATTTTTGAAAATGATGCTGCAACGGATGGTTGGAGACCATAAATCCAACTGGAACCATATTATTTTCTCTGTTGTTTGGGCTTACAGGACTTCGATGAAAAAATCCATTGGTTTCACACCTTTCTAGCTTGGCTACGAACTAGAAGCTATCTTGCTGATTCAATGTCAGATTCCATCCTTGAAACTTTCCATCGAACTTCTCCCATACACTTTTGCAGAGGAAGAAATATTTCTATACTTAAATAACCTTGATGAAACTAGAAGAGATGTTGCCTTAGCTAATGAGGCACACAAGAAACGCGTCAAGGCGCAGTATGACAAGTCTGTCCAACCTCGTGCCTTTAATGAGGGTGACCTAGTTTTGACCTATGGTAAGAGATATGACAAACTAGGGAAATGGAAGTTCGAATCCATGTGGTATGGTCCTTTCATTATTTCCAAAGTTTTAGAGAAAGGGGCCTACAAGCTCTTGGACTATGATGGAATCCCCTTAGGACAACCTCTCAATGGGTTGTACCTGAAGAGGTACTATGCCTATAAATTCCTTGAATAGTATCTTGTATATATGTATATTACTTGAATTTTAGTGTGCTTAAGTATTTTCAATATGGTTTTCAGTTTAGTGTCTGTATCTATTTATACCATGCTTTGGTCATGCAAAGCATATGGCTTTCTACAGCTTTGTTGATGGTGCTTGCCACCACACCTTGAATCTTGCCTCAACTACTTGGGTTCTCTATTCCCCAGTTTATGATTTGGTCAGTTCAGGAGTGGTTTGTATTGGTCCCTCTACCAACAATATCACTAAGTATCGAGTAGTCATAGGTCTTCTGACTCAGGCTGCCTCCCAAGATGTTCGCAACTTGGTAGTCTTGATGGACTCACAACTTGTGGTTTGTTATCTAAACCATGTCTATACCATTAGGAATCCTATGATTCTCCGTCTCTTCCAGAGGGTATGCTTATTAGAAAGTTCATTTGAAAGTATCACCTATAGGCATATCCCTAAGGAACATAATGCAGTTGCTGACTCATTGGAAAATTACATCCTAGACTAGCATATTTCCCATTCATGACATGAAAATCAAACATGGTCCACCGTAAATAAACTATAAAAGACACATAAAACTCATATAAAACACATTCACCATTTGATACATATAAACACCAAGGTATAAGTTTGTATATATATATATATATATATATATATACATAAACATGTTTTACAAAAATAGGTCACAAGACCTCATCTGAAGCACTCAGGATTTTAGGTAAAAAATCATCATAAAAAATTACTGCAGCTATTTATCAGCTTTCAGTGAATACATCATGCACCCTGTCATCTAGTGATGCTCATGGTAACACATGATCGCCTGAGCTACTCGACGTAGCAGTCTACTAAAATGACCTGGTACTCCCACAGTAGGCCTTTGGTACCTCAGTGGGAGGTCATCGATCGAGGTATCCGATATGTCTAGAGTCAACCTCTCGAGGTTCTCCTCTAGCTCCCCTATCACATCATCACCCTGTGGTACAAAAAGGGCTTCGACTTGCCTGTCTAATGGGGAGGCTCCCCCAGGTCATGCTGCTCTGACATCTCCATGAAAACATTCAAGTCTCATTACTAAACATAAAAAATATAAAACATAAAAACATAAAAAAACTATTTCCATTTTAGGGCTTTGTTTCTTACCGATATCACCCCACTGTCCACCAGGTGGGAGCGATAGGTCAAGGTCACTATTGAAGTTAGTGCCTGCATATGCATATTCCTCCACCATGAGGAGCTGACCTCTCAACCATCGAAAAAATGGGTCACTGAACTTTACCTTGATTCTACCCGCTCCAGTACGGGCTATAATTTGTACCCATCTCAGCATGCGAGAGTATCGTGCCCTCAACTTTGTAAAGGCCACCTAGGGTTTCATATGGGGAACCTACTTGAAAAAGAAACATGCTAGAATGGAACCAAAACCGAACTGCTTCAGCTCCCCCTGTCGACACTTGGTTAGCTGATCTTTGAAGATCCGAAGTAGAGCTTCCATCCAGTTGAAAACTGTGGGTGCCATGGCGTCTATGGCATAGATCATATGCACTCTAGATGGCTGGTGTACCCCTTGGCTTCTTGCCACTCTCTACATGGTAAACAAAACTATCCATAGTGGGCCATCCACCACTACTTTTATGGGAATTTTCTTCCCCAATGTCCTGGTCCCAGCAATGCAAAGGTGGTTTATCAACTTTTGAGTAGTAATGTCCCCTGCACAGGAACCAGTCAAAGATATGGGAGCACTCCATATCAATAGGTCTGTCTGGCAGTAGATGTCCTCTACTTCAATTGTCAATATATGAGAACCAACCTCAAAATACTATTGCTCTGGAATCCGCATCTGGAGTATATGTTCTAATAGGCACTCATGTGATACCATGTTAGGTGTGCGGAAATACTTTAGAAGTCCATAGTCTCTTAATGCAGCTATGCAAATTGCGTTTTGTTTGAAAAATAAATCGTCATTGTCATGTTGTCTCTCTTTCCATATTACCATTTTTTATCAATGGGAACCTATCAAAAACCATCACAAGACCAATTAGAAACATTCCCAATCATTCAAATCATCAAATTTGAGCTAGTTTGGTTTATTCATGCATTTTTATTTACCCACGGCCGGCACCACCTATGTTCCATATAGGACAACAGGTGGCACTGCCTGTGCATAGTGTTTTAGGTGCAGTTTTATCGCAGTACCGCTTATCCCACAAGGGATAAGAGCGGTGCCCTCTTTCATGGTTTTAGGGCTTTCCCAGTAGGCCCAAAACACCCCCACAATTTAAAAATGAAAGGATCAAATGAAAGAGTAGGGTTTAAGCTATTACCTGGAACTAACGGTGCATAAATCCAACGGTGGATTCTCTCAAAATCAACAGTTGAAAATATGGCCAATAAAATGATCCAAAGGCTCTCCACTATGGGGAAATGGTAAAATGTTTTGATTTTTTACTATTTACATACCTTTTATATGCATTCTAGGTTTTGACATGTCATAGTTTTGTTTTTAAAATCATTTATTACAAGAAATCTATCAGTCATGATCCTTTAATGTCATTTATTGGAGAGCTTAGTTGTCATTTTTCAAGTCATTGTAGGATAAAGAGTGGTAGCAGTAAACATTTTGGGAGTTTGTTTTCGACTTTTTCGTACTACCATAAAAGAGAAAAATTCTTTGAGCATTTATTGCGACACTTTGGTCATTCTCTTGAAACTTAGTATCAAAGGTTCGAGTCATTTTTCGATTCTTTTTGGACTTGTAAAATTCCTCATTATGAAAAGAGACCTAGTGGAGTCTTCTTTAAACCCTTTTTAGGCTCCTTAAATATGAAAAGATTGTCGAGTGATCTTGTTTTCTTCACACTTGTTAAACAACTTGAAGAGTCATTCGTCTGATGGTAGGTTATCACTTGTTCAATTCAGATGAAATATTTTTACAAAAAATGACCCTGTGGAGTCTTCTTCCATGGTTGTTCAGACTCTCTATATATGCACGATACCGAGTTAACTTTCAATGGATTGGTTAAATTAAACATTGAGAGACCCTCTTTTGGGAACGAACCCCTCCTCTCTCAGGTTGATAAAACATATGAGTTTGGACTTGTCTCCAGATAAGATATAATGAGTGTTTGTTACCCTCTTTGAACTCGTAAAAATGAAAAAAAGGCACTCATCAACCATGATGGCGAAAATGGGAAGGGAATCATTTTGTAAATAACTGGCAGTTTGTCATTACCTTTGAACATGGCACTTGTCTGCATATCATTTCAGTCAATTGGGTATTTAGTTGATATTCATGACGATCCACTTTCATGAGTCAGGTCACTCCTTTGATTCTTTCAAAAGAATGCATTGCCCACCGCCGTACTATGTGTTTGTCCAGTCTAGTCATGCTGCCAAGTATTTTGTCATGTTGCCTGATGTTCAAAGGGAAGTTGAAGAAGTTTACCTCTATAGTCAAAATAGTCTCTGTGTCAGTACTTTTGAGTCTATCTTATGGTTACCTCATTCACATCATTCCAAAATTTGTTCTGAGTTTCGTGTCATCGATGTGGGACTCATCATGGCCCTCCTTCAACGCGACTATTCCTATCAACATCAACTCATTATCCAGGAAATAGTCTTACAAACAAATTTAGTACCTTGAGATCTGTATGTCTTAATGAAAGATTCTCTCACTCTCGGCATAGGTTCACATCATTGACCCTTGATCGATAGAATTGACTGGGTTTTCAACATCAAGACATCTATTCACACTCTGTATATTGCACTAGGGTACCTTGGGAATCATTGACATCAATGGTGATCTCCCTCACACTTGTTAATGGTTCACATCATTGGTCGGTAATCAAGTGGTTTCTACCATGTTCGACTTCAAAACATTGTAAAAACACAAAGCCCTTGGGTACTTATTTATCACTCATTGATTTACCCTAGGTTGCGATGGAGTTTTGTATATCTAGCATGGATCCACATTTGTATGGTCATGGCTATGCTCAAATTTGTGTATGTATGACATAGATCTACGTTCTATGTATGGTAGCTATGTCCAAGTCTGAGTCCTCTATCACATGGATCTACGCTGTATTCTAGTAGCCATGGTTGTTTATTCCTCTCATGGACCTACCTTGTATTGGTCTATAGCCATGAGTTTCTTGCATTTGTCTATGATTCAAAAGTATTGATGTACTACAGATGCCTACGTGATGACATTCTATCATCGAGCTGAAATTCTCACCTCAAAGTGACAACTTGTTCTCTCAAATCTCTCACTTATCGTATCCCTCTAAGCCTCATGCTTTTGGGGAATTCTAATATACCTAATTCTTGTCACCAACATGTGATGAGATCCTTAAACCCTATGTTTTCCCTTAATCCCAAAACTTGGAGTGGAAACTTGCTCTGGATATCAATTCTACTTGAAAAAACCTAGCACCGCGCTTGCCCTTTGGCTGATGAACAGTACCTTTTTTAGCATTGCCTGTGTCTTGTTATAGAGAGGCAGTGCCACCACGTAAGTTCTTTGTATTTGAATTGGTTCCCATCTAAACCGCTTTGTCATAAGGGAACAAAAGCGGTACCCATGGTAAAATGGGAAAAAGAGAATTTTCTCAAGGCTTCTAGAACTTGAGCCTCGTGTACTCCCTTATCCCTATCAATATGGGTTAGTTTGAGCTCAAGAGCCCTTTTGGTAGGATCTTAGAGCCACCTCACCCAAAATTCTCTCAACTATCCCTATCCATTGAGCCTTATAATTACAAGCTCATATCCATAGTTGAGGGAGAGAACTGAATGGTATTGTTATGTTGTTGAATTGACTACCTAGTCCAATCCATTGGAGAGCACAAGAGAGCAAGTTGGAGCTTTTTGGGATGAGGTGTTTGTATTGTGGAGGAGTTTTTCAACACTAAGGAAATGGTTGTAAGCTTCTTCATTCATTCTTAATGCAAATCTAATTTCCATCCCACATATCTGTTGTTTTGATTTCGCATGTATATGTTATTGGATTCCTTAGTCACTAGTATGGATGTGTAGATGATTTTCTGGTAGATGATTTTCTAGTAGCTTTGATGTTCTTGTTTGTTTGACATGTTTGCAGGTACACAGGTTCATGATCAAAGCAGTATTCCAGGTGTTTACAACATTTAGGGAAGGTCTTCATCCTTTGTTGTTCACTCATTTGTTCTGGATCTGAACCATTCAGACCAGAGGAATAGCTTCTGTCCACAGAAGGTGCAATATTCTTGATTACATTTTTTTTCAGTAGGTTTCTCCATAGGTGCAGTGATCGCTGCATATCGTTTGATGAACTTCCTACAGTAGCCTGTGTGTCCCAGCACTGATCTAAGTTGTGTGACTAATGTAGGCAGTTGTAAGTCGAGAATAATCGAATCTTTGTTGCGTCGACCAAAATACTATCGCAACATACGATGTGGCCCAACAATACACCAAATGGTGCATAGAAAATACATTTTTTAGAATTAAGCACGATTTGATACTGGCGACATCGGTCCACCATAATGCATAGAATCTCAATATGGTCTCTTACTAGACCAAACATAGTCCAATCATCAAAGCAAACCTTAATAAATTTATGAATAAAATCTTTAAAAGCAGAGACTACTATTCTAGAAAAAATAGTAGGTGCACTTTTTAGTCCAAAGGGTATTACTGTATACTAGTAACATCCCCATTTGGTGACAAAGGTTTTTTTATAGAAATCCTCCTTCGCGATTCTCACTTGATGATAGCCTGAAAATCCATTAGTAAATGAATACATCTCTTTCCCCTTGACACTTTCAAGTACTTCATCTGTAAATAGTGTTGGGAATGGATTGTGCAAGCATGCATCATTCAACTTCCTCAAGTTAACATAGATCCTAACTTCACCTATTGTTTTCTTATCCTGGATCAGTATAGGGATGATCCACTCTAAATCCTTGACATATTCAATGAATCCTACATCGAGAATGCGATCTAATTCTTCTTTTATCCTTTCCTTATACTTGGGGTTCATCCTATATGGTCATTGCTTACTGGGTTTAGCATCTAGTCGCATGGGTATTTTCATCTCTCGCATGGGTATTTAGCATCCGGTCTCCCACTATCCCCTTCATCTCTAATAAGTTGGTAGGGAATGGGTCATGATATTCATGCAACAAGTCTGTGATCTTTGCAACTGTCTCTTCATCCCAATAATCTCCTATGTTGGTGAACTTCGGATTCTCAGGTGACCCAATGTTTACCTTCTTGATTTTCAATGGTTTAAGGAATTGGTCACTTGAAATACCACTCCCTCCTACTTCGCATGTGCCCTCTGATTTTGTTATGTTTATGTTCATTGGATCCTCATCTAGGTCTCCTGCCAGATTGTAGCAAGCCATCCATTCTTGAATGGTTGCACTACACTAGTGAGAATTGGCCTCTGCAATGGGGATTTTAGCAAATATCTTCTCCTTTATCATTTGAATTGCAGCATCCACTATAGGGTGTTCATCAACAAATTTGAATGTGTGCGTGAACTGCCTAGCGATCCCTTTCCAATCCTAGGTTCCTTGTTGCAATTCCATAGATGCATACCAGCTTCTAGGTGTCATTTCCAATATTTGTATGAAATGATGGACCCACTCCTGTCGCAGGTATTCTGTGTTAGAAAACAGGACCTCAGAGAAATAACAGATATACAGTTAAATCATTAAACAAGATGAAAAAAACATTAAACACACTACAGAGAGACACAAATATAACGTGGTTCACCCAAATGATGGGCTACATCCACAAATAAATTTCCACTCCTTTTATGATAGTCCATAAATATGAAGGGATACAACCTCTAGCAAAACCACTGTACTTCCTCTTCACACTCTCATAGTCTCTCTCACACAATCACAGAGATTTTTTACAATGTTATAATTCCATACACAGACATGTTACAATGTTTTATTTTATAGAGAAAAATACCATGGGAAAATACTATGGTTAACCCAATACCATGTGTCCGCAAAACTGTTGGCCAAAAAACATCCCAAAAATATTCTCGAGGCCTCCGTCCTGAACCCCAAAGCAAGGGGGAATACTGGATAGTACACCTGGGGAACAAACACGACTGAATAATATCTCTAATATCCCTAGATATGGAAGATCAGGCTCCACAACCAATAATCTCCCACTTAGAGACTGATCATAGCAACTCCACCATTGCTGCACTTGTTGGACTATGCTCTGGACCTTACACTTGGAAAATTTCTTATTTTTACCTTCATTCTTGAAGGCCAACAGAAATTGAGAAGGAACTCAGTTTCTCTCTGGTTACTCCCTTTGTGAACATGTTTGCAGGATTTTGGCTAGTATGTATCTTTTCCAATTTTAACAGTTCTTCATCTAGAACAGATCTAATGAAGTGGTACTTGAGCTGTATATGTTTAGTCATCGAATGAAAGGTTGAGTTCTTTGCAAAATGAATGGAACTCTGGATATCACTATACAACCTACTATTCTCCTGCTTCTTACCTAATTCTTCCATGAATCTTTGCAACCAAATCATCTCCTTACTAGCCTTTATAGTAGCAACATACTCTGCTTCCGTTGTTGAAAGTCCAACAACTTGTTGCAGTTTTGAAATCCAACTTACTCCTGTTTGAGCCACAATAAATAGATATCATGTGGTTCTCCTCCTGTTGTCCTTATCACCAATCATATCTGCATCAACATATCCCTATAGAACAATGTCTGATCCTCCAAAACATAATGCATTAGAATTGGTACCTCTCAAATAACTGAGAATCCCCTGTACTGCTTTCTAATGATATTTAACTGGATTATTCATATACCTTCTCACAACTTCCAATGCATGTTCAATATCTGGTTTTCTACCCACCATGGCATACATCAAGCTTCCAACCACTAATGAAGAGGGGATCTTGGACATGTAATCTATCTATTTCTGTTTCTCTGGACACATCTCCTTACTTAGATTCAAATGGATAGCTAAAGGTGTACTAACTGGTTTTTCATTCTCCATTCTAAACCTATGCAACACCTTTTCTATGTACTCACCTTGAGACAACGTCAATTTGTGAATTTTCCTATCTCTTGTAATTCTCATACAAAGGATTTTCTTTGCAGCACCCAAATCCTTCATCGCAAATGATTTAGCGAGTTTTGTTTTGAGTACATTTATAACCTATGTGTTAGACCCTATAACAAGCATGCCATCCACATCCAATAACAAGATAATATATCTTCTATTCTCTAGCATCTTAAAATAAACACAATGGTTAGAATGACATCTATCATAACCTTGTTTTGTCATAAACTTATCAATTTTTAAATACCACTTCCTTGGAGCTTGCTTTAGGCCATTCAAGCTCTTATTCAACCTGCAAACAAAATTCTCCTTACCTTTGACCTCATAACCATGTGGCTGCTGCATATAAACCTCTTCCTCCAAGTCCCCATGGAGAAAGGTTGTTTTTACATCTAATTGTTCAAGATGCAAATCTTCTACCACCACTAGACTTAAAATAGTTCTAATTGAAGTCATTTTAACAATAGGAGAAAATACTTCATCAAAACCTATACCTTTCTTTTGTGCAAACACATTTACAACAAGTCTAGCCTTGTGCTGCTTCTTGCCTCCATCTTCTTCCTTCAACCTGTAAACCCATTTATTTTGCAATGCCCTTTTTCCTGTAGGAAACTAAATCAAATCCCAAGTCTACTTTCTTACCAATGATTGCATCTCCTCATTCATTCCTTTCTCCCACTTCTTTCTAGTTTCTACGTACATTTCTTATTCATAACATTCTGGTTCACCAGAATCAGTCATCAATAAATAATACAATGAAGGAGAGAACTGTTCAGGGGGTCTACTTAACCTTGTATATTTTCTTACAGTTGTAGGAGTTTCAAGTACCTGCTTCTGTTCTTTATTTTTTGGTGCCTTTGGAACTTCATCTTCTTTGATTTCATCAAGCACTGTGTACTATGTGTTTTCCTTTTCCACTTTCTTTCCTTGCAACTTATCTTTGTACATGACCTTTTCATGGAATACTACATCTCTACTCCTAATGATTTTTTTTTTTTTCATAATCCCACAAATGACAACCAAAATCATCAACCTCGTATCCAATAAAGGTACATTTCTTAGATTTAGCCTCAAGCTTTGTTCTATCATCTTTATCAATATGGAAAAATGCTTCACAACCATAAGTTCTCAGAAATGAGTATTTTACTTGTTTACCTGTCCATGCATCCTCTAGAATCCCACCATCCAAAGTGCTTGAAGGCCCTCTATTCATTAAATAAACAGCAGTGTTTACAACATCAACCCAAAACTTTAAGGGAAACCCTGCATCCAATCTCATACACCTTCCATGCTCCATGATCATTCTGTTCATCCTTTTTGACACACCATTTTCTTGTGGTGTTAAAGGGATTGTCTTCTCTCTGCAAATCCCATTATGTGAACAGTAAATTTCAAACTCCTTGCTGCAGTATTCACCTCCATTATAAGATCTGAGACATTTCAACATTTTTCCTCTCTCATTCTCATCCAAACCTTTCCACTTCTTAAAAGTATCAAAAACATTAGATTTATGTCTAATGCAATAAACCCATGTTTTTCTACTTGCATCATCAATAAAAGTAACATAATAATGAGAGCCACCAAGATATTATACCTGAGATGGTCCCCATACATATGTATGGACAAGATCTAAATTTTCACTCTTATTTTGTTTTCCAACCCTGATAAATCTAACTCTCTTATGTTTTCCATAAACACAGTTCCCACGAAATTCCATACTTACCTGCTTCAGATCTAGAAGCAATTTCCTTGAATGGAGAATCTGCATCCCCTTCTCACTCATGTGGCCAAGCCTATGATTCCATGACGTCGTACCTGTTTTTGTGGAAGCTACATAGATAGAATAATCAGTATTACTAGGACATAAATATAACGTACCTATCCTATCTCCTTTTTCTATTACCATTGATCCTTTAGTGATATTAATTTCTCCAAACGTAGACAAACAGGTGTTATCTTCCAAATACCATGTTGATATCAAATTTCTTTTCATAGTAGGAATGTTCCTTACATCTTTTAGCAGCCATTCATTTCCATTATTTAACTTAATCCATACCTTACCCTTTCCAACAATTTTACATGGTTCATCATCCCCCAATAAAACATGTCCAAAATGACCTTGAACATAATCATGAAAGAATTTCCTATGGGGTGTAGCATGACATGAAGCCCCTGAATCTACTACCCAATAATCACTAGTATTATCTAATGCAAGAATAAAATCATATTGTAATACATCACTTGCTACATTCACTTCCTGAGTAGTCTCTTGCTGCCTCTCACCTTTCTTCTTTGGTGCTATGCAGTCTTTCTTGAGGTTTCCTTTCTTACCACAGTTCCAGCACTCTATTTTTCTTAATCTGGAATTGGATCTTCCCTTTTTAGAATTTCTAGGATTTCTTGGGATCCTTCCTCTCTCATTTGTCTCCCTCTGCTCTCCATGGTCAACGCATTTCCTAACCTCATCATCAAAGTTCACATTTACAGAACTTAACTAACTGGTAAGTGTATTAAAATCATTTAAATGATTGGCAATAGATCCACCTTCCAACATCTTCATATTAAATAAAATATTCATTAAAAATACCTTGTTGGGAGCCGAGGGTTTTTCATTAAGCTTACCCAATGTGCTCATCACACCCTCCATCCTTTTTTCTTTCAAAATATTGAAAGCCACTAACGAAGCTAGGCATAGTCGTATTGTTCCCAGTACCTTTCTGTCAAGAACCTCCCATTATTCATCCTTTATAGCCACCAACTATTTTTCTTTTCTTCCCAACAGAAGGTACAGATCCTTCTGGTGTAGATAGTCCTTCATTTGCATCTTCCATAACTGATAGCTTTGGCCGTTAAATTTCTCGACCCTCAAATTTCCCTCTTCTTCCATTGCTCCCACTCAAACTAGGAACTCTTGTTTCTTGCAAGTTTACTAGCCAAATAGACCTTTTGGCTCTAATACCAATTGTTAGAAAACAGGACCGCAGATCAATAACTGATATACATTTAAATCATTAAACAAGATGAAAAACAAATTAAACACATTACAGAGAGACACAGATATAATGTGGTACACCCAAACGATGGGCTATGTCCACGAAGAAACTTCTAGTACTTTTATTACAGTCCATAAAGAGGAAGGGATACAACGTGCAAAAAAACCACTGCACTTCCTCTTCACACTCACACAATCACAGATATTATTTACAATGTTATAATTCCATACACAGTCATGTTACAATGCTTTCTTTTATAGGGGAAAAATACCATGGGAAAATACTACGATTAACCCAATACCATGGGTCCGCAAAACTATTAGCCAACAAATATCCCAAAAAATTTTCTTTGGGTCTCTACCCCTGAACCCCTGTTTCTTAGGGGTGCTTCCCCCAAACCCCCGTATCTCAGTGTCATTTCCCCCAAACCCCAAAGCAGGGGGAATGAGTGTACAATACACCTGGGGTACAAACATGACTGAATAATATCTCTAGATCTGGAAGATCAGGCTCCATAACCAACATTCTATGAATACCATGCTACAATGGTTAATATGTTCGATAGGGTTTCCCAACCATGAATACTTGTGATTTATGAGGGTGACTTATTCACTGACTATGAATTCCATCAAGATTCTACACCGTGGCCAATCTATTATTGACTTCTTATGTGCACCACACCATCTAGTGTATGTAGCCTTTAGCACATGATCTAGCGCCGACAAACGCTATGATTTCGTTACAAATCCTTCAAACTCAGTTAAGAAGGTCGCAAGGTTAGGTAAACCCTCATAGGTGGGTAGCTCTCGCATCTCATTCTCCACTCGTAGCATAGATCTTGTAACTCTTGTGCACCTCCTCATAGAGACTTCATGTAGTCTATTTTTCCAATTCTCCAAATCCTCCCCTTAGTCAGATGTGTAGGAACTAGCACTCTTCCAAATCCTCCCCTTAGTCGGACGTGTAGGAACTAGCACTCTTCTAGCTCTGGTTTTCATCCATTGTTGGATTGATGTATTCTTATTGTAATGCAGTGACATTGTAGATATGGTCAAGATAGTCAACATATCCATCATTGTAGACAGGATCAATGTATATATGTCCCTCTAATGGACCAATTGGCGACACCACTCTCATCTCATTATCCTCGAATGAGAGGATCCTTTTCTTAAAGTTTATAATGGTTTGGTTGTCTATATCCCAATCTATCCCCAGTAATGTGGGATATGTATTTGTATCATCAACAATGTTAATGACCTCAAATTATGCAAATGTATGTAACCCTTCAATGTTGATAGGGACCTGACTCAACCGACCAATGGGTAGGACCTTTGCATGATTTGCAAGTCACTGCTAGACAGGCGACTAGTCTGAGCGCGACTTACCCATACTTTCCCAAGTTTGCAGTGCAAAAATATTGACATCAGAACCTAGGTCTAAAATGATATAGTACATATCATAATCTCTTATCTACGCAGTCATTCTTAACTTGCGTCCAGTTTTGAATCTCCTTCCAACCTGGTGAACTCTTTTCTCAGGTTGTGGCTCTTCCGGTGGATCTTCTATCATTTCTTGTAGTTCTCCAACAATGTCTTTATCTTGTATTATCGCTAAGAAACTTTAAAAAATGATTTGAGCTTACTAACCTTCTGTGGGGCCTTCTTCTAGAATATGTGCTAAAATGGTTCAGGAATCTCCCTAATTTCTTCTGATGTCAACGGTTCTTTTGGATCCATAATCTTTGGTCACACATCCAAGAACAATTCCTTTTGTTTCTAGAGGTCGAATGACACCTTCTTCTATGTTGTAGGTCGTACTTATGGCTGCAGTTGTTCTTTCGAAGCTTCCTGATTGGCTCTAGTTGTAGCACCTCCTTGTGTTATGATAGCAACAGTCGGATCCCTTGGTTCAGTGGAAATCATCTGGACTTTTAAGTTAGGATTCAAATTTGGATTTTGCACAAGAGTAGGACCTACGATGGTCATCACCTGCCACTTTGCAATTAACTATGGACATTGCTCCACATTATGATCCTGTCCCTTACAATATGAACATGTCTTCACAGGTTCTAGGCAATCTCTATGATACTGACTTGGTTGTCTAGATTTATAGTAGCTAACCTGACCTCTCCCTCTACGAAAACCTCCTCCTCCTCAGCCTCTAAATTTTTCACCACCCCTTCCCTTTGGTTGTGGTTGGTATTGCAGGTACTGATTCTACTAGTAGTGAGGCTGGTAGTGATTTTGTTGCATGTATGGCTACTGTGGTGCATACTGAGGATGATACTAGTTCTGATACTGTGTGGGTGGGAACTTTGGAAGCTGATACCATGCTTGCGCAGGTTCATCCTAATGTTACCCCTCATTCTTCATCAAGAAGGTATCGGTAATGTTTCTCTTCAAGTAGGTATCGACAATCAAGTAGGTAGGCTCTGCAATCTTTCTTTTCATGTCCTACCGACTTATAGAATTTACAAAATAGGTTTTCCAGGGTTCTTACTACCTTTTGAAAATATAAACACTACTTGTCTCAATGTACTCTAGACTAGCATATGCCACACCAAGGTAGTCTATGGCCATTTAATGGGTTCAGTGCACCGGATAAGATATAATTCATGAAGGTTGAAAAATTATCTTTGGTCTGTCCATCCATTCTACATTTTGTACACCATAAATATTCTTGTGCTTCCTTTCCCCTTTTGATATCCTGAAGCTATATCGTCAGTTTAGTCAACTTCAACTGGATCTGCACCATCGTTGTGGCACCATCGCTGATTGGCGAGGCCTCCATATTCATTTCCAATTCCAGCGCTTCAGTCTATGACTCAATATTTTATTGCATCAAAGGCCCTTGGATGTGTGGTAATAGTGCAGCAATGAATTACTCTTTATGCTGAACATCTAACATCTAGAAGCTAAATTTGGCCATCAGAGTTTTAAATCTTTGGTCAAAGTCCCATAATGTCTTTGCCAGTGCTTGTTTTATCTCCTTGATCTTAGTGATACACTGTGAATCAGATTTATGTTTTTTGAACTCAAAGATCATCATAGCCCTGATCTCCTCAAGATTTTTCTGTGGTGCTCCTAATGGTACTATGCAGTACTTCATAAACCAATCCAGTGCATGAACCCTTAGAGTCATGATCATATGTGCTTTCTTTAAGTTTTCATTTTGAACTAATCGAACCATCTGTATAGTTTCATAGATGAACCAATCTTGTTTTGGACCCTCGGATGCATTTCCATTGAATGTACGTAACTGAATATCATGCCCAGCCATTGAGTCAACATCGATATTTTTTGGTAATGGGTTTAACGAGGGTGTTCCTTCTTACACGTTAGTCGCAGTACTAGCATTATCATTATTAGTAACTATTTCAGGAGATGAGGCTCTATACCTTACCTCTGTTGATACTCCTTGTGTGATGTAGCTGCGTCATGAACTAGGTGTCTTGTCAGACTCTTTAGGGTCTTCCTCTCCTTTTGAAATCAGGATATAGTCCTCGTCTTCATTGCAATATCCTTCATATACCTGTGACTGAATTTCATTTTCACTTTCCTTGAATAAACTAAGATTTCATTGACCTTCCTCTGTATTTCTCCTCTTCCCAGATCTGAATCTCCTTCCACTCCTCAGGAATCTAGCCTCTAGTTTAGGTTCCGTACTTCCAGGGAACATCTCAACTCACCATTCCCCATTTCCTTGATAGGTTGTCTGCGACATAGCCTTCATCTATGGTATGTGACTCAAGTACTCAACTGTAGGATACCCTTCTCATAAACGAGCATCTTAATCCATGTGTCGATAGATAACAAATACCTTCTTCATGGACCTTGGAAAAAAATTCTTTCTACCTCACTATATGAGGTTATAATCTCTACTGCAAACTTAGTAATATATCCTTACAATATACTGTCAACCAAAAAATCAATAGTTCTAGAGATGGTGTTACTTACACTGGTTACCTCATGAACCAACTGATGATTCCAATCGACTGTTTCTCTTCTCTAGAAGTTGGTATGTC
This sequence comes from Pseudotsuga menziesii, assembly GCA_001517045.1. Taxonomy (NCBI): domain Eukaryota; kingdom Viridiplantae; phylum Streptophyta; class Pinopsida; order Pinales; family Pinaceae; genus Pseudotsuga; species Pseudotsuga menziesii. Next base: position 232,537 of record LPNX010253168.1, on the reverse strand, counting down.
TTCTTCCCAACCTAGAAAAACACTCGTACAGCACGATGGGAAAATATGAAAAGAAGACCTCTTAAACATCAGAATATATGTACCAGTCTACCCAATTTTTTGCACTTAACCGAGATCATGGACCCTCTTCTTGCATGAATACTATCATCTTAGACTCTAGCTAGCCATCTATCTCATTCTTTGTCAGATGCCACAACATTTCCCTCAACTTAAATGATTGGTCTTGGCAACGGAACCATTTTTTGGCCTCTTTCCTCTTCTCATCTCGACCCACAGTTCAACAACACCATAATACCAATAAGAAACCACAAGACATCGACCTGATAGAGCAAGCTCAGTTGGAAACGCCTGTGCGAAAGGTGCAGTCTCACCCAAGATATCTAGTTGGTAACTGCCATAACCATATTTCTGTAGTTGGTGAGGGAGTATAGTCCCTTGGCATGGGACCAAGGAACTTAACAAAGGCAATGGGATGGATTCTTACTGTAGCACATAACCAGTACTCAGAGGTATCGCAACGTGCGCGTGACCCAACCTAATCCTTATAACCCAATAGCTAGTGCGACAACGTGATGCAGATGATCCCTTATACTTAATCAGACATTGTATGACTACATTTGGACTTAACAACTTAACCATGATTCATACATACCATTCCAACCAATGCTTAACCATTTATTCATACATAAACTAGATTCCGACATCCATTCACTAGTAACTATAATAACAGACAGTAAGAAAATATTCATGTAAACATTCACCATTCAACAATATTCATTTAGATACATAATAAATAATGTGGAAACCCATCTGGGAAAAACCACCAAGGTGCTCTCCATCTGGCATGATAATTGGATATATCACCTTACAGTCTGCAACCTGCGGACTATTCTTAAGATATGTCTTTGACTCAATCTTCTTGCTCTCATGCTCTCTGGTTTATTCTTCTATCTACTCCTATTGATTCGCACACAGCTTGGATCAACTCTTCTATCCTACTATCTATGCACTAATATACGGATTCCTTATACTTCTAGCGGTCTGCGCACACAGCTATAAGATCCATGGCTCAAGATCCTTCTACTTCTACTCAATTTTACCGAAATCTAGTGGAATATAACTGACTCTCTAACTATGACTTATCTATATCGCTGAACGAACTGACAAACCCTTATACAGAGCGGGTTCCTCCTATTTATAATATTTACAAGACCTCAGAGGGTCAACTTAGTACAACTCAGTTATTATAGACTCAACAACTTACAAAATATATTTTGTTACATAAATGGCAGCCCATACCTAGCCATGGAAGTCCTATAATACATTAACCACATCTTTAAATAGCTGCAGAAACATCTTTCAGCTCCTCTATACCATTCATACTAGCCACAAAACTATCCTTCCTTCTACTGTTGGCTCATCCTTCTATAGTCTTCCTTGACTTCTGCCTTCCAACTTTAACTCCTCCACCTACCTCTTCCACTAACTTGGATCTGCCTTCCTTGTTGCAGCTATCCTATTGCAGCTTTCCTCCTATTCTTTCTCCATCGTAAGAATTATTTTATATTTTCTGCGCCAATTCCTTCTTAACCTGCTTTTCCCTTCTGTCGTGCGCGTCTTTTTCCCTTTTTTTCTTGCGCATGCACTTCTTCCTTGTGCACTTTCCTTGGCCCTTTTCCTAGCCCAACAATAACAATATATACATTTAATTAGCAGTTGGTCCATATAATTATCAACATCATTTTCTTTCGTCGCATAAAATCATTGCGTCGAGAGGCGCTCTACAGCCCAATATGGGGGAGATCTTGTAACGTTACTCATGTAAATGTTGGCTATAAATATTTACTTCTATTTACTTATGATTTATGATTATGAGAGAGAGGTTGTAATGTTATGTAATGATCCTCATGTAAATGTCAAGTATAAATATTTACTACATATTTACTTATATTTACTTATGATGTAGATTGTGTGGGAAAGTAAAAATGTTTTCGACTCCCATTGACTGTCAAAACAATAGGAGCTTATATGGAAAAGGTCAAGAGGATTCATAATGAATGGCAATCAACTTTGGAGCATCTCAACATCGATGCACACATGAAGGACCAGGTTGACATGACTTTGAAGGTAAGTTACCGTGGCTTTACCCAATCACCTAAATCCATGTTTTCTTTACTGCTCTGCCTTTCCTCGAAACACACAAATGAATTGTGAATATTTAATGCATGCCTGGATCACTGAAGGATTTGTATTTTGCCGTCAAGAAGGAGGAGGAGACACATACAATGTGGCATGCTCTTACCTAAAATTTCTTATTGAGCGATGTGTCATTGAAGTTTCACAGGTCAGTGGTGATGGGCATGTAATGTATTGTAAAATGAATGACTTATTGCACGGCTTGGATCATCAAGAATCTAAGCCACTAAATGCTTTTTTGAGGCTTCCAAAGAATTGGAAGTGTTTCTAGTGAATGAATGCAAGCGTGCATTTAGAATTTCCATGGTTAAAACCAATATATCCACACTTGAGGGGAACATCTAGTCTCCAAAGATCCGTTCTCTATTGTTGTGGAATAATATCCAACTTAAATCAATCTCTACAACCTTTTTTAATATGGTGAAACATCTATTGCACATGTTAATTTGGCGGGTATAAGACTGTTTGTATTATTGAATGCTCATGGAAGTAAGGGATCAAATAAAAAGGAGTGCCAGTAGACTCCCCGGGCTTGACTGCCAAGGCTTGTGCAACATCCTCCACCTACAGCATGCTCCCTCCTCCCGCCGCACCATTAGTTTTCCAATAATGTAAATATGGTATGGAACCCACTAACTTTTAAGGACAAAATCTAATATTAGGTGAACCACTGAGTCAGAATTCCAGAATTCAAAGCCTGGAAGTCTTTGAGGTTTGTGAGTAAGTCAACAACAATAGGAGGATTCTAAGATTTGTAAAATTGATTTTGTGTTTCTTTGAACATATCCACAAATTAAAGGGAGCAAGAATGCAGGTTTCTTTACTCATATATGCAAATATTCCATTACCTTCTCTCAGACAATTTTGTTATTGTTTGTTTCAATCTTTTAGCAACGTTTATCCAAAGCATTCGCTTCACATGACACGTAAATCCATTACTTTCAGTTCCTCCGTGGATACTTTTTTTTTAAATTTATTCAGTTGTTGGCTCTGAAATGAAATATAAGGCTATTGTGCATGAAATCTAAGCAATGGAATCTATGTTTATCAGCCACTCAAGTTCTTCTCGTGCCTTTCAAGAAACAAGAGAAAGCTACAAAGCAGCACGTCCCTACCATGTTTATAAAAAAAAATTGTTTGGTAGAAAGTCAAGGATAGCTCAATTAATTCTAACTTTGTTTTAATAACCAATCAATAAGAATATTTCCCTTTACATGAACTCCAAATTATAAAGTTCACATACCCATAAAAAATAAAAAATTTGAATTATTTTCAAAAAAAATATTGGTCCTACACATAGTTTTAGAACCAAATATTATATCTTCTTTCCATAAATACTATTAAATATTAATAATAAAAATAGTATATGTTGACCTTAAATAAAAAGATGTTTCTTTTGGTCTGAATCACACCAAAGCTGATAGTTGAGTGCAATACTTAAGAGGAGGTTTGCACCTCCAAATATTTTATCCCTCTCGGTGCTTGATAGAGCCTAGGATTTGGATCTATGCTAGTTAAATCAAGCACATCATGGGTCGGTATCCATGTACCACATCATACATATCACACTTCATCAAGGAAGAAAATCAAACATACATTGTCATTATAAAATAAAAGAATCTCATTGCACCGAGAGGCACTCTACATCCCAGTATGGGGGAGATGTTGTAATGTTACGTAACGTTATTTTTATTAATAAAAAATATTTTTTTTAATTATAGGCCAAAATAAATGTTTCCGAAAAAAAAAACCTAATATGGGGAAGATGTTGTAATCTTTCTACCTAACAAAACAATAAAAAAAGTAAAAATTCAATTATCTATAAAAAAAAATGCGGGTCAGGAAAATAACACAATATGAGGGAGATGTTGTAATGTTCCTACTAAAAAAAATAATAAAAAATAAAAAATTGAATTATCTGTAAAAAAATGTTGGCCTTGCACATGGTTTTAAAACCATGTGCAAAGCCTTTTAAACAACCCATGGTTTTATTGTACATGGTTTAGGAGGGCCTTGCAAATAGTTTTAAGACCATGTGCAAGGCCTCCTAAACAACCCATGGTTGTAGGAGGGCCTTGAATATGGTTTTAAAACCATGCATGAAGAAATTTTGTAATGTTTGTTCCTAACAAAATAAAAAATATTATATGTCGGCCATAAATAATATTAAATATTAATAATAGAAATATTATATGTGGACCTTAAATAAAAAGATGTGTCTTTTGGTTTGAATCAAATCAAAGGATACCTAAGATGTTTACACCTCGAGAGATTTGATCCCTCTCGGTGCTTTATAGAGCCTAGGATTTGGATATATGATGGTTATAACTACAACATAGTAACTGCATAATCATAGTAACATCATAACATCATAATCAAAGCATCTGCATAAGCATAGTAACATCATGAAAATGATTACATCATCAAATCAGAATCATAGCATCTACATAAGCATAGTAACATCATAAACATAGTAGCAACATATAATCAAGTCTAACATGCCAATATATAGTTTACTCACTCTAGACGAGTCTAGCAAATAAGAAGCAAATACTGTGCAATATGTCTGACTGATAGACACACCTAGTCAAAATACAACTTGGGGAGTGTGTCTCAGCACATCCCTCCAATTACCCTGTGTATCATAGTGAAATAGGGTGGAAAATACATCCATCCCTCTCAACATACTGGTCTATACCCTATTTAAACCATACTATGTTTCTATCGATATTATTGGAATGTGTCATCGTATCATCACTTTGGTAATTAAGGCTCTCTGCAAAATATGTACTACATCACACTTCAGATCACGTATCCAACTATTACATAGCCCCCTGTGCCATGTGGCTTAGTACTTTGCAAACATATATTCATAACAATATCTACATTTAATCATCAGTTGGTCCATATTATCAACATCATTTCCTTTCATCACATAAACTCGTTAAATCAATCAAATCATGGGTTGGTATCCATGTACCACATCATACATATCACATTTCATCAAGGACAACAATCAAACATACATTGTCATTATGAAATAAAGGAATCTCATTATAACAACAACATAGTAACCACATAAGCATAGTAACATCATGAGAATGACAACATCATAACATCATAATCAAAGCATCCGCACAAACATAGTGAGATCATGAAAATGATAACATCATAGCATCGTAATTATAGCATCTGCATAAGCATAGTAACGTCATAAACATAGTAGCAACATATAATCAAGACTAACATGTCGAAATATAGTTTACTCAATCTATTTGAGTCAAGCAGATAATAAGCAAATACAGTCCAATATGTTTGACTCATAGACACACATAGTCAAAATACAACTTGGGGAGCATGTCTCAACACATCTCTCCAATGACCCCGGGTATCATAGTGAAATGGGGTGGGAAATACATCCATCCCTCTCAACATACCCGGTTTATACCCTATCAAAACTATACTACAATTCTATTGAGATTATTGGAATCTGTCATCGTATCATCACTTTGGCAATTAAGGATCTCTACAAAATATGTACTACATCACAGTTCATATCATGTGTCCAACAATTACATATCCCCTCTTCCCTGCAGGTTAGTACTTTCCAAACATACATTCATAACAATATCTACATTTAATTAGCAGTTGGTCCATATTATCAACATGATTTCCTTTCATCGCATAAAATCATTAAATCAATGCAGGTTAGTACTTTGCAAACATATATTCATAACAATATCTACATTTAATCATCAGTTGGTCCATATTATCAACATGATTTCCTTTCATCACATAAAATCATTAAATCAATCACATTATGGGTTGGTATCCATGTACCACATCATACATATCACATTTCATCAAGGACGAAAAATCAAACATACATTGTCATTATGAAATAAAGGAATCTTGTGATAACTACAACATAGTCACCACATAAGCATAGTAACATCATGATAATGATAACATAATAACATCATAATGAGAGAATCCGCATAAGCATAGTAACATCATAAACATAGTAGAAACATATAATCAGGTCTAACATGCCAAAATATAGTTTACTCAGTCTAGCTCAGTCCAACAAATAATAAGCAAATACAGTGTAATATGTGGCATCACAGATATGACAACTACGTCAAACTTTTTGGTGACGTTTTAATAACCTTCTCTACCACTTTCTAATATAAAATATATTCACCATTAATTCTTAATCAGTTCACAACATTCATGAACTAGTCCAGGGACTCTTCCTTTGTTATCTAAAAATGACAAATTGAAAATTCCTTAACACTTTTTTGCTTACAAAGATAGAAAATTCCTTGAAACATTTGCATGCATGAAAGTTGATAGAAAATCAATTCTCCTCGACTTTGGTTTCCTAGGGATTGACTATTTAAGTTGGTATCTTCCTAATTTTGTTCCTGATATACATTATGAACACACAAACCCCTCTATACACATTTTTACTAGAGTAGTCTAAAATTACCTATATAAAGCATTTGTCTCATGGTAATAAATCATGCAAACAACAAATATCATATATTCTCATTTCAATATTCCTCCACATCATACTCCTAGATATTAGAGACAATATCCTTGGAGTAAGTTTAGGATTTAGATGTTTAGGAATCCTACCATATCCAAACCAAACTTGCCTCATTTTGTTCAAACACAAGCAAACAAGTATGGAGGACTAGGCACTGTTTTATTGTTTTTTTTGGTAAAGTGTATCTAGTGGATGTTAATAGAAAAATAAAAATTGAAAACAAATTTGATACAAATATTTAATCTAGAAGAACATATTGCATCTATAATGTCTTTTACATTGCATAATGTTTTCTACATTGCTAAAATGTGCATGATCTTTTTGGTGAGGTTTTAAGAACCTTCTTTACCACTTTCTAATTTGAAATATATTCACCATTAATTTCTAATTTGTTGACAATGTTCATGAACTAGTCTATTGACTCTTACTTTGTTATCTAAAAATGACAAATTGAAAATTTCTTAACACTTTTTTCCTTACAAAGATAGATAATTCGTTAACACATTTCCATGCACTAAAGTTGATAGAAAATCAAGTTTCCTCGGCTTTGGTTTCCTAAGGATTGACTACTTACTACTATCTTCTGTGATTTTGTTTCTTTCTTACATATGTTACTAATACACAAACCTCTATACAGCTTTTTACTAAAGTTTAAACATACCTATATTAAGCATCTGTCTAGTGATAATAAATCATGCAAACAACAAATTACTAGAGTAAGTTTAAACATACCTATATTAAGCATCTATCTCGTGATAACAAATCATGCAAACAACAAAGTATTCCTCCATATCATACTCCTCGAGGCTAGAGACAATATCCAAACCAAACTTGCCTCATTTAGATGTTTAAGCATCTTACTATATCCAAACCATGCCATGAAAACAAAAAGACATGCCATGAATCATGCAGAAACAAATATTACATATATATTCTCAATTCAGTATTCCTCCATATCATACTCCTGTACTTGTTCATACTCCTCTACCACTAGAAGAGAGACAATATCAGCATCTATCTCGTGATAACAAATCATGCAAACAACAAAGTATTCCTCCATATCATACTCCTGGAGGCTAGAGACAATATCCAAACCAAACTTGCCTCATTTAGATGTTTAAGCATCTTACTATATCCAAACCATGCCATGAAAACAAAAAGACATGCAATGAATCATGCAGAAACAAATATTACATATATATTCTCAATTCAGTATTCCTCCATATCATACTCCTGTACTTGTTCATACTCCTCTACCACTAGAAGAGAGACAATATCATTAGAGTAAGTTTAGGATTTAGATATTTAAGCCTCTTACTATATCCAAACCAAACTTGTCTGGTTCTCTTCAAACAAAAACAAACAACTATAGCATGAATCATGCAAACAACAAATATTACATATATTCTCAATTCAGTATTCCTTGTATCATATTCCTACTTCTGGATACTAGAGACAATATCACATATATTCTCAATTCAGTATTCCTTGTATCAGACTCCTACTTCTGAATACTAGAGACAATATCATTTGAGTAAGTAAGTTTAGGATTTAGATGTTTAAGCATCTTACCATATCCAAACCAAACTTAAAAATAAAAATTAAGGTAAAAATGTTTAATCTAGAAGATCCAATACTTAACATAGAGATACTCAAGCTGATGATCTCCTGCCATAACCAAAGCTTGCTCGAGAATCTCATACTTGGTCGTTAATGTGGGGGTGTTGAGACCATTTGCCAGCACCATGGCCGAACTGGTACAGGTGGGCATTCATTTCCTGCGTTTGCATTTGTTGTTGGGCTGTACTTCTACCTGGCGAACTGATGTCCCGCTGCTGCATATATACAGGTAAGCGGCTACTCCAACCCTGCCCCTCCCTCTTGGCCTCTTCACGGTAATTACTAATTGCAACTTTTCGTGGTAGGATCGATGGCATTTGCACCTGGTGGCCCCATTGTTGTTGCACGTAAAGGTAAGGGTTAGAACCCTGCTCCCCCCTCTGGGCATCTGCACGGTAATTACTATCTGCAACGTTTCCCGGTGTGATCGATTGCAGATATCCAGGAAAAGCTAACTGTTGATTTTGCAGCTGGTTGCCCCTATCACTGGATCGTAGAATCGAGTTAACTTCAGGCAAATGCAATTCTTGTTGAAGGTAAGGGTTGGATCCCCTATCTCCCGGAAAAGCTAGACGTTGCAGCTGGTTACCCCTATCACTTGATCGTACCTTCGAGTTAACCTCGGGCAAATGCCGTTGTTCTTCAACGTATAAAGGGCTGGAACGTTTTGTCTGCTCCCACCTCTCGGCCTCTGCACGGTAATTACTATCGGCAACGTTTTCCAGTTGGATCGATTGCAGATCTCCAGGAAAATGCCGTTGTTGTTGCAGATCAGTCAGTGAAGCCTCGTCTAAGTTGCCACAGGCCGCAAGCTCAGCATGGCCAGCGGCCACTTCCTCCTTCAATTTCGCAATCTACCATAAACGAAATGAAGTATAAAAATGTTAAAATATAAATATTGAAAATAATCTATAACAAAATAAAACGAAGTGAAGCTGGAGAATGACAGTTGATAAACCTTTTCCTGTACAGCGAAAATATTGGACAAGCAGCCATGAGTAGGGTTCTCGATCCGAGCTGTTGCTTCATACGATAGGGTGGCAAACGCATCGCCTCGTTTATCGTCGGGCACCTTCTTCATCAGATTTGAGAAATTGCTCACTCCGAAGACCTGCACTATCGCACGAAGTTTCTCTGTGTCCATATTTTCGGAGCAGCAGAAAAAAGGCGCGAAGGCACAGCCTTCATCTTCACACTTTCTTTTCAAATGTTGGCAAGCTCCGCAGGCCATATTTCCAGACTTGTCTTTCTGATTCCCTTCTATTCTCCACTTCAATCCTCTAGTCTTTCTGGTTTTGAACCAAGTCAATTCACTCCATCCACGTGTATACAGACACCAATTCTATATAAAACACTCTAATGGCATAAATCTAGAAGTTTCAAGATTAAATTATTTGATTTGGATTTATTTTTTACTATTTTTTCATTAAAAGAAGTTTTAGATCTAGTCAAAGGTAGCCGGCTTCATTTGGTAAATATTTTGTGGAATTTAATTTAAGATTTTTGTAACCGTTTTTTAGATGAATCAGTATAGATTCATCCTAAACCTCTATCTATGAAGCATCCAGAGGATCTAATTTCTTGTTATGTAAATAAAAAATTTATACCTCAAGAAATTTGATCACTCTATTACTTTATCGATTTGGGTTCAAGTTTTAATTTCTTGTTGACAACATGTATTTTGTAATTAATTTTCAGAAAATTTTATTTTATGAGTCTACAACATGGATTTTTTAATTAATTTTCAGAATTTATTTATTTTATCAGCTGAAATGACAGTAACTTTTGTGGACCTTAAGTGCAATAAAAGAAGGTTAAAACCCTAAGTTTGGATCAGTCAAAGGTTTGTCCCATAAAAAGGGATGTTTTGTGGACCTTAATTTAAACATGAAGGTTAAATGTTTTAAGATGTTATTATGAGAATTCGGTCATATAAATTTTTTATTGTTGAAATCATTCTTTAAATTTAATGATTAATGATTAATGTTTACAATGACAAACAATATACATCCCACAATAGAGTAATAAATGGTATATAGGTTGATATAGCTTGACATATACACCCTTGAATTTAAAACATTTTAATACAACATTTAAATCTAGAAGTTTCGAGATTAAATGATTTGATTTGGATTTATTTTTTATTATTTTTTCCTTAAAAGCTTGAAGGTTTGGATGTAGTCAAAGGTTAGATAGCCTGATTTGGTAAATACTTAGTGGACCCAAATCTAAAGGTTCTTGTAATGGCCTTTTAGATGAACTAGTATAGATTCATCTTAAACCCGTATCTATCAAGCATTCAAAGGGGTCCAATTTCTTGTTATGTAAATAAAAAATTTACACCTCAAGAAATTTGATCACTCTATTTATAAATTTGGTTTAAGTTTTAATTTTGTTTGTTTGCGAACATGCATTTTTTAATTAATTTTTAGACTTTTTTATTTTATGAGTGTACAACATAGATTTTTCAATTAAATTTTCAGTTTTGTTTTATATGAGCATACATAAATTTTACTTTTCTCTATGAAATAAAAGAAGATTAAAATGAGAAGTTTGAATCTAGTCAAAGGAACTAATCTCATAAAACTAGAAGTTTTGTGGACCTTAAGTGCAATAAAATAAGGTTAAAACGGAAAATTTGGATCTAATAAAAGGTTTGTCCCATAAAAGTGGACTTTTGTGGATTTTAATTTAAACATCTTGTAACGGTTTTTTTTTAAAGGTTAAATGTTTTAAGATGTCATTATGAGAATTTGGCCATATAATTTTTTTTTTTTGTTGAAATCATACTTTTAAATTGCAATTCATTTTCAACAACAAATCGACTTGTCGGATTCCGACCAATAGTCTAGAAAATAGTGGAGAGATTAACCAACTACAATATTAATGATTAATGTTTACAATGACAAACAATATACATCCCACAATAAAGTAATAAATGGTATATAGGTTGATATAGGTTGAGATATACACCCTTGAATTTGAAACGGTTTTGTATAACATTTATTATAGTGTTGTAGGTAGAGATTAAATTATTTGATTTGGATTTATTTTCGATTGTTTTTTCCTTAAAAGTTGGAAGTTTGGATCTCTTAATTTAAAGGTCTTTGTAAGAGTTTTTTAGATGAACCGCCATAGATTCATCTTAAACACGAATTTATCAAGCATTGAGAGGGATCCAATTCCTTGTTATGTGAAAAAATAATTACACCTCAAGAAATTTGATCACTCTCTTGCTTTATAAATTCAGGTTTAAGTTTTTTTTTTGTTGGCCAATATATATTTTTTAATTATTTTTTCAGAATTTTTTATTTTATGAATGGAGAACATGGATTTTTTCATAATTTTTTTATTTTATAAGCATATGAATTTTACTTTTATCTGTACAATAAAGAAGATTAAAACAAGAAGTTTGAATCTAGTCAAAGGTTAATAATCCCATAAAATGGGAAGTTTTATGGACCTTAAGTGCAATAAGAGAAAGAAAGTTTGGATCTAGACAAAGGTTTGGCCCATAAAATGGGATGTTTTGTGGACCTTAATTTAAACATCTTTGTAACCATTTTTTTTAAAAGAAGGTTAAATTTTTTAAGATTTCATTATGAGAATTCGCCCATATAATCTTTTTATTGTTGAATTCATTCATTTTAATGTAATATTAAGGATTAATGTTTACAATGACAAGCAATATACATCCCACAAGAGAGTAATAAATGCTATATAGGTTGATATAGGTTGAGATATAAACGCTTGAATTTAAAACATTTTAATACAACATTTATTATAGTGTTGTAGGTAAATACTTAGTGGACCTTAATTTAGAGGCTCTTGTAACGGATTTTTAGATGAACTAGCATAGATTCATCTTAAATGAGTATCTATCAAGCATTCAAAGGGGTCCAATTTCTTGTTATGTAAATAAAAAATTTACACCTCAAGAAATTTGATCATTCTCTTGCTTTATAAATTTGGTTTAAGTTTTAGTTTTGTTTGTGTGCCAACATGCATTTTTCAATTAATTTTTAGATTTTTTTATTTTATGTGTACAACATGGATTTTTTAATTAATTTTTCAGTTTTGTTTTATATGAGAATACATAAATTTTACTTTTATCTATGCACTAAAAGAAGATTAAAATGAGAAGTTTTGAATCTAGTCAAAGGTTAATCGCATAAAACGAGAAGTTTTGTGGACCTTAAGTGCAATAAAATAAGGTTAAAACTGGAAATTTGGATCTAATAAAAGGTTTGTCCCATAAAACTGGACCTTTTGTGGACCTTAATTTAAACATCCTTGTAACGGTTTTTTTTAAAAGGTTAAATGTTTTAAGATGTCATTATGAGAATTTGGCCATATAATTTTTTATTGTTGAAATCATTCATTTAAATTGCAATTCATTTTCAACAACAAATCGACTTCTCAATTCTAGACTAATAGTCTAGAAAATAGTGGAGAGATTAGCCAACTACAATATTAATGATTAATGTTTACAATGACAAACAATATACATCCCACAATAGAGTAATAAACGGTATATAGGTTGATATAGGTTGAGATATACACCCTTGAATTTGAAACGGTTTAGTACAACATTTATTATAGTGTTGTAGGTTGAGATTAAATGATTTGATTTGGATTTATTTTTATTTCTTTTTCCTTAAAAGTTGTAAGTTTGGATCTCTTAATTTAAAGGTCTTTGTAACATTTTTTTAGATGAACTGCCATAGATTCATCTTAAACATGTATTTATCAAGAATTGAGAGGGATCTAATTCCTTATTATGTAAAAAAAAAATTACACCTCAAGAAATTTGATCACTCTCTTGCTTTATAAATTCAGGTTTAAGGTTTTTTTTTGTTTGGCCAATATGTATTTTTTAATTATTTTTTCAGAATTTTTTATTTTAAGAATGGAGAACATGGATTTTTTAATTAATTTTCATAAAAAAAAAAATTAATGTGCGTACATAAATTTTACTTTTATCTGTACAATAAAGAAGGTTAAAACAAGAAGTTTGAATCTAGTCAAAGGTTAATAATCCCATAAAATGGGAAGTTTTATGGACCTTAAGTGCAATAACAGAAAGAAAGTTTGGATTTAGACAAAGGTTTGGCCCATAAAATGGGATGTTTTGTGCAACTTAATTTAAACATCTTTGTAACCATTTTTTTTAAAAGAAGGTTAAAATTTTTAAGATTTCATTATGAGAATTCGCCCATATAATCTTTTTATTGTTGAAATCATTCATTTTAATGTAATATTAAGGATTAATGTTTACAATGAAAAGCAATATACATCCCACAAGAGTGTAATAAATGATATATAGGTTGATATAGGTTGAGATATAAATGCTTGAATTCAAAAACATTTTAATACAACATATATTATAGTGTTGTAGGTGCGTATATAAACAAACAATATGTTGGATTTGAAGTTCAACCATATATACATTCCATTTTATAAAAGAAAATGTCAATTCCACTTCATGTTTTCAGAAAAGAAAAAGTTGTAACTTGTTATTCGATATAAATTCAAAGTTACATATATCCCATACAAAATGAGCCTTCAGATTAAAAAGACTATAATCAGTTGAAGCAGTCATACTGGAAGGATACCACATAACTTAGGATCCTTCATCTAAAAATGTCTTTCATAATACTAAAACTATAAGGTTATTGACTTCATAATGCAAAACAATAAATGTATTAGTAAAAGTCGGTAAAGAAACCCCTTAACAAAACATACACAGAGCCTAAATCTAACAATGAATTTGAGATCTCTTTTTTGAAAATGATATTTCCATCCATTGGACCAATAGAATTCTCATAGAGAAATTTTGTATCCATATTCAATTCCTCGTATATGTGTTCAAATGAGATCTCCGCAAAATCTTCAATCAAAATACAAATCCTTTCGATCTAGTGCTCCAATTGTATAGTATGCGTCTCAAAGTGACCATTTTCCCAATCAATTGCGACCCTTAAATCACCATAAATATTCATTATTAAAATGCCTCTTCTCATAGTGAACTACAATAAGCCCCAAAATGCCAGAAATTTTGGGATTGTATTGCTGCCCCTACCTACACTGATCCTTAATCGAATCTGATGATGATTTTTAGCATGTATAATCATCCATGCTCCACATAAGTCACCTTAGCAAGACCATCCAAATAGCCTCTCGATGAATCTTCTCCTATGGCTAGACTATTAATAACTCTTTGCTTAAGATTATGTTTGAAGGAAGAAAAATCATTTACAGAACAACTACTATGGTACTAACATGAAAAGTAGAAGGCTTGACATCTTCAAAGATACAGTGATTCCTAGATTTCCGCACATACCAAATGGTACACAAAGGTAAGCCTTTGAATTTTATCCTTGAATGGAACCATTTAAAGATGCATTCCTTGAAGTTTTTGTTGTCTCATTCATCTTCATGATTAAGCTTTATTCTCAATTCCTACCAAGCTATTTTTTAAAAAAATGTACTGATAAAATATATGAGATATGATCTCTATCTCTGAAAGACATAATACACATCTACCCAACCCCACAAATCCACGCTTGAGAATATTATCCCAAGAGTTTGGTTTTTTATACAAAGACACATGAAGCACTTAGTCTTAAGAGGATTTTTTCTCTTACATAGCTTCACAAACTACCAATTTCTAATGTAGGACACCTCATGTGAAACAATAGCCTCATAAGCATTTTTAGGTGAAAAAACCCCATTGGCATCACCCCAATCCCAAAGTGAAGATTCTACTTCCTTAGACAATACAATTCCATCTTTGTTCAAAATCATAGTGAAATTGTTCCATTCTTCTTTCACTTCACCTAAAATAAGGAATTCACTTGCTTGATACCTATAAGGTGAAGATGATCCAACACTTCCCATCCTTTAAATTTATGTGATAACAAGGATATTTTTATTGTGGAGTTGTGCAATCAGCATCTTCGAAAGTCTAAAATATTGAGACAACCCAACAAATGGATCTATACCAAGAAATATATGTGTTATATTACCTACTATCTAGCTAATCCAATTTCTGGGTAATGGAAAATATTTGAGAAGACCTTTCCATATTTTGGAAGCATCAATAAAATTCAATATCGGTTTTTCAATCCAATTCAGAATTGACGATGTTTTAGATATTTTTCTTTGATCATTTTACTCCACTTGCCAACATCAAATAAACACCTCCATAACATTTTTGCACGTAAATCCTCGCTAAACCAATCCAGTCTCTTAATGCCCCATCCACCTAAATGTTTTGGTAAAGATAAGCTTTCGGAGGAAAGCTGAAGTTTTGAAATTTGATAACTTCCATATCATAAGAAATGAAAAATATTCTTCGTAATACTGATCATCAATGGTATGGGAATTGATGTAAGAGAAATACAATATACATGAATACTTTGAAGAATTGAGTTTACCAAAACATGCCTACCTCTAATAGACAACCAGGGGAAATTCCAACTTTTTATCCTTCTATCCACCTTCTAGAATAACCAAATCCAATCCTCTTTTCTATAGCAATTAGGTTTCAAATATTAATCAATATAATTAAACCCCGAAACAAGTTTCTCCACTTCGTATCGAAATTTTTTTTTGGTATGCTCATAGATCCCTACTTTAGGACTATTATGTAAAAACATATTTCTTTGAGCTAACCTTCATCTTTTTTTCTTTACAAAAAATATCAATAATAACTCAGTAGTTTTTCCATGTGCCAATCCCAAAGAAGAGCACTCATCTATGAAAAGTATATGAGTAATAGATAGAGAACCTGAGATCTTAATACCTCTTATATTTTATCCCTACTTTTATTTATCTAAAATCTTAGTTAGTCTTTTAATGACTAGAATGAACACAATAGAGACAATGGGAAGCCCTACCTTACTCCTATGCTACTAGAAAAAAATTAGTTGGTGATCCATTAATCAAGACCACAAAAGAATCTGAAAAAATACAATTCATGATCCAGTTTGTTACCTCAACTAAAAGACAACTCCAAATCAAAACAAGCATGGTAAAATACCAATCCATATGATAATATTCTTTAACTAGATCTATTTTCAAAATTAAATCTTGTAAGTTCTTTATTTTCATAGACTCGTATACATACTTCTACAATCCCTATAGTGCCAAGATTTGTCGATTTGTGAGAAATCCAGAGTGCTCAAATGAAATGAATTTCTCCAAAATCTACTTAATTCTATTTGAAATAATCTTATTAATGACTTTATATAGCAAGTTGCACAAATATATTGGCTTATGGCCATTGAATGACTCGGGACTGTCCCTTTTAGGAATAAAAGTGATGTAGGTGGTATTCAATTTTTTAGGAATGTGCTCCTCCATTATGGATTCTTCAATAGCTCTAAGTAAATCCTATCACACAATATCAAAAAATTGTAGAATGAACTCCACAATCCATCCATTTGGTCTTAGGCTTTTATCTTTTATGAAATTTCTTGGAACACCCTTAATTTCTTTAAGTTCAACTACCTTACCAAGTTTTCTACTTTCTTCTGGATTAAAATAAGTAGGATACAACTTTAACACTTTTAAGTGGTCTTCCAAATTGTTTATGGTTCCTGTTTATATATATTTCCAAAATGTGAGACAAATTTTAATTTCACTTCATGTTATTCTAAGTGATGGGGAAAGGTCAAATTATAAGAACATTAGATTACAACATCTAGTTTTGGTTATCCCTAATTCCAAGTAATTAATTATAGCCAACACCACCATCATCACTATTTATTAATTTATTATTAGGTACATCATGTTCATCCTCATATAAAACCCCTCATAATATGGACTCTATTTTAAGGTGTTATGCTAAACAACATTTATAAAATACAAACAATCATAATAATAATAACCTATTATTTTGTATACCCATCAGAGAGTGTGAATCCTCTTTTATAATTCTTACTAAAATAACAAAGTATTGGATATGTATGATGTATTTTTTTTAAACATGGAAAACTAAGAAATCATAATCACTAGAAAGTTCAAAACTAAGATGAGTATTCATAAACAATAATAATAATAATAAGATCATTTGTTTAACTACCACAATTGATGGTTCATAAAGCAAATAAGCATAAACACGCCATTTTCCCTAAACAACATGATGCTATTTATAGTAGAACAATATCAAGCAAGTCATTTCAATGATTAGGGATTCATACCAATCCAGTGGTAAGAAGCATAATCCCATTGACAATTAATTTGATCAACCTCATAGGTTTCTTATTCTCCAATATAATATGAATGAAGGGAAAAAACTTGGATAGCCACTAGTTCCTCCTTTCTTTCATTTCCTTGAATCATCGAGGGTTAAGTAGATACTATTATATATAAGTGTTATTGATAGGTTTATAATTCAAAAAAAATGGAATTATTATATTGCTTTGTGTGTGGCATCTAGTGGTATTTTTAATATTTTAAAAATATAATTAGGCATGGAGGGGTTGATTTCAGTATTAGGAGGTTTGAATGGGTGGTACATTGCATGTGATGGTAGTGTGGGTTTGAGTGTGTGCATAACCAAAATAGTGTTTGTATATTCATGATCATTATGTTGTAAAGCGGAGTGAATTTGATTGTGTCATGAGTCTAACTTGTGTTTGAATAGGTTTTCTCTATGAGTGAAGGTGATGTGAAGTCTATTACAATGACTATATATAAAAAAAAACTGTGTTCAAGGGTTTTTTGAACAACAAAAAAATGTTTATTGCCTATAAGATTTCATATTTTGGTGTATAGCATTCGAAGGATTATAATGATTGTTTCATGTCACTATACTAGTTGTAGAAATTAAGAGAGGGTTTTAAAATTGTTGTGGAAAAAATTAACATATAGGATATCTAGTGAAAATAGGTATTTTTTAATTGGAAAGATGTATTGGGAAAGGGGGTCCAACAAAATAATTTTTAGATGCATGCATAAACATGACCATTTTGCTAAAAATCAATTGCACCTAAAAGGTCCACCAACTTCATGCTCTCATTCATTCCTTAATATTTACGTAAATTAGGGGTATTCTTTAATATCTCCTGAATATGCATCCTATTTCAAAAGTTCATTGAGTGAAAACCATGAGACTTAAATACATTACTAACTCTATTAATTATTTAGACATCAGTTTATGCAACCATCAAAAAGTTAAATGGTCAGGAGACGTACCAAGTGTCATTTTTCATGTTTTATAAGTACCTCCTCAAAAATGTAATCCTTTGTGTAAGTGGGCCATCTATTACATAGTAGAAGAATTATTTTTCTTGAATATTTTTTTCAAACTCTTCATGTGTTATGAGGATAAGGTTATTGGATTCAAAGGGACAACTTTATTGCTAGGCTTTCGTTCTATGATAAATTTATTACAAGGAGCAAAGATTTTTACAAAAGCTTCTATGATTATAAGATTAACCAAAATTATAAAATAAGCATCCACTAAAATATTTAATGTTATTAGTAGAAGATATTTTAATTGAGTTTCGCTATAACTAAAATTTATAGCTCATCAAAGGCTCTAGGTTTTAACACAATTTTGTTATTTTTCCTTCTTTTTCTAAGTACGTTTATATCAATAATGTGTCTTGATACACTAATTGTTTACAATATACATTGATACACCACATATTGATACACATAATGGAATCCAAATATCTATTCTAAGCATTGCTACCTTAATCATATTTTGTAAACCCTGGTGCATAATGTAGATATTGAAAACACTCGGGTGCTTCTATAAACCATAAGCATTAGTGTGCCACATATTAAAATGCACCAAGTTGATGTGTGTGTGTGTGTGTGTGTGTGTGTTATGAATCCTTGGTTCCTAGCTATATAATGAAAGAAATGGTGAATATATAATCTTGTGCATTATACTTTTTTGTAATAGTAACAATAATAATAATGTTAGTATTAATGGTATAGTTGAAGGAAGAGGCGCTTTTATTATCAATAGGGCATCATTGTGTTTATTACATTTATTCACATCATTATGTGATACTCATTTAAATGCATCAATGCTTATGTAGGTATGAACTATACCATTAAAAAAAATTAATGCAATGATATGTTTCAGTGCTGAAATTTCCAAGTTTTTCACATTGCAAGATGTGTGTGTGTGTGTCTCATAATAATAGTTATTTTATATTTTTATTCTTATGTTTGAGAATATTCAAAATTGTATTAATGTGATATCATTTATGTGATGCCTCATTTTGATTTTATAATCGCAATCATGTGAATGTTGATGTGAAACTAAGAGTAAAAGTATTAGGTGGATTATTAACATACGTACAAGGTATGTGTATGCTAACTATACATACCCACATCTCATATGCATTGCACTAGTATACTTAATTGATTTTACATTTCAATTTTATTTGAGTGAATTGTAAATCATATATTCATGTGAGAATTATATTAATTAATAAAATAAATATTAATTATGTAATAATAATTATACACATACCTACGGAGATAATTTTACCTTTAGGGGGGGTTGTGACAAAATTGCCCCCAAAGGCATTAATGTTATTTTTTTTCCTTTAAAGGTGTTTTTTGAAGAGATTTGAACCGCCCCCAAAATTTAATTTTAGGGTCAATCTGTGACCCCCCTAATTGATACTTACAGGAGGTTTTGACCCCCCATATGCCACGGGGTCTTCACTTATTGAAACCATGCCATATCACCTTAGTTCATGGGATATTAAAGAATACCCCTAATTTGACTAGATACTG
>LPNX010253168.1:54214-212107 GCA_001517045.1 Pseudotsuga menziesii | reverse complement strand
CCCCCTACCCCCCTACCCTATATGCACTACATATAGCCATATAGGGGTGGTTTAAGAAACAAAAAAAACCATTAACCCCTTCCCTTAGAAAAAAAGCTATGGGGGTGGTTTTAAAAAAAGCCCTCCATTGACCCTCTCTCTTAGAAAAAGGTATTAGGGTGGTTTTGCACCAAAAATAAACCATAGAGAGTTGTAGGGTTGGTTAAGATCCCCCCTTGTATACATCAAAGAAGGAATTTGTGGATCCCCCTCGTAGCATCATAAGAGGGATATTTGACATTTTTCTTTTAGCACCAAAAGAGGTTTGTTTGCAACCCCCCT
Organism: Pseudotsuga menziesii; assembly: GCA_001517045.1. Taxonomy (NCBI): domain Eukaryota; kingdom Viridiplantae; phylum Streptophyta; class Pinopsida; order Pinales; family Pinaceae; genus Pseudotsuga; species Pseudotsuga menziesii. The sequence goes on along the minus strand of LPNX010253168.1, from coordinate 211,786 downwards.
CATAACAATGTGGGAAGCCATCCTCACAACCACCTATGGGGGGAGTTTTTTAAACCTCCTCTTAGTATTCCGAGGGGTTGGTTAGCAATCCCCGTCATAGCCACCTATAAGAAAGTTTAGAACCCCCTTGATGGCTACTGGACTATTACATTGCTTCATGGAATCTATTTTGGGTAAAACATGGTAACATATCATCAATTTCAAGAGTCTTGTACCATGCAAGAGAAATTTTATAGCATGCAAATTTTTAGGATCCAGAGATATGCTACACAAAAAAAATCTTATAAACAGAACTTATAAACAAAATATGGATGTGAATGTATTCCTCAGCTACATCAACAAATAAAGGTTAAAGTATAGAAATTTGTCGTTTCCAACACATTGTGTTTTACATTATGTGAATAAATTGATTTTCTCATACGTTGCAAACCATGCATGGAATTCCATGAAATTGAAATTTGCAAGGGATATTCACTAATTAAGATGAAAAAAAAACTTTTCAAGTCAAACCAATTTATATTTTGTGAGAAATGGACCACGATAACCTACAACCATTTTTCAATTTTATCATAATCCATGAATTGGGTTTTCTCATATTTTGAGTGTTAGAGTATTATGATAAAATTGACATGCTAACAAACAATCATCCATACACAGTAGGTAAATATAAGAAAATCAACAAAAGGCATATTCATGATTCTAGGAAATGTTGGTGGACTTTGACAATATTCAAAATTTATGTCCAAAAAAATTCAATATGCACATTTTCATAAAAGTTAACAATGGAATTCAAGTAAACAATATGGTAAATTAAGTAAACCATGTACACTCAAAACAATTAACAGAATTAAAATGTAATTATGATTTTCATAGATACAAATTAATTGAGAACAGATAAATAAATCATAGATAGTACTTATTTATCATCATGCAACCATGTGCCTTCTTAATATCATCGAACATAATTGATGTCACCGTCACCTACAACTTCATCAACTTTGCAGTTTTTCTCTTTAAAGTGTACATCACTTTATAGATCCACAAACTCCATTTCATATGTGTTGTTGTTTCTCAACCCCTTTGGAGGGAATTTTAAAACTACATGCCAATATTTCTCTACATGATCTTGTACATAGAATACTTATTTCACTTATAATGCAAGAATAAATGGATCATCTTGCACTTTATCCTTAATCATCTTTCCAGATTCACCATTGTGAAACCAATTTCATCAAATTTCATTCCATTTTTCTTCTGTACATCTAACCAATCACATTTGAACAAGGGAGAGTGCAAACAATATTAGTCCAATATGATTATTTCTTGGATCACTCCAAAATATGTTGTTTTCTAATATATGGCATTTTTTTCTTTTGCACTTGATCTCATTAATGTTTGTGCATCTATTTTTTGGATGTACTAGCATTTTTTATTCTTTTAATGTGAAATCAACACCCATTGGTTAAGTAGTTTCCATACCTAGTTGCATATTTTCTTGGGCAATGTGCCACCCGTTTAAGGGTATCATAAATATTTTATTTTCCTTGCACCTGTAATTATTAAATGTCATTAGAAAACCATGCAAGTTCAAAGTATATAAAAATAATATTAGTTTCACACATCATAATAGTCGTGTTAAATGAATTTTAAATCATTATAATAACAACAACATATCGTTACCTCCTTTCTTAAATAATCACTAAATTGTTGGTTGTGGATCATTTGTAACAAGGATTAATCTTTTTTGGCTTGGATGTTCCTATTATCATTTTTACTACAGTGCATCCTAATTTCTAGTAATGTCAATGAACTTTTTTTATTCGGGATATTTTGATAAATTCTAATAATAAATGATTTTAAAAGGTTGTGTTTATTACTTACTATATTCAAGTTTGAACTTCATATATATTGTGCAAGACCCACCTATGGGCTTGCAACAAGCTAGTATTATCCAATTCAATAGAAGTTCCATTAGATAGGGATTTCCCATAATGACCAACCTCTCCTTCTTCATCATCTGAAGCACCATTTCTACTAGGTATGCTTCCAATGTATTCCATACATCCAACATATTGAGCACCAAATTTGATGGATTCCTCCATAGTGTAGTTTTCAACTATGCACCCTTTCATCCTATTAGTGTTCTTCACATAACTTTTGAAAACTTTCTTGTTCTTGTAAAATAAACACAGAAAAACTATAGTCAAGTACAAAGTACGAATAACTATTTGTTAGTGATGTATTAGATACACATAATATGTTGGAATGAAATGTGGATTTGTACACATACTAAAATTTCACTTACCTTTCAAAAAGGTACAATGTCCATATGTATTCAATTAGGCCACAAAAACTTAGCTCTCATACCAAGTGTACGGACAAATGTATCACTATATTGAAGAGTGAGGAGGTGGGGGGGGGGGGATATTTTTTCAAGTACAATGTTTCCATGGCATCATCTTGTAAGTTTTCAAGATCCATTGGCTCCACCATTTTTGCATAAATTCTCCTATAAATGAAGCAAAGCCTACAAACAGTGTTTCACATGGATTTTGGTAGCACATGCTACAATGTTACTAGAAGGATTTTTTGCATGAGAACATAAAAATAATGTGATTTTATACCATGAAAATTAAAATCTTCCATAAATATATGATTTCTATTATTTGAACTATAACCATCAGGCACTTTTAATGTGAACAAAACAACAAAAAGTGTCTCTTACTCTCTCTCTTTTTTTAAAGTGTGTTGTGCAAGTGGAAAAACAAGTTTTCCCCTAGTCTTGTGGCCATAGTGACCTCCTTATACCCAACCTTCGTAATTCATTACAAGAATTTTTTACATCCATTCATTTTCCTTTTATATCGAGAAGGGTCCCAAAAATACTTTCACATACAAGTTTTCTACATGCATTGTTAGTTTTTCAACAATTAAGCTAGCATTATGATGTTAGGATCTTTTCACTGAGAGAATAACAAGCACAACAATAAACATAAGCACATCACAAGAGACAAGAGAGACAAAGAGTTTTCCTCGGGGAAACCATAAAGGAGAAAACCCCGCAACTTCCTTAGAGATAAAATCAGGACCAAAACAGTAAGAGATCTCCCAACAGTAGTGGCCTTCTTGTCACAGTATATTTCCTCCTCCACAAGTGCGCCTCACTTAAGAGAGTGAATGATGTGATGTACAAGTGATAAATAGAGAGACTCTCGCTCTCTATTTATATTCATCTGTTCACTTGAATTGCATTTTCACACGTAGGCTCAACCTAACAATTAATACTCGAGCCTACACCTTAATTAGTGTATAATAACTCAAGTGCCCCGAAACTATGGGGACTTACCTAATGACTTGACATGACTTGTTTACATTATTAATCCTCCCGATCGGAACATCGGGGCATGACCACATGACTCAAATACATAATAGAAACATCCCGTAATAAACATCGGGTTACATAATATACATAGAAGAATACATTCTGAAGTTACATATACATCAACATGCATTACATCTAAAATGTTACATACTAGGAGTTTATGCATCCAATGGTATCAAAATGAATGCATGATAATATGGTGGTAAAGTTAAAAAATGGATTAAAATAAGATATATAAACTAGGGAAATCATTTTATTATCATGCATTTAATAATGACCTAGATTTAATGTGTTTACATATCTCCCAATATCACAAATTAAAAAGAATTGACCTTTTCTTCAACACACAAATGATGGAATTTTCACATTTTTCTATATTTCTCTTTCTTTTTAAAATTTTAGTCCGCCCCTATTCTCTTACTTTCCTTTTATTTCTAAAAATATATATTTTTATTATACAATTTTTAGGTGCAATTTGATGCTCAATATTTCCATTAAATGGTCACTTTTTAGAACGATACTTTTGATTTTATGGAAGATATATTGTATTCCCCATGTACACACATTTCCTACTAAATTTGAGATACTTTGAATCTGTGTTCCTTCCAACTATAGGACATGCATAAAACCCTTTATTCATGCAACCAAACATATTTCCATTAGTAAATTCATGGATTACCCTTGAATGAGCAGCATATGTCCTTACCCCTTCATCCCATGCTTCCTTCAATTTGATTACTAAAGTTTCCAAGAAAACATCTATGTCATTTCCTAGTTGCTTCTGACCAGATATTAACAGTGACAACATACACAAGTGACTTTTTTGTGGAGAACCATGCTAGAAGGTTATATGTGACTAATATTAATAGCAAAACATTGTAGGAACTACTCAATTTTCCAAGAGGATTAAATCCATTCACTACCATTGCAAGTCACACATTGCGAGGATCGTTGAAAAAATTGTGTCATTTTTAATCTATAGTTTTCCATGTTGGGATATCAACTGGGTGACACATTATTCCTTCATCACTTGCATTAACATGATTCCACCTCACTATTTGGTGATATGTGTGGAGAGTTGTAACAAAATAAAGAATTTTAATATATACATTAAAATGTATGTAAGAAGAATAAGGAATATGATATGTGAGTATGTTTGTAGTGCATTAAGGTGCATGATATAATAGAATTAAAAGTGTTCAAAATGATACATATACATTTTCTTCAACCTTGGAATTATGGGGAAATACCCCAGCACTTTTCTCGAGACACCTTTACGCACCTTTCCAGAATGTGCATGAACCTTCCATCTAGATTTAGCACATGTTGGGAATTCAAATTTGATTTCCTATTTTCCCTGATATAAAATGAAATAATTTATTCATGCATGTATCATTTCATATCCCAAACCTAATGATTGAATCAACCTTTTTGCAGCATATACAAAATATTGAAGTGTATTTTCTGTAGGAAGAATTTCTCTCTACAAATTCAACAATTGGGTGAAACTTGTCTCGCACCATCCTTTTTTCACTTTAAGGTTGTATAATTTCACAATGGTTGATATATTAGAGAAATTAGTGCAACTTGGGTACAATGGTGTCTTGGCATCATCAATTAACTTTTGATATTGATTGATATCATTCATTTCATCCATTGATTATGTTTAGCCATTTTCACTATTCACATCTAGATTTTCATTAAAACATTTGTAAACATCGTTCACCATTTGAACCATATGATCATTAATCATGGTTTTATCATCATCATTTTCATTTTCAAGAAAATAAATGTCATTTTTAGGTAATGTAATAGATTGATCAACATGATTATCATATTCTTGTGCGATTATGTGTTTATCACCTTGTCATTTGGATATCACAAAATACAATGTAAAGTGGGAAAAAATTAGAACCGTCAATATTGTCCATATCGAACATTATTACGAAAAAAATGTATTTTTTTCATATAATAGACCCTCAAAAAACATTTCACACATACTATTGTGAGAACTTGCATTACACTTTGCATACCATTAAATCTGAAATTTATAAACGTAAATAATGCATCTCATTTGCATAGAATTTCTTTCCCTTGTTAGATATATAAACCTAGAAGAGATAATACTAAACAAGTCCAATATTATCTATATATTATTTCTTTGTAAATTGAAATTTATAATTAATATTTAAATGAAATGATACTTTGATTCAACAATATCCTATGATCATACATGATTAGGAGTCCTCTCTCCATGAAATAACCAAATTTTATATGAACTCATTGTACCATGAATCATCAAGTGGTATTGTACTTCGTCCAATGCTAGCACTACAACATTGCAACATTTTTTACAAGGGAATATCGTTTTCTTCTTATCCTTTTAATTCCTCGTAGAACAATCTATGAATTCTTCAACCGCATCTTCATATCCTTTAGAATTCTATAAATAACAAATTTGTGCATTACTTAAAGATAAATCATAGCAAGTTACAACAAATACATATTTTGTAGTATATCATACTGAAGAATCCAATATAGAAAATATACCTCATCTTCAAATCCACCCAATCCATTTTTTTGTCCATTTGAAAATACAATAAACACAATTTCGGCAAGTAGCTCCTCAAGACTATACCTACTCATTAGCTCAAAAAACTTCGATTATCTAAAGAAAGTAAATTTTAATGTTAATGTTATTTCATTTTAGCATTACAAACTAACCAACGTGCATCGAGTTTTCAGTATCTCCTCTTTAGCCCCTAGACTCGGTTCCTAAGTTGTCAAGAAACTTGGGTATGCAGACGAGGATGGGAATGGGGACGTTGCTTTTTGAAATAAAGGACTTGGGTATGTTTTTGTATTGTGTGTGTGTGTGTGTGTGTGTGTGTGTGTGTGTGTGTGTGTGTGTGTGTGTGTGTGTGTTAGTAATTACTAATCAATGAATCACTAAATTACAATACTAATTAGTATAAACATGATCATTGATATGAATATCAAATAAAGTATAAACTAAGTGGAAATTAAAATTACATAATACATATTGAAAACAACATCCTCATACACACATGGTAGGATAAGGTTTCTTTCAATTGAGCTCTAGGGAAAGGGTACATGTAATTCAGCTTTGGACCAATAGAAAATTGCTCGCTTGACATTGTAACAATATATTAAAATAAAGTTGCATTTTTTCACCATTAAAATAATGGTTCACTATTGGAATCTTAAAAAAATTTGAATATCATAACGGAAAAAATAATTTAATTGATGAAATAATAATTGAACTAATTAAGCTATCAATCTCAAAATTGAACTACTTACACCATCAACTCTAACCATTTAAATAAACAAAAATATATAAATTAATTTAATCCATCTATTATAATATTTAAGAAAAGATAAAAGATAAAAACCTACCATTTACATGTACCCTCTTTTTAAAAAATTAATTGAAAAAATGACCAGTCAAACTTCATGAACCCCATATTCTAAAATCAACTTCCATATGGAGTTGGGGCTCTAGTATTGTTGTAACTATATGTCTAATTAACAAATACAGGGAATGTTAACAGTGAATGAGAGGTTTTCTATCAATTATATCTCATGTAATATACATCAAGTCTACAAATTCTCTTATTTGACTAATAACAACATGGAATAACATCAAAATCTGTGTAATAGATCTGAAATTATTATCGCATGCTATTCACAACTAGACCATATGTTACAGAGAAAATATTTGATGGCTTGTTGTGGAACACAAAAGACTGAATGACAACAAAAATAAACCCATTTCTATATGCAATAGAGATCAAAATAACTAACATGAAGGGATAGAAGGCGTACCTTATTACAAAAGGTTGTATTCAATCCCCATTGATATTTTCAACCATGCTTGTACCTACATTCCATCCTCAACAACAACAAGACTGACAAGCATGATATATGTTAAAGTGTTAGGCCTACTCTAGCATATATAAAACCAATATATATAAATAGAACTAACTACATCATCCATGGATAAAGATCATACATATTTACACACATATAATGGACAAGAAATGGATATTTCTATTGATTATAAACACAGATACAAGTGACAACCTATGTCGGCACCTCGTCGAAACGAAGAAACCAATTCCTCCACCTGGTCCTCCACCACTTCAATATTTCATCTCAATGGCAAGCTCACAATGAAAAAGAAATTTTGGGAAGAAAAACAAGGAATGCTCACAAGGACAAAGGGGATACAGACTCAAGCATATGTGAATGAGGCACAAATGAACTATAGTTTCCTTTCTCTCTTCAATTATCCTCTCCCAATGTATCCAAGGGGACCAATATATAGCCCTTCAATATGAAGTGAAGGGTCGATTCGGAGCGTTTCCAAGCATATAAAGTCCAAAGGTCAAGTTATTCATGACACAATGAGGAAAACTCCAAAATATTTTATTTTTGGGCACATTTCTCAATGTACATGGGTCGTAGTGTGAGAAGCTGCATGTACACGCGAGATGTTATCTTGTGACTCATGTATACACATAAATAGGAACTTTTTAAGGTGTTTCTTGGAACTTAAAGGTTTTGTTTGATCAAAGGGGTTCCAATGAGTCTATAAAGGGACATGGAAGGCCATAAAAGCATGATCTACCAAGTGTGGTAAAATCATCTATAACAGATGCCCCCTAATATGTAATGTTATAGGGCTAATACGATGTTCGAAATAGATTATACCAATCCCAAACATGGAGTAATGAAGACCCAGGTGGAAAAACCATCCACTCATCAGTACAATATAATAATAATTCTCAGCATGTGACATGAAGTACAACAGTCTCGGATACAACATAGTACAATGGCCATGAATAGGCATGATAAATATATGAGTCATGTGGTCATCGCCATGGACAACACACAGTGAAATAAGTTCTCAATATTGAATGAAGACATCTAATGATACACTAGATTATGTTCATGAGGGATGACATCTCATGGATAATTGTGCGATGAAAGAGGTAGAATATATGGAATGCCACCAATCTCATAGGTCTTCCACACAACCCGCTAATGGTACATGTACCATTATGTGAACAAAGGTGTCGAGGTCGAACATGATGCTCCATATTATGATTATCAGTCATTGATGTATACCATTAACAAAATAGAGATATCCCACCAATAATAATATTGGGAATCAAGGTACATAGTTCAATCACACAAGTGTGAATAGATGTGTTGAGTTCGAACACTTGAGTGAATCCATTGATTAGGGAACATTGATGTATTCCCAAAACTATCGATGGTGAGAGAACTTGCCACTGATTACTGCAAGCCTCAAGGAACTCAATGGAATCTAGACTCCTATTCCATAATAGATTATCTGTAGTCGATGCAATGGAATACGTTGGAAGGAGGGCATTAAGGCATCCCCCATCAACCAACACAAGGTACTCAACAATGTTGGATAATTTGAAAGAACTCAAACAAACTAGATGTGCATGAACCAGTAACTGTATCGAGAATGGCCGACATGCAAAGACAAGATAACTAAGGGAACTCAGGATTAAACTTCCTTCAAACAATAGCATAAGGAAGATGTTGACTCGCAGGAAACATAGACTCGACATGCAAACTGGTACAACTCTGTGCTATATTTTTAACATTTAAGCTATATGATCCTAGTATCTTATTTAAGAGAATAACAATCACATCAATCAATCACAAGAGACAATGAACACAAATATTTTCCTCGGGGAAACCATAAAGGAGAAAACCCTACAACTTCCTCATAGATAGAATCAGCACCAAAAGTAAAACCCAAAGACAATAAGATGATCTCCCGATAGAAGTAGTCTCTCTCTCTCTCTCTCTCTCTCTCTCTCTCTCTCTCTCTCTCTCTCTCTTGTCCCAACTTCTTCTCTCTCTCTCTCTCTGATTTATGCGCTACAACTGAGTGTGAGTGAATGTGTATCAATGTGTGTTAAATAGAGAGGCTCCCTCTCTATTTATACTAATTACTGACTTGAAAATAACTCGGTAGGGCCGAGTTCTCTAGGAGAGTCTAATAACCCCAGGGCCCCATAATTGCGGGGACTTTAACCCTTGATCAATAAGGAGGGTTATACTCTATGACTTTACATGACTTTTTTACATTATTGAATGTCTTGATCAAAACATTGGGGCATGACATGACTCAATTACATTACAGATACTTCCCAGAATAAACATCTGGGTACAATACATAAGATATACAAGTGAATACTTTCAGAAGTTACAAATACATCAACACTCCCTCTTAACTAGGAAGGTATTCTCTTGACACAATTTATCAGCACAAGTATTCTTCTCTGTATCATATAGATCATCATCAATTCATATTTATCTTCAATTCATCTTCATCTTCTAGTCATCTTCATCGTCAAGTCATCTTCATCAAGTCTAGATCATCACTGGATCATCACTTGATTTGGATCATCACTGCTGGATCATCAATGGGTCATTATCACTAGTGTTATCTCAATTCTACTTGTCACAAGAATTTCTACAGAGCCATCCCTTTTTCATGAAGGTTGTAGTCCTATCCTTCATGTAGGTCTTCATCGTCTTTAGCACTTATATTTGACCATGGAATGAACCATGTCAGAAAGTCCTGTCGAGCACTTACATCTGACCATGGGAGGAACATCTAAGAAACATGTCAGAAAGGCATGCCTAACACTCATATCTTACCATGGGAGGAACACATCCAAAACCCATGTTAGAAAGGCCCAACACTCACATATGACCTCATCTTGTCAGAAATTCTCTACACTTACATCTGAGCTCATCATGTCAGAAAGGGTATGCACTTACATCTTACCTCATCATGTCAAAAAGGCTCTGCACTTACATCCGACCTCATCATGTCAGAAAGGCTCTGCACTTACATCTGACCTCATCATGTCAAAAAGGTGTTGCACTTACATCTGACCTCATCATGTTAGAAAGGCTCTGCACTTACATCCAACCTCATCATGTCAGAAAGGTGTTGCACTTACATCCGATCATGTGGGAACACATCGCTCAATCACATAAGAATTCCTCTGCACTGTTCATGTGGGAAGACATCCCACAATCACATCAGAATATATCTACACTGATCATGTGGTAAGACAACCCACAATTACATCATAGCATCTCTGCACTTACATTTGACCATGTGAAGCTGAGCCTTCCACCATGTTAAAAAGGACAATGGAAAAATCAATTCCCTTTGGGTGGAACCTTGATCTCGAGAACACCAAGTTTCTACTTGAAGTACTCAAACTTTACTCTAGCTAATGATTTGGTTAGTACATCAGCTATTTTCTCGTCCATCACAACATACTAGAGCTTCACTACTTCTCTCTGTACCCTATCCCTAATATAGTGATAATTGATCTCAATATGCTTTGAATTGTCATGGAACACTGGGTTCTCCAATAGCTTCACACAACTCTGGTTGTCACAATATATACAAGTAGCATTCATCTGGAGATCAAATAAATCAGAGAGTATCTTTGTTAGCCACACTGCCTCACAACTATCCGAACAAGATGCAACATACTCTGCTTCGATTGTACTCAATGCCACACAGGATTGCTTCCTACTAAAATAGGAGATCACACCTGATCCCATACTGAAGTAACACCCTAAAGTACTCTTTCTATCAATGGAACTTCCTGCCCAATCTGAATCCACTTAACCTTCCAGGTTAATATTTTGATTTGCCTCATACTTGAGCCCATAATCAATTGTACCCTTTAGGTACCTTAGAATATGCTTTGCAACAATCAAGTGAACATGTCTTGGATTCATTGGGAACTGGATCAATGTGTTCATAGAAAAGAAAATATATGGTCTTATATTCGTCAAGTACATCAAGGACCCAATCATTTGATGATACATCATAGCATCAACCGCTTCTGATGAAACATCACTCAATATCTTCATGTTCAATTCCATAGGTGTGGTCATGGCTTTGTAGTCCATAATCTTGAACCTCTTTAGGATCTCTATTGCATAATTCCCTTGTCCCAGGGAAATTCCATCTGCATTCTGCCCCACCTCCATGCCTGGAAAATAGTGCATCATACCTAAGTCCTTCATTTCAAACTCAGCAGCAAGCTTCCTCTTTGTATCAACAATCAACCCATCCTCACCTGTTACAAATAGATAATATACATACAGTAGGAGTATCATTGGGTTCCCTTCTTCAAATTTGTAGTAAAGTTTGGAATTTGCTTTACTCTTGGTAAATCCAAAAATGGATAGGAAGTTGTCAATTCCGTCATACCATGTCCTGGGTGCCTATTTCAAACTGTACAGGGCTTTCTTTAACTTACACACATGAGTTTCTCTATCATGTGTCTTAAAACCAAGTGGCTACTCCACATATACTTCCTCTTATTCTACACCATTCAAGAAATCTATCTTGACATCCATCTGGTGTACTTTCGACTTCATTACTGCAGCTAAAGAAAGTACTGATCTGATGGAAGTATATCTAGCTATACGAGCAAAAGCTTCTTCATAATATATTCCTTCTTTCTAGGAGAAAAATTTTCTTCATAATATATTCCTTCTTTCTGAGAGATACCACGAGCCACAAATATTTCTTTATATTTCTCTATGCTACCATCTACAACATCCTTGATCTTACAGATCCATTTGGAAGTCACAATAAACTTCCTATCTAGTCTTGGGACAACATCCCAAACATCATTCTTCATGATCAATTGATACTCCTCAATCATAGCATCCTTCCATTCTTTCTTTTATGTTGCTTCTTCATAGTTGGAAGGTTCTTTATCAATGAAGTCACATAATATGGCTACATAACCGGAGCAGGACCTGGTTCTTTTCCTTCCTCTGTGTATCTCTTCTGGAGCCCCATACCTTTCTGCACCTTAGACAGCTTTTGTACCCAAGCAGGTTTCCTCTTGTGAGGATTCTTCTCCTCAAGTGGATCTACAGGTTCTTCTATTTCTTGATCTTCTTCTGGAATTGCTTTATTCATGGTTGTGTCATGAATTCTAGGTACTTTTGTTTCTACATGTTCTTTAGCAAGTCTCTTTCTTGATTTGTTGCAAGCCAAGTCTTCATCAAATGTTACGTCCCTACTGATGTCAATCTTATTTAATCCTAGGAAGTATATTTTGTAAGACTTCGAGCTTTTAGAGTATCCCACAAATATACCCTTCATTCCTCAAGGATCTAACTTTTTCCTCTTTTATTTTGGAATGTGTATGTACACTGGATAGCCAAATATTCTGAGATGACTGACTTCTGGTTTCTTTTTGAAAAATACTTCTTCAGGTGTCTTGTTCTTGACTACTCTATGTGGAGTACAGTTCTGTACATACACAGCTGTTCTAGCTGCTTATGCCCATAGATGCATGGGAATATATTGATCATGAAGCATTTCCCTTGTAGCTTCCGTGATCGTTCTATTCTTTCTTTCTGCAACTCCATTCTATTGTGGATTATATGGAGTGGTCAACTCCCTCTTAATCCATGAATCTTTGAATAATTCCTTGAATTCATTTGATGTGAATTCTCCACCATTGTCTGATCAGAAAATCTTGATCTTCTTCTCTGTGTAGTTTTCGATCAAGGATTTGAATTTGTTGAATACTTTGTCTTTGTTCTTCATGAAGTATATCCATGTCTTCCTAGAAAAATTATGAATGAAAGAAACATAGTATACATACCCACTTAATGAACTGGATGACATCGAACCGCATACATCGGAGTGAATGATTTCCAATATTCCTTTAGCCTTGCTTTCACTACTTGGAAATGTCTTCTTTTTGTTCTTTCCTTTCGCACATCCCTTGCATACTCCTTCATGTTTTTCTTTTATTTCTAGAAGACTTTCAACATCTTTGCTTGCAAGTGGTAGTGCTCTATAGTGCACATGTGCAAGCCTTCTATGCCAAAGTTCATTTGGTTCTACTGAGTCATGAACCAAAGCTTGTTCTTGTTGGCCCTTTAATTTGTGTAGTCCTCCCTCATGTTATCCAATTACTACTACATTTTCAATAGTCTTTCCTTTTGGCCACATGATGACTTGGCCATCTATAAATACAAATCTTATACCTTTTGCATCTAATGTAGATATGGAGAGAAGGTTCTTCTTTAGTCCTAGTACAAATAGGACATCCTTCAACAGAGATCCAAAAAGTATGAATCTCTAGCTTCAACAGCTGCACATTTTCTTCTTCTCAAGTTATCTCTGATACCATGTTATATTTTTAACATTTAAGCTATATGATCTTAGGATCTTATCTATGAGAATAACAAGCACAACAATCAATCACAAGAGACAATGAACACAAATATTTTCCTTGGGGAAACCATAAAGGAGAAAACCCCCCAACTTCCTCAGAGATAGAATCAACACCAAAAGTAAATCCCAAAGACAATAAGATGATCTCCTGAAAACATTAGTCTCTCTCTCTCTCTCTTGTTCCAGCTTCTTCTCTATCTCCCAGTTATGTGCTACAACTGAGTGTGATTGAATGTGTAGCAATGTGTGTTGAATAGAGAGTCTCCCTATCTATTTATACTAATTCCCAACTTCACAATAACTCACTAGGGCCAACTTCTCTAGGAGATTCTAATAACCCTAGGGCCCCACAACTACGGGGACTTTAACCCTTGATCAATAAGGAGGGTTATACTATATGACTTTACATGACTTGTTTACATTATTGAATATCCCGATCGAAACATTGAGGCGTGACATGAATCAATTACATTATAGATACTTCCCAGAATAAACATCGGGGTACAATACATAAGATATACAAGTGAATACTTTCTGAAGTTACAAATACATCAACACTCTGCGACACATGAGGCATCAACAGAGGCTCTGTAGGGACTGGAAGCATAACCAATCGGTGGAGAAAACTTAGAATAACAAGTAAAACTCCTAAAGTCATACTGATAAACTGAATGATCGATGGAATATACAACGTTTTTTTCAAAGGAAAAATGGATAGACAACTACCAAAAGTAACATCATTTCTCATCCGACTTTTTATGTTTTTTAAATTTTTGGTCTTTTTCATATTAAGAAGCTTGAAAAATAATAAAAGTGCTTATTATACATAACTAGGAGGAGACGAGTGTCGTGGAAAAGAAAACTAGTTCAAAGTAGTGGAACATACCTATGCTCAATGCAAGGAAGCAGGTGTAGGAAAAGGAGACTTGGGGGAATGTCTCCTTCGGGTAAGGGATGATCAAGCTGAAAAATATATATAAGAGGCTCTACTTGGCTGGAATTAAGGAAATCCCAGGCTATATGGCTAATAAAATTGTAGCAAGGAGCTGGCATAAATCTCAATACAACAAACATATCCATGAAAAAACATTTACAACTCGATATAAAGGGGAGTCCCTATGGGAGATGGCCAACATAAATTTCAAGAAATAATATGTGGTTCTTGCTCAAAGACATTTCATAACTAGAAGGGACTCCTGGATCAAAGGGAAAATTCACAACATGGGTACCAAATCGCAAAATGGGATCTAACTAGTGCACCCAAGAAATAGGAAGGCTATACCACTTATGTAATGCTACTTCTAGTAGCAATGTGAGGTTTTGTAACATTAAGAAGTTGGTTCATACCTATTTTTAAGGTGACATGGTCATAGGATGAAGCATGATGCAAGAAGAACAATGGTCCTATCCTATATTCCAGTTTGAAAATATACCTTTGATAGATACAAATAGGTCAAGACCTCGGTGAAAATGTGCTCGAAACAATTCCCTACATCATAAAATTAGGACAAAACAATTGAAAAGGTCAATAAAGGTCCAAACCTATAAGAAAGTGGCTAAAAATTTCAAAAGAAATTTTATAAATAGTAAAAAATTCATTTTTCACCATACCATTTGATTTCTACCAAATATAGTGCATCTGGAGCCATTTTGGACTACGAAATTCAATCGCCAATTATAGGAGCTAGGATCAATGGAATAAAAAATCGTGAGAGCCAGGAAAATCCTTATCACATTTTCTATCTTTTCCATGTATTTATTTAAATTTTTAGTGGTGTAATTTTCTTTTTGATCCCTATAAAGATGAATATCCTGACCCTTCTGGGTCACAACTTATTGGGTCACATATAGTGACGAGTATACGGGGAAAATAAAATCCTTCCCTCTTATATATGTGACTGTCAATAGGAAAAATCGTGTATATGTGTGTCTATATCCAAAAAAGACAAAATCTCATCAAAAATACTTGTTTATTTTGCAGGATGGTTCTAGAATGGAGGGAACATGAACATGGGGATGTGGATAGGGAAGTCCAGTGTGACAAAAATGCCCAACAAGCTCTAAGGAGATTGTTGGAGCAGGGTCCCGCAGCTACAGGAAAAGATGCTACGTCGGGACAGGGAAGTCAAAGAAGACTATACCTGACCGACCAAGAAGAGAGAGCTCAACCAATGCACTTAAGGCAGTGGCGAAGATAGGAGGGCTTAGCTACCCTCATAAAGGAAAAGGAGCAATGGGCTGAGGTATTGAAGACAAAGGATAGTAAGAAGCGGTGCCCATACCCATGATCAGAGCCGAGAAGCGTGGAAGACTACAGGAAGCTGTGGTGTGACAGTAAGTGGCAGCCCATAGTATAGACGCGCCGACTGTCACAGTTAGGGTTTTTGGGTTACTATTGGGAAAGGCCCACATTTTTGTAATGGCGAGACCTTCAGGCCTCCTATATAATCATGTATTTTGTAATGTAAAAGGTTAGAAAACTGGGTAGCTGCTTAGACAGTCAGACGAGGAGTAGCCACTGAGTCATTTAGCTAGCCAAGTGTCTCTAGAGTCTCAGTATTATAAGATTTAAGCTCTGGATCTGTATTCAGTCTGTAGTTATCTTACTGTAACCAGTAGCTGGCTCTTAGAGCATGTATGTAACAATCCACAGGGATTGAGAGAGAGAGGAGGGGTATATTGTAAGAAGCAATATAAGAAGAAGAAGAGATCTAAGATAGAAGGGTTCTCGGTTGTGTGTGTAGAGTTTCCTAGAATATCTTAGGTTGCACAATAGGTTGCAGCGGAACTGTGTTTACTCTCTCAAGATATAATATAAAAACTAGTTCCCGTGGACATAGCTTCCCCCGTGGAAGTGAACCACGTAAAACACGTGTGTTGTGCAATTGTTCATGTGATTATGTTTTACTTGTTTGCTATCTGTTATTTGTTACATGGATGTTGCTTATCAGTGATGAATGTATGAATGTTATGCTTTATTTATAGCGCATAGAAGGTTAACCACGAGTTGAATGTATCAAGTAGCCTATATATGAGTTTATCAGTGTTTGATGCACGACAGTTGCAGTTACAGTGTTAAGTAATTTCTGCATATTAGTTCAGGGAGTTGAGCATAGTTGATGTTAAGAATATTAGACTGTAGGAGTCTAAGTGAGGCTATTTAGCTTAACTAGTATACTAAGAGAGGATCCTTTGGACCGTGAGAGCCATATTGAAGTCTTACCATAAAGGATATCACGGTATAGAAAGGCGATATCGCACTGTCGGAGGAACCGTGGTGTGAGATATCACAGTATAAGAGGGTATACAAGGAGATAGTTTGCGCATCGCTCTAGAGGCAGCGATGCGATAAGAGACCGCCCCCTCAGAGGGCCAGCGTGTAAGAAAGGATGCCATCGCAGAGAGAGAGAGAGAGATCTCGCTGGCTAAGAAGAGTTGCGAGACCCCAGGATGCTACAGAACCCGGTTGAGGACACTTGAGTCTTCATCCACCCCATCTAAGATCACTTCGGGTGAGACTTCAGGCTTCTCTGCAGTCTATCGCTGAAAGGGCCAATGAGCTAGGGGTTTTTTTTGGTACATAACAAGTAAACCCGGGTCTTCCCCGCAGAACCAAAAAATGGTTCTGTTGCCGGATTTGAAAACATTAATGAGCTAATGTTCTGTTGGCATCCTACTAAAGAATAACTTAACCACTGGGTTGAGTCTAAGGAGAAAGAATTTGATGAAAAAGGAAAAAAGAGTCCTAGACTGAGTACAGAGGACTGATTACAAAAACATATCTTCACTGATCTGCATGAGATATTTTTTGCGACCTATACAAACGAGTTGTATGACTGGTTATCAAAGTTGACTGATAAGAACATATTCAAGAATAAAAGGAACATTGTCTGGACACCGGAGCTGATTCAGACCGTGAAGAGCGTTGAAAATCCCATTTCATGGGCACTAGAATTCTGGCTTGCGATTTTGCTGGAAGGCTTCATTACAGAGTTCGCAGTCGATCAAAGAAAGAGTTTCAGTGAAGCAGAGAGGTACTTCTTCAAAGGCTTCCATGGTAAGTACCTAAGCTCTTTAAACTTGTTCATTAAGATGTTATTACATGAAAAAGGAGTAATGGATTTATTCTCAGATGAATAAGCTAAGCCAGTGTAATGTCACAAGAGTTTGAGAGAGACTTTGATGAAATTGGATGTACACGTAGTGGTAAGAAATATAAAGTAGATTTCAGATCTTCTCTCTTTGAAAACAGCTCAGACAGCACTAGAGAACAGAGTCACAGTAATATAGAGAGACCAGTAGGAGGTATCCCTTACCACCCTTATACCCCGTAGAAAATGACTGGGACTCAGAGTAATCCCGTAGGAACTACATCTAGTAGTTCACATACAGTACACACTACCACTACATCACCTACACCTACACCGCCGAGTGGTAGTACTACAACAAATCAGCATCCACCACATAGAAACAAAATGGGGGATGACATCAAGTTACCTACCTTCAAGGGTACAGGGGAAGAAGACCCGGAACAACATTGGTTCTTTTGTGAAGCTATATGGACCATTAAACAAATCCAGGACGATAACATTAAACTGGTCTAGTTGGTCACTACACTTAGAGACATAACCTTAACATGGTATATGAAGTATACAATAGCACCGACCAGAACGCTCATATAGATCAAGACCGCAATGATTAAAGAATTTAAGAAACCTATGTCTGAGTCACAGTGTATCACAGAGCTTAAAGACATTAAACAATTACCTACAGAGTCAGTATGGGACTTTGATCGGAAATTCAAATCTCTTATAGACCAGGTTAGCTTTGAGTTTGCACCAGAGCAGCATAAGGAATGGTTCATTGTAGCACTGCTTCCTCACATAAAACTTCCATTAATGCAACAGAGACTCCGTACATAGGATGAAGCATTGGAGATGGAAATGAAATTAGAGGCTTCACCTCTAGCTGAGACTAGTACAGGAATGACAAGCTTACAGAACCAGTTAGCTAATCTCACATTACAGATGCATGATATTAAGAAAGGAAAAGAGATTGCACATGAACTATGGTGTATTAAGTGTAAAGGACAGGGCCATACTAAGGATAATTGTCTAGTATTTGTAGAGTATTTAGAAAGTGGGGCTCCTAACCCCTTATTATAGACTCAAGGGTCGTGGTGTGAACTCTGCAGAATAAGAGGACATCGACCACTGGAATGCCCTTTACTTCAGAAGTATGTACAAACCCTTAAGAAATTATATTGTAACTTCTGTAAGTCAATAGGTCATGATAAACATAATTGCTGAGCTTATGATCTTATGATAGAAAGAAAGCATGACTTTTATAGAGTCTAGTCAGAAACAGTAGGTCCAACAGCAGGACCACAGCATGAAGAGGCTCATGTTGGTCATGGAGGAGGATTCAGAGGATGAGGCTGTGGAGGAGGCTTTGGCCATGGCCATGGACCTATTACGTGTTACAATTGTGGAATTATAGGACATTATGCTAGGGACTGTCAGAACCCTAATACGACATGTAAGTATTGCAAGTCCTATGATCACCCCATAGAAGAGTGTTCGATATTGATAGCCAAGATTAGGGACCCTAAGCCAGCAGTAAACCAGAACATTCAGCTTATTGCTGCTGAGTAGAAAGAGCCAGAACCCAGAGTCAATATAGTGACTCGCAGCGGTGCTTCTACTAGTATAACATCGCAAGATGATACAGAAAAGAATATAGGTCCACAGTGGGTGCACAAAGCGACTAATAAATCAACACCACTCGACCTACAGAAAAACAAAGAAACGTTTCAGCAAGCAAAAAATTTCTTTACTGAACCTATAGCATCGGGATCGCAGGTACTACTGTGCAGGGGCATACCACAGCAAGAACCTTGTGGTGTTAGTCCTATGCAGATATCGCAGGCTACCACATCGAGAAGGTGCGAAGAGGATGAGTCGACAGGAAGTGTACAATCCTTCATGCGGAGTTGCTTGAAACTCATCAGGAATGAGAAAGCTATCGGAGAGCTTCAGCACATCATAGATCAGTGTCATCCATCTTCTTTTGTGAACAGTGCACAGCGTACTGTTCATAATATTATGGGAAATACAAGAACAGGAAGAGAGATGAGACTCATAGCACAAGTTGAAGAATTTGGAATGGATGAGGTAATCCTAGATTTAGGATCAGAGGTAAATGTTCTAACTAAGAAGACATGGGAATAGATGGGTATCCCTAAGTTATTCAGATCACCTATCCATCTGCACTTATCCAATCAGCAGCAGGTATCACCACTGGGTTGATTACCACAGGTACCAGTTGATATTGACGAAGTTTGCAGCTTTGCAGACTTTGAAGTCATAGAGATCATTAGCGATAGTAGACCATACCCAGCTTTACTAGGTATTGATTGGGAAATCGATAACGTGGCTGTTATTGACTTAAAGAGAAGACAAATGACCTTTGAGGATAATCAGATCCAGGTCATCGCATCGTTGGATCCTTTACAAGGTCCTCGCTACATTGAACCTATCAGGGCAGAGGAGGAGGTGCGCAACATGGAAAGCCTTTATCAGATGACTGCTAATCAGAGTGATTACATCAACCCTACCGCAGAAGGAAACATTAGTTAGCGATGCGACAGCTAATGCGCATCAGACTCGGATGTTGATCTAGAGAACTGGTAGAACATACTTTATGAAGTCTCAGCTCCCAGATGTGTGTTTATGACTAAGTCACTGCGATGGATTGGCACAGAGATCATTGATATTTTGTTGTTTCATGGCTTAGCAGATGTCAATGAATTTTTACAGGAGTTTGAGCACGAAATTCCTCAGGAACAGAGGATGACAACTATGGACCTTGCAGTAAAAGCCACACCTGCAAGATGGTGGCATGCACATAAAGAACATATCGCATCATGGGATGATCTTAAGAGACTGATGGCGATCATATTTTCTAACGACAAGGGGCCTTTACAGTAGAAATACATAGGAGAGAGTGACCCCAGGTCACATATTCAGATTTGTGAACAGAGTTGGTCAGATATTCTAGAGGATGAATGGGTTCACCTATTCATTCACACTTTAGACACAATTCCAAGGAATTGGTACATTGAGATAGAGTTGCGCATAGGAACCATCACATGGCCACTTATGATAGACAGCTTCCTACTCACTTTCACTTTTGAATCTGAGTATCCAAGCATTGATCAGGCCCTAGATGTAATAAAGACCAAGATATTTGATGACTATACCTTATCAGTGCCTGCTCAGCTTGATTGGGCCAGACAGTTGGAACATGCGCTAGAATGTTACAACTTCGCAGTAGAAGCAGATGACGAGGATGAGAACCCTCATAGTGTCAACATTCCCAAGTCAGAAGGGACTCATGACGTTGATGGACCCAGACTAGACGTTCCAGCTATCACAGAACCTATCAAGATTAAAAAGATCAATATTGGCACAGAAACAGAACCTAATTTTGCCTCTATTGGAAACTATTGGGATGATGAAACAGTAGCACACATTGCAGATCTCTTACATGACTATCAAGACCTATTTCCCACTAAGTTCACAGAGATGAAGGGAATAGTAGGAGATTTGGGAGTCATGCGCATACCATTGAAAGAGGATGCTAGGCCAGTTGAGAAGCACCCATACAGATTGAATCACCGCTATAAAGAAAAAGGGAAGGATGAAATTGATAAGATGCTAGAAGTAGGCATCATTGAGCCAGTAGAAGAAAGAAAATGGGTTAGTCCCATGGTCGTGCAGGAAAATAAAACCAAAGGAGAAATCAGGATTTGTGTTGACTTTCGCAAACTCAACGACGCATCACTTCATGGCCCATTTTCGACACCTTTCATTGATGAAGTTTTAGACAATGTGGGAGGACAGGAGGTCTACTCCTTCACTGATGGCTTTTTAGGCTATCACTAGATCAGAATCCATCCAGAGGATCGACACAAGACCACTTTTGTGACAGAATGGGGCTCATTCCAGTACACGGTAATGCCCTTTGGTCTTAAAAATGCACCAGCTATCTTTTCTAGAGTAGTAGTTGCTGTATTCAAGGAATACATCCATAAATTCTTAGAAGTCTATTTCAATGATTGGACTATATTTGGATTAATCGACAAGCATATAGGATATTTAAGGCTCATGTTAGAGAAATGTAGGCAATATCATATTTCTCTTAACTTGAAGAAATGTATATTCTGTGCACCATTTGGTATTCTGTTGGGTCATATTGTTTGCAGACAAGGATTGATGGTAGATCTTGCAAAGATTGCCATCATTGTACATCTCCCAGCACCCAACACAATCAAGCAATTGAGAACAGTGCTCGGCCATATCGGGTACTATATAAAATTAATCAAAGGTTATGCAAAGATTACAGCACCTATGGAAAAGCTGTTAAAGAAAGATGTGAAATTCCTATGGAATGAGGAATGCCAACAAAGTTTAGACACACTTAAAGAGAATATGGTTACAGCACCCATCTTAGTATTCCCAGATTGGAACAAGCCATTTCATGTACATGTGGATGCATCTGGCATCGTACTGGGGATCGTCTTAACACAACCAGGAGAAGGGGGTATCAATCACCCTATCGCGTACTCAAGCAGAAAGATATCTACCACGGAAAAGAACTACACCACCACAGAAAGAGAAGGATTAGCTATGGTGTATTCTCTACAAAAGTTCAGTCACTACCTATTGGGTGCCCCATTCAAGATGTTTACTGACCATTCCGCTTTAAAGTATTTGGTCAATAAACCATTATTAGGAGGAAGGATCTGTAGATGGTTACTTTTATTTCAGGAGTATGATTTTGAAATTATTGTAAAACCAAGAAAATTAAATGTCGGACCTGATCATCTATCGTGGATAGATTAAGGAGAAGAACTAAGTAATTTAGAGGATAATCTGCCAGATGTGCAATTATTTTCTATCCAGATCGTAGATGAGTACTATGAGGATATTATCCACTTTCTCACTACAGGGTGGGCACCAGTTGACTTTACTAAGCAGCAAAAGAAACAGTTAGTTGTGAAAGCAGCAGACTTCACTTTGATCGCAGTACATCTATATAAGTTAGGTCCAGATGAATTCTTGCATAGATGCATGATGCCGCACGAGAAAGAGACCA
This sequence comes from Pseudotsuga menziesii, assembly GCA_001517045.1. Lineage (NCBI taxonomy): Eukaryota > Viridiplantae > Streptophyta > Pinopsida > Pinales > Pinaceae > Pseudotsuga > Pseudotsuga menziesii. The sequence continues at coordinate 188,936 of LPNX010253168.1, read as the reverse complement.
TTATCAGATAAGCACACTCAAGTACCATAGGAGGTCATTTCGCAGGAAATCCGACTGCTCAGAAAATCATGACTGCAGGGTTATGGTGGCCTACTTTGCATAAAGACACTAAGGAGTTTTGCAGATGTTGCGATATCTGCCAGAGGGTAGGAAAACATTCACGGAGAGATGAAATGCCACTGCGACCATAGATTACACTGCGGGCATTTGACAAGTGGGCTATAGATTTTGTGGGTCCTATCAACCCACCAGGGAAATGAACTGGTGCGAGATACATCATCACAGGAATGAAATACCTCACCAGGTGGGAAGAGGCTAAAGCAGTAAGGAATTGTGATGCTGCTACAGCTGCATAGTTCATTTTTTAGAACATCATAACTAGATTTGGATGTCCAATAATTTTGATGAGTGATCAAGGCACACATTTTCTGAACCGCACTATTGAGGCCTTGACAGAGGAATTTCAGATCCAGCACCATAAGAGCACTCCCTACCATCCTCAAGCTAATGGTAGGGTGGAGGCCTTTAACAAGATTCTAGAAAATTCCCTTACTAAGATCTGTGACAGCCAAAGAAATGATTGGGACCTTAGGGTTAATGCTGTATTATGGGCTTATAGGACTACAAGAAAGAAACTTACAGGACACACACCTTTTAGCTTGGTGTATGGACAAGAGGCTGTTATGCTTATGGAATATATTATTCCCAGTTTAAGAGTTACTCAAATTACCGAGATAGATGATACAAGTACGATGAATGAAAGGCTAGCGCAGCTGCTTTCCTTAGAGGAAGACAGATTCATCGCAGGATTCCATCAAAAAGTGCAGAAGGCACGAGAGAAAGCTTGGCACGACAGACACGTTAAGAGCAAGAGTTTTCAGATAGGAGACCTAGTGCTCCTGTATGATAGTAAGTTTGTTAAGTTTCCAGGCAAGTTCAAGACGCATTGGTTGGGGCCATATCAGATTCAGTATGTTACAGAAGGAGGTGTCGTTCAGCTCAGCAAACTGAATGGGGAGCTTCTTCCTACATTGATTAATGGTAGTAGGCTTAATCTCTATAGTGACAGCCACTCCACCCCTCCGCCCTAACCCAGACAGCTTTGATTGTGTAGATGTCCAGTGTAGTTGAAAGGAGGCATCGCACCGGTAATTAGTCTACACCGGCAGGTAAAGAGTTTTAAGCATTCTAAGTATAAGGAATCGCATGAGGAAAGTTTATTTTGCGCAAGACATAGGATGCTTCAGGGGAAAAAAAAAGAGTACTAAGTATGAGGAATCGCATCAGAAAAGTGTATGTTGCGCAAGTTATAGGACGCTTGGGGAGTTTTTGAAACGTTGCATAGTTTCATGCTAGCATGTTGGTTCAGAACGATGTAGTGTGACCTCACAGCAATGAGATGTTCCCCGTGCCACATAGATGATTTTGAAAGGAGGCAGAGGGCTAGTCACTTCACCCTTTGACAAGCAGTTAATCCAGAAATGACCAGTATATGTTACCCTAGATTTGGAAACAGTATAATGATTTGTCCAGATTTGATAAATATTCGACGAGACCGGTGCCTGCACGCAAGTTTTGAGGGAAATTTGATCGGATTTCCAGCAATTAATGAGGATCGAAACGACGGGTGTTGTCTTATCTATGCAATTAATGCCACGGACAGGTCTAGCTAGATGAATGTTGCTTCAAAGAGTATCACCTTCGTTATAAATTCAGAAGATCATTCACTCAGAAGGGTTACTTTTATGATTTCTAACAGTATAGAGCAAGTAGTAAGCCTTTTCCCCTGTGAAGAGATACTACAGTTACAGAGTGCTGGTTTTCCCCAAATTCGCAACCATTGCCAGTTCAAAGTATTGCACTGAGTGGTTTCTGTCCGAGACAGAACCTTTAGAAGATATTGTGCAAATATTCCAGCGTGCTGGTCTTGCATCCGCTATGACGACGCCACCTAGGGTTGCGAAAGTAGGTACATCATAGGTCAAACAGCTATCAAGGATGAGGAGTCAAACCCATGATGTAGAAGATGTCATCAAATTCTTTGTTGTAGAGAAGCAGAAAGATGACCAGATCACTGAAGATAAGAAAACAGAGCAGAAGAATGATGAGAAGAAATCTCTAGCCAGAAATAAAGTAAAAAAGAGGAAAAGATGGCAACAGGAGAAGGAAGATGACCTATCTCCTCACCTAAGAGAAGAATAAGAGATTGCAGAGGCAAAGAAACGAAAATATGAAGATCAAGGAAACATGAAATCTTGGAGCGATTTGTTGAGGAGAAAAGTGAAAGGGGAAAACAAACCAACAAACAGAACTTCAGCATGCAGACAAAGGCTTGTTCTAGGAATGGAATTCATGGTTTGTATAGTTTTCATATGAAAGGATCCAGACCGAGTGAAATGTTTAAGAAGGCTAGAAGATACATATTTATATTTTCTTTGGGATACGAGTTCTAAATCTAGATAGGGAGGAGTTCTCATGATACCAGGGATTTGAATCCTTATGATGAACAAATGGATGGAAGGTCTTGCAAGTGATGAGAACGAGAGCATGCCAATAAGGGAAGGAAAGCTAAGAGAGACCGACGAACTAATTTTACAGAAGACTCCAGCATTAGTCAAGTTATGCTTGAAACGACACAAGAGTGTGTCGAGGTTATGAATAAAGAAGTCACAGGACTTTGCGAGAGACTTACAAAGACTTCGCAGGAAGCCAAGGAGAAGCTACAGCAGGAGAAGCCAGCTATTAGTGGCTCAGGGACGAGCCACAAGTAATTTTTAGGGGACTGTTGGAGTAGGGTCCCGCAACTACAGGAAAAGCTGCTACATCGGGATAGGGAATTCAAAGAAGACAATACCTGAGCGGTCGAGAAGAGAGAGCTCAACCACTGCACTTAAGGCAATGGTGAAGACATGAGGGCTCAGCTACCCTCATAAAGGAAAAGGAGCAACGGGCCAAGGTATTGAAGACAAAGGACAGTAGGAAGCGACGCCCATACCCACGATCAGCACCAGGAAGCATGGAAGACTGCAGGAATCTGTGGTGTGACGGTAAGCAGCAGCCCATAGTACAGACGCGCCGACAGTCACAGTGAGGGTTTTTGGGTTACTGTTGGGAAAGGCCCATAGTTTTGTAATGGAAAGACCTTTGGGCTGCCTATATAAGCATGTATTTTGTAATGTAAAATGTTAGACAATTGGGTAGCTGCTTAGACAGTCAGACGAGGAGTAGCCACTGAGTCATTTTGCTAGCCAAGTGTCTCTAAAGTCTCATTATTATAAGAGTTAAGCTCTGGATCTGTATTCAGTCTGTAGTTATCTTATTGTAACCAGTAGCTGGCTCTTAGAGGATGTATGTAACAATCTGTAGGGATTGAGAGAGAGAGGAGGGGTATATTGTAATAAGGCAATATAAGAAGAAGAAGAGATCTAAGAGAGAAGGGCTCCCGATTGTGTGTGTGGAGTTTCCCAGAAGATCTCAGGCTGCATAATAGGTTGCAGCGGAACTATGTTTACTCTCTTAAGATATAATATAAAAACTAGTTCCCATGGATGTAGCTTCCCCCCTTGGAAGTGAACCACGTGAAACACGTGTGTTGGCAATTGTTCATGTGATTGTGTTTTACCTGTTTGCTATCTACTATATGTTACATGGATGTTGCTTATCAGTGATGAATGTATGAATGTTATGCTTTATTTATAACACATAGAAGGTTAACCGCGAATTGAATGTATCAAATATCCTGTATATGAGTTTATTAGTGTTTGATGCATGACAGTTACAGTTACAATGTTAAGTAATTTCTGCATATTAGTTCAGTGAGTTGAGCATAGTTGATGTTAAGCATATTAGACTATAGGAGTCTAAGTGAGGTTGTTTAGATTAACTAGTTTACTAAGAGAGGAGCCTTTGTACCGTGAGAGCCATATTGAAGTATTACCATAAAGGATATCGTAGTATAGAAAGGTGACATCACACTGTCGAAGGAACCGCGGTGTGAGATATCGCAGTATAAGAGGGTAGCTGAGGAGATAGTTTGTGCATCGCTCTAGAGGCAGCGATGCGATAAGAGATCGCCCCCTCAGAGGGCCAGCGCATAAGAAAGGTCTCCATCGTAGAGAGAGAGAGATCCCGCTGGCTAATAAGAGTCGTGAGACCCCAAGATGCTATAGAACCCGGTTGAGGACACTTGAGTCTTCAGCCACCCCATCTAAGATCAATTCGGGTGAGACTTCAGGTTGCTCTGCAGTCTGTCGCCGAAAGGGCCAGTGAACTAGGGGTTTTTGTTGGTACATAACAAGTAAACTCGGGTCTGCCCCACAAAACCAATAGGGATGTGGTCTTTACAATTTTTGGAAACTTAGGAGCTTAAGAGCTCAACCAAGGATTCTCTAGATGCTAGTAAACTATTGGGATCTAGATACAAAGGCATTTTAACTTCATGATATTCCATTGAAACTCGAGATATAAGACATATATTTCATTACTAGACTATCCCCTTGAGTCAAGGTAGTCAATATGAGGGCTCATGGAGTGGGAGGTTGTCTCACTATCAAGGAATATATAGATGTATAATGTATTCCATATACTAAAAATATCTAAAGTCAGGTTCCTTCCAACTCCATCTGGAGCCTCGGCCTCAAGGTGATAGTACTAGTTCTAGCCAGGAAAGCAGGGTTGGAATCTCTACATCAGAATTCTAGGCCTATTATTTTCTATGCGGTAGAGTGTATGACACCCACAATATATGACTGAAGCACATCATTGTTGAAAAATATGAAGCAACAACTGAATGAATGCAATATAGGTAGCACCAATAATTTTTGGTTCACAAGCATTCTTAGTGATTTCTTTTTTGAGCGGGTACCGAGCCTTATCCCAAGAGTGCAGGTTCATCCACATGGTCTACAAGATCCATCCCAAACCCAATGGACAGATATGATGCGGCATTTAGGGGGAGGTAGGACACCCACTCCATTTTCCCAAGACTTTTACCACTAGTGGCAGCGACAGATTGTGGTTGTGGAGGACTATCCTTATGCAGGAATTGACTTTCACGGAGATATGCACATGCCATTACCACATGGTGATGCATATGGTGATCTAGGTAATAATCCTAAATGTGTTTTTTAAACTATTTGATACTTTTTGAATTTTTTAATATAATGAAATAAAAAAACTTGTTTTTGGTGGTATAATGTACTAATAGTGATCATGCACATGAAGATGTGGTACCTATATGGTTGGATGGATGAGGGGATGATATCTAAGGTGCATATGTAGAGTGCACACTACAAATCATCCATATCAACTTTGTTTGTATGACACACAAGGTTCCTATGGTGCAGGTCGAGGACTTTCCTAAGGCAATGCAAAGACATGTAGTGGGAGTGCCCCATGCATGGGTTAGACTCTTCAAACAGTTGGAAAATGTCATCGTGTATTTTTATGACCATCATCTTCGTCTGTAGGAATAGATGCCTAGATAGGCATTATGTACCGTACCAGCTATATAGTTTTTTTGGTGGATTTGAAGCCCCAATTTTGTACCATGACATTTGTAATATGACACCATTTTTGGACTATATTTTGAAAATGAAAATTCTTATAGTGATCAGTTTATTATATTTACGTGTGTATTTGAATGTGAATGGAATGTGTGTGCTTTCATGATTGATGTAACAAATGCTAGTCTAATACATTTTTTGCATAAGAATCAGTAACATGATTGTAGATCCTAGGAATATGAATGTATGTTATGTGTTGAAATTGTTGTTCTAACAATATTACCCGTAATAATTTCTATAACAAAGATGGATCTCTGATACGGTACACTCCATTTAACTTTGATACAAAGAACTATGAATCAAGATTTACCTGAAGCGATCGAATACCATGAGAGATGGAATCACATAGTAGCTCAATCATGACACTATATTCAGAAACATTGTTGGATGATTGTCAGAGACATACACCACCTAAAGACACTACATGACCCATAGATGTATAAATGACCCAAGCAGTTGTTGCTGAGTTCTGGGTATGGAAGTTGGCACTGTCAGTGTATCCTACATATATCGAATACTCCATCGACATCTTCCACAACAAAGGGAAGTGTGTCAACAAACCAAATCACTACAAGGGGACCAAAAGTAAAACTATGCATATGTACACTAATATGCAAAGAATCAACCTCAACTAAGAATTAATCATTTTATTTTTAAGATAGAGCCCATTTCTAGGCTCCGCCAAGGTTGTGCCTTGATAGTCTTCTAGCTCGTATGTGCCCTTTTATAAGACTCATTTAACCATAAAGGCCCATGACACATGGGGTGTAGTGGGGATTTCTCTCCCACTACGTGAAAAAGAACCATCCTTAGCTTGTCCATAGGATAAGGAAGAATTCAATGATAACAAAAGAAACAAGACAACAAAAGAAATTTTTTTTAGGGTTTTCACATATATAAAACTACTAACTAATGCAAGAAATAACAATTAACACACCTTTATTTTGAAGTTGGGCCACCATATCCATCCTCGAAAATGGTCTCACAGCTCCATGGTTTTGGTCTCCAGTCTCTTCCACGGCTAGTTGTCAGATGGGGGATGGATCCAAATGAGTATGGGGTAATCTCAACATACACTATGGGAATGGCATGGAAAAATATGGGAATAATGGAGAAATGCATATGATGTGACTGATGGAAAATGAAAAAAAAAAAATTTGGAGGATTCTTTCACAATGTATTTATAGTATGGTCCTAGGGTTTTTTACCCATGGTATTTTATTGTCCATGGTATTTATCTATGTTTTTTTGACCCATTCTCATTTTTAGGGTTTCTGATCCTTTTTGGGAGAGAGTGGGGATAAATCACAATAAATGCTCGTCATCCCTTCATTTATGGGAAGGAATGATGTTTTGGACCATTTTTAGTGGAAATATAATTGTGAAGGTTAAAAATTAAGGAAATATGATGGGAATATGTTGTATGATTATGGTTTAGATCGTAGAGAGCTAGGTGAACACCTTTTAATATTAACATAATGCCTCCTGATGTGTGAGGGAAGGAGCTAATCGTGTGGCCAATGGACATGATAGGATCATGGGACAATGGTGACAACGATGGAGAGACTAGAGAGGACCACAAAAAAGGGGAGTCTCCTTGTTTGAATGACGATGGATTTTGGTTTTTGTACTACCTATTACCACCTAAGTTGTACTTAGTGGTTTTTTATCAAGTGAGCCTAGTGAACCGGACAAGGATAACTTGTTCAGACTTCAGAAGACCTTCAATCTTGCTTCTGGGAAGTGTTTGCTGTACTATATCACATGTTCATACCCCATGGGGGAATTGTAACAAATGTTCTAGCATGATAGTGTCTATAAAAGACTCAATCTTTTAGACGTTATTTGTCAATCCGATCAGCCCAGGGTGTTTTTTACCATTGGTTATTATTGGTTGTTGAATACACAAATGATAATTTCTGAGTTTTTCACTCAATACCTCCAAAGTTGGGGTGGTCGGCTTGGCATTTAGGCCTATTGAGGTTTAGAGTCTATGTGTCAATGTATAAACATGCTGGGCATTATGGTTGAGTCATATGAACATGTCTAAGTCCCCCTAGGTTTTTTCAATTTTTTAATTTTTTTAATTTTTTCAGTGTTTTTTATTAAAATTTATTTTTTCCAAAACTTAGGCTTATTTTTAATAGTTTAATTGGAAAAATTGGTCTTGTAATAAAAGTGGGCTCAATAATCATTTTCAGTCATGTAGGTTCTCATTTTCAAGCTAAGAGCACTATGTAAACCCATCGACCCACCTTTTTTAGGTTTTGAGTGATTTTCCATCACTCAAGTCAGAAAGCCCCAAAAAATCATTTATTGATTGTTTTAATTAATAAATTGATGAATAATGGAGCAAATCCAAAATCCTAGATCAGTGGATTCTCAGCCGATTTGATTGAAATCAGTCAGATTTGAGCCAGATTGACTAGGTCTGACAGATCCTTGACTGAAGGAGGTGATATAGACATATCCATAGTTGAACTTTAGCATCCTTTATGAGGAATTGTGCTCTCCCTCTCTCCTCCACACATGTGGGCTCTCCTGGAAGCTCTGTGGATTGATGTGTCAATCTGTGGGTTAATGTGTCAGTCTGTGGGTTGATGTGTCAGATCAATTAGCCCCCCAATTGACAAGTAAGATCAGTGGAAGCTCAATTCAGCTTTAGTTCGGCATTAATGGAATCTCCTTCAGCTGCAATGGTCTGTCTCCTTGGGATTTGCCCCCCCCCTTGGGCTAGATCTCATGTTTTTGCTATAAATTAAGCACAGATTACCTCTTCCAAGCTAGTTAGAACTGGGATTGAGATGTTATTTATCTTGTAATGTGTTCTTGTTTATTATTCTGGAATAAAGAAGCTTTCGAGGCAAGATATATGGTGTAATGATCTTCATGTGTGGATGGTGATTGTCAAATGCTTATGAGGTATATTCTATGTTATTTATCATTTCTTTTGTTGGTTAATTGTTGGCCTTAAAGGAGAGAGATCCCTCCTATTAGGGCAATATTTTATTTTAGTTTTATTTATTCTCTTACTGTTTTCTTGTTTCAGATCTATTGGATTTGCATGTATTTTTATTTTAATTGCATGATTTCCAATTTTCTCTTCCAGCAGCACCTATGTTTTAACCATCTGTTTGCGCAAGGATTTCTAAGTTGCAGGTGATCTCGCTTGAAGAAGAGGTTGAGATGGTTTTCATCTTCCTCATCTTAGAGATCTTCTGAATGACATAGTCCCTCGGTGTTCGACCAAAGCAGACTCCAAAGCCCAACATTCCCAGGATTCCAGCACTCTTTCTCTCTCTTTCTCCTTCAAAACATCAATTTTCTTACTTGGTTACTGTGTTCGAAATCTTTGTTATCATTTGGATCTGTTATATTAAAGTAAAATTTACATATATATGCTATTTCAAAGCTCATAGTCTTGATCTCATTTCTGAAAAGTATCATTAAGCATTCTAGATCTAGCATAAGGAAATCGTTCGTTTTGCATGGCAAGTTAAAGAAAATCAGTAGGTTGCATGCTCTAGATTTCCTTTTCTGTTTTAAAAAATATTAAATCCAGAAATCAGTGCATATTTCATTGGCTGCACAAATAGAAATCCAATGTCCCAAGGAAAGATTGCTTTCCTTGGTTCCCTTTTCACCTGTTTAGCTAGTTTTAACTTAGTCTTTTTTTTAGTTAAGGTACGATGACCCAAAGGTACTATTAAAGTGATTTTGGGTATATTTTATTCTAACATTATTTCTGGTTTTTAGCAGGTGTAACATAAAAGAAAAGAATCTGCTATTTGAAAGTCGCCTCGGGAGCATTCAAATCCCCATAGGGGTCTCCCCTTTCACTAAAATTTAAAATTTTTGGAAAGTTGTAAGATCTTGGTTTCATCCCATATAAGGACCAAGAGGTTTCTTATATTTTAGTTTTCTTATATTGTAACCAATAATAATAAAATAAAATCTTTTTTGAGTAGGCTCTTTCAAGCCCACTCCCCAGCCCCCCAAGGGGGATCCGCGTCTGTTTCAAATTTTTGCATTCTTCCCTTTTTTCTCCTCTAGTTTAGTACTAACATGTAGGATTGTATACTTTGATATAATTTTTCATTATTCAATATTTTAATTTCAAAATTAATCATACTACTTACCCCATGACTTCTTGATTGACCTGCAAGGGGAAAGAGATGTGTGGTAGGACTAATTAGAAAACCGGTGTTGTGTATCTATGATTCCTTTTTTTATTCATTGTTGATAATCATAATAAAATCAACCCCTCCTTGATTCCCCTATTGAGGTCCACTTGGACCGAAAGAGGTTCCTGGAGGGTTTTCTTTTTAATAAAAACACCTCTTCTAAAATTTACTAAAAATAATGAAGACTCCAGTGTGTATGCTCTGTACTTGGATGTGGTTCGTCCAATCAGTCAAGATGCATTAGAAACACTTCAGTGAATATATTAATTAGGCCTCACCTCCCAAATTCACAAACCATCAGGCGAAAATCCAACGCCTCGAATGAACTGTAAACGATGGAAAAATACCAAAAGGAGTGGGAACAACTAGAAAGTGACCTCGAGGCACCGATCTCTGTCACACCCTAATGGGTGCATTATTAAAAATAGTCTCTAAGACTCTATTCCCACCCACAAACACCTTGTGGGTAGCCATGAAAGTTCACTTTTGGACATACTCCAAGTACCCCTCGGGTATATCTGGAGTCCTCTTTTTGCCTAATTTAATTCATTCACATTCCACACTAATTTAAAATCTACCAAGAGACATTTGCAAAAAATTTATTCAAGTGCATGCAAGCACATTATTTTCTCTGTTGACTCCATTTAAGGCACTGGTGATTTATTTGATCATTTCTTTCAATTATATATCTATATTGAGTGTCATCATTGTGCTTATATGCTTTAAATCTTGCATCTTGTTATCTTTTTCTTTCATTAGTTAACTTCAAAAATCCTAAAAAACTTAATCATTATAACACCATCACACTAAGTAATGTTAGAATAAAATATTCCCAAAATCACTTTAAGAGTACCTTTGGGTCAGCCTACCTTAACTCAAAAAAGACTAAGTTAAAACTAGCTAAACAGGTGCAAAAGGAACCAAGGAAAGCAAGCTTTCCTTGGGATCTTGGCTTGTTTTTTGTGTAGCCAATGAAATATGCACTGATTACTGGATTTAATATTTTTTAAAATAGAAAAGGAAATATATATGTTGTTTTAAAGTGGCCTCGGGAGCGTTCAAATCCCCCGAGGGGTCTCCCCTTTCACTAAAATTTAAAAATTTTGGAAAGTTGTAAGATCTTGGTCTTATCCTATATAAGGACCAAGAGGTTTCTGATATTTTATTTTTTTGATATTGTAACCAATAATAATAAAATAAAATATTTTTTGAGTAGGCTCTTTCGAGCCTGCTCCCCATCCCCCCAGGGGGGATCTGCGTCTATTTCACTTTTTTGCATTTTCCCCTTTTTTCTGCTCTAGTTTAGTATTGACATGCAGGATTGTATACTTTGATATAATTTTTCATTATTCCATATTTTAATTTCAAAAGTAATCAAACTACTTACCCCACGACTTCCTGATTGATCCACAAGTGGAAAGAGATGCGTGGTAGGACTAATTAGAAAACCCGTGTTGTGTATCTTTGATTCCATTTTCATTAATTGTTTAATTATTCATAATAAAATAAACCCCTCCTTGATTTCTTGATTGAGGTCCACTTGGGTCTAAAGAGGTTCCTGGAGGGTTTTCTTTTTAAACATGAACACCTATTTTAAAATTTACTAAAAATAACAAAGACTCCGGTGTGTATTATCTGTACTTGGCTACGGTTCATCCGACCAGTCAAGCTGCATCAAAAGCAATTGAGTGACTAGAATAATTAGGATTCACTCTCCCCAAACTGAGAAACCATCAGGCGAAAACCCAAAGCCTCGATCAAACCATTAGGGTGGAAAAATACCTAAAGGAAGCAAGAACTCCTGAAAAGTGACCTTGGGGCACCGATCTCTGTTACACCTTCGGGTGCATTATGAACAACAGTCTCAGAGACTCCATTCAGCCCACATATTCCTTGCGGGTAGCCGTGATGGTTTAGTTTTGGACATACTTCAAGTACCCCCTGAGNCCTAAGTTAAATTACTCATCTTCTTACATTAATTTAAAATTAACCAAGATACAATTGCACAACATTCATTCCAGCACTTGCAAGAACTCTTAATTGTTTTTAGCCTCCATTTTCAAGGCACTGGTCAACTATTTATTTCTTTCAATCTATATGTTATTGGGTGTCACTTTCATGCTTACTTGTGATCATCTCATCATGTTATTTGTTGTTTACAATTGATAAATCGAAACTCCTAAAAAACTTACTCTTCAATACCATCATCATACTAAATAATTTTGCATTAGTAACTTAATAGGGTCTACCCTTGTTGGCTTCATTAGGATTTGAGCCTAAACGGAGGAGTCAAGAACAAGGTGACAGCCTTGACTGAAGACTTTCCCCCAAGGACACACCGATTGGCTTGAATATTTCTGCCACGTAACCCAGGTGTGTGAAAGGTGGAAACACTACCTCTCAAAAATGGATGAGATAAATATAATGTATGGCATGTGTATGGATGAGGCGGGCATACCATTTCTCGTAACAATGTTAAAAGATCAAATAATGGGGCTCAAAGATAAAAAATAATGGGAGTCGATTGATACATATACAACTGGTGATACATAATGGTGGCATCAAATCAATGGCTGAGATTCATATCATAAGGAGAGCGTGAGACAAGGGTATCATTAAAAGATAGAGGGCAGAAAATCGATCCCAGTTGTGCGAATAGTGGGAAAAACAGACATCATATGACTCTATGGTGCATGGAAGAAAAAACTAGACCAAATGGAGGCCTATAAACAAGGGGGGGTGCACATCACATCTGTCATTTTCACTGGTCAGTGTTGAGTTGGAGTGGAGGATCCCAGGACACAACTATTGATTTAGTCCGATTGGACCAATGATTTTTACATCTATGACTTGCAGGTAAGAGCTCTCATCAAACCCGTCTTTCTCAGTGGATTGGTTTTTATCTTTACTCTCTCTAGGGACCTTAGCTAAGCCCAAAGGTTTCTCAGGGACACGTTGCACTTTTCAAGGGAAAAGGAGTGACCAAGGTTTCTTCTATCGAGAAGACATACATGACCCAGTCACACTAGTTGGGGAGACAGGAGTGATATGTCTGATAATGATGATTTAATTGCATATGTTAACATCCCTACAAGACCAAAATGGGCAGCAAGGACCATTCATGTAGCTGGGGAACTAGTTGGAAATCCTAGTGACAATAGGAGGACTAGAGCTCAATTTGAGAGTGCCCTTTGTGTGAAAGATCCACTCTTTGCTAAGAATTGTTATTTTATGGTTGAATCTAATCCTCAGACATATGAAGATGCAGCACGTGATCAGATATGGCAAACAGCCATGAAAGAAGAATTCAGCTCGCTCCAAAAGAACAACACATGAGAACTGGTTGATCTTCCCCCAGGGAGAAAGCTAGTAAAGTGTAAGTGGGTCTTCAAAAATAAGTTTGATACTGATGGTTAACCTTTGAAATATAATTCAATATTGGTAGCCAAGGGATACTCACAAGTACATGGTATTTATTACAATGAGACCTTTGCACCAGTGGCAAAGATGGACTCCATAAGGCTAGCTCTAGCCATTGCAGCTTCGAAGCAATGAGAAGTACATCACATCGATGTGAAGTGTTATTTTATAAATAGAGATATTAATGAAGATATTTATATACAAAAACTTGAATTCTTTGTTTCTAATCCATATTTAGTGTGTAGGTTAAATAAATGATTGTATGGTCTTAAGCAATCCCCCATGGCTTGGTATGCCAAGATTGATGGCTTTCTGTTGTCACCGAGTTTTGTCCGTTGTAAGTATGATCCTAATGTCTATTTGAAGCTGATTCATGGTTCTTTAATTTTTATTGTTATTTATGTGGATGACCTACTGATTATAGGAAGTTCAAAGAAATAGATTTCCTCCTTGAAGGATGCAATGAACCATGCATTTTCCATGACATATTTGGGGTTGTTGAGCCAATTATTGGGTCTCGAAATTGATCAATCCCAAAATGGAATCAAAGTTAATCAGTCCAAGTATGCTTCATATTTTCTCACTAAGTGCAGTATGAAATATTGAAAGCCAAGAAAGACTCCATTCCTTTCATGAGTTAAGCTTGAGGAAGCAGGTTCTTCTCCTATGGTAAATAATACAGTGTATAGGAAGTTGATTGGGTGTTTGATTTATCTTACAAATAATTGACCTGACTTATCTTATGTAGTTAGTGTGGCTTTGAGATACATGTATCAGCCTCATGGGATCCATTGGAGAGCATCCAAGAGGATCCTAAACTTTGTTCAGGGAACAAGGACTCATGGGATTTTCTATAAAGAAAAATATGACTTAGAGCTTGTTTGATTTACTGACAGTGATTGGGAAGGTGACAACACAGATCAAAATTATAATTCAGGATATGTGTTCATGCTTGCAGGAGGACTAATGAGCTTTCTAAGTAAGAAGAAGAATGCCATAGCACTCTCATCTACAGAGGTAGGGTATAGAGGAGTTGTGAATGCATCTACTCAATGTTTATGGTTGTAGGGGATACTTGGAGAAAGTGGTTTCGAATCAAAGTTTTAAATAGTAATATATTGTGAAAATCAAAGAAACAGTCGAAGCTCCACTAATCCAGTTCAAAGATACAGAACCAAGCACATTGAGATCCATACACACTACATCAGGGAGCTTGTGCATGATGGTACCATTGCTTTATTATACTGTGCATCTTCGGAGAAAGTAGCAGACATATTCACCAAAGTGTTTTGTGAGAATACCTTCAGTAATATCATATCACCGTTGGGTATTTCTGATCATGTAGTGAAGCATGATTGATGACAATATTTCCAAAATTTTGTTTCATGTCCATGTTTAAGGGAGGATTTTTCCCACTGGGTTTTTTTTCTTTTTTTTTGGTTGTATGGACATGTAGTATGTAAAGGGTGAATAATCCTCATTTCTAGGCCCTATATCTTTCTGATATTTACTCATAAAGTTAGGCTTAAGGGGGGTGGTTATAGTTACCAATATTTGAAATTAATTAATCATTTTTTTCTTATTCGTAGGTTCCTCTCTATGCTAGTTGGCTTCCACATGCACCTAGAAGTCAATACTGGATAAACTGGGTCATGGAGCACTTTGGAATAATCCTATAAACTATTTTAGAAAGTCTGATTTTAGTCGTGGTTCCTAAAAGCACAGTTCTAATTTTTTTGAAACCTACCTTGCTTTATAGTAGTTTTAAGGCATAAAGGAAAATCTAGTCTAGGAGAACTTGCCTTGTTTTTTCCCACATCATCCTCCTTCCTTTTTCCAAACAAAATAATGAATGAGTTTTCTTTCCATCATTTATCAGCTTTTCCACTTGCTTTATCCTATTTGTGAGCATCTTCATAGATTTGGAAAGTCTTTCTTGCACCTATGGGGGATTTGACTAGATTTAGTAAGCCTACCTTTTGACCAATTCGAATAGAAATATAGTTTTTTCAAAAATATCATGTAATTATATATTTTAGAATCCTATTACTTCATATGGTTGGATAATGTACACTTATTCAATACAGGATTAAGTTATGCTCCAATTTCAGTGTCCTTTTGTGAAAAAAATTTCATGTTTGATTAGCAATTTTGTGAGTGTAATTGATCTATCACTTGGGTTAAATTTCCACAATATTATTTAATAGGTAGTGGAACTAATCTAAGCTCCTAATTCCACGATGGGGAAAATTGTTCTTCTGAATGAATCGAGTATTGTTATGGAGGAAGCATATTAATAATCAACAAATAAGGAAATACACTACACACACACACATATAATATGCAATATTTCAAAGCAATCTCTATTACTTCATTACCACTCCATTAATTTCTTACTCACTTGTATATTACAATAATTTGCATGCTTATATAAAGTGTTGAAAATGCTTCGATTTTCTTCCCATTATGTTCAGTTACAAGAGAAGTTAGAATGGTTCAGAAGTTCAACCATTATAGACGACTGGAATACAGAGATACAATTTGTCGTAGTTGTATTGATCACCAATGTCGATGATTCATGTTAAGGTGCTAAATATGTTGATGTCGACATTGAAACTATCGAGGTCATGTCGAGGTGCAAACTTGTCAAATTCAAAGTTAAACCTATCGAATTCTCCAAACAATTCTAACTATTGGGTGGATAATACCTCCTTCCTTAAGAAACAATGGTCCACATTGTTTGCTCGTACATATGAGGAAAATTGTTGGTTAGTTCAGTATAAAAGTACCATTTTCCTTGTTATGGGAGTTGTCTAACTTTAGCCACCTTAAACAAGGGAATTGTGTCCGTCCTTGTATGGCGTATTCATCATCCCACAATGATGTTGCAAGGAAGAGGCTCTTGAACATATTGATCGATGTCTTTGGGTTCTGTTGTTTGCAAGTCATCCGGTTCTAACAGTGGTGTGTGGTATGGTCGAAGTAGATCCACATTAAATACTATATGTAGACCCATGCATGAAATAATGTGGAGTTGGAAATAGTTTTCTCCAATCTGTTTAAGAATACTATACATACCATATCGCAAAGGCTTCATCCTTCTATATGGACCAGTGAATCATTCATTGTTGAGATGCAACTAGACCTGATGCCCAATTTGAAATGAATGAGGGATACAATGCTTATTGTGTCACGCATTAGATTTTGCATTCTCTTATTGCAACATTTCAAGTGATTGTTTATGGATGTTATAGAGTTGATCTTGAAAATTAAATGCTTTTTAAACTTGTCGTCACTCAGAGTCGATGTTGTTCAACGTATCAATGAGCTAATAAAGTCAATGGGTCTTTAGGGTTGAAATACATACTAGATCTCAAATGGACTCTTTCCTATATATATGTGTTGAGCATGATTGTAACTATGTTGTATATATGGGATACTTCCATCCCATGTCCATCAATTCTTGTGTGTGTACATGCAGAGCAGTTGTACTACCAAATGATTCACAAGTTCTGTATGTTCATATGTATGTGGATGGAAATTTCTTGATACAGAGAGTCTTGTGTCGAGCTATTTCAAGATATTATTTCAAAATATGCTGACAAATATGCATATCTGTCAGAAATGATGGTCGTTGCTAATCCATAATGTTTCCAGACATGTTCGAAGAAGAGCTGAATAGTCTGCTACACTATCGTAGACTTCTTGCATGGAATGAGAATGGACATACTGGAAAATATGTCGACTACTACAAAGATCACATCATGTTGGTGTTTACTAGTAGGATATCCCATCAAGTATTCAATATAAATATATTCCCATGGTCTACTAGGAACTAACAAATTCGTGTACAACCATTTTCATTGTTCAGTAGTTTAGAAATGGCACAAACCACACATGATCGAATGTACCTGTTGACGTCATACTTAAGTGAAGGAAAATAGAGATACTTTTGGATGATGGAAATATCCTTTCCTAATCCAAATTTTCCTGTAGTATTGTTATAGTGCATGTCCCAAATGAGATTTTTGTGGAAATTGAACCCAAGTGATATATCAATTACACTAACAAAATTGCTAATCAAACATGCAAAATTCACACAAAAGGAGACCGAAATTGGAGCACAACTTAATCATGCATTGAATAAGTGTACATTAGAAAACCATATGAAGTAATAGGCTGCTCAAATATATAATTACATGAGAGATTCGAAAGCACTAGGCTGCTATTTGAATTGGTCAAAAAGAAAGCTTACTAAATATAGTCAAATCCCCCATAGGTGCAAGAAATAATTTCCAAATCTATGAAGATGCTCATGAATAGAATAAAGAAAGTGGGAAATCTGATAAGTGATGGAAATAAAACTCTTTCATGATATTACTTGGAGAAAAGGAAGTAGGATGATGTGGGAAGAAAACAAGGCAAGTTCTCATATACTAGCTCTTCCTTTATGCCTTAAAACTGTTGTAAAGCAAGGAATCTTTTAGAAAAAAGAAGAATTGAGATTTTAGGAACCATTAATAAAAGAAGACTTGCTAAAATGGTTTCCATGATGATTCCAAAGTGCTCCATGACCCAGTTTAGCAAGTATTGACTTAGAGGTACATGTGTAAGCCAACTTACATAGAGAGGAATCTAGGAATCTAGGAATAAGAAAAAAATGATTAATTAATGTAAAATATGGGTAACTATGGGTTGATTATTCTAACACCCCACCTTAATACTGAATTTATGAGTAAATATAAGAAAAATATAGGGCCTAGCAGTAAGGTTTAGTCACCCTTTACATACTGCATGTCCATACAACCAAGGAAAGAGGAAAAAAACCAGTTGGAAAAATCCTCCCTTAAACATGGACAAGAAACAAAATTTTGGAAATATTTTCATCAATAATGCTTCACCACATTATCAACAATCCCCAACATTGATTTGAGATTAATGAAGGTCTTATCACAAAACAATTTGGTGGATATGTCTTCTACTTGCTCTGAAGATGCACAGTAGATTATAGAAATGGTACCATCATGCAAAAGCTCCCACAAAGAGTGGATATTTCGCACAAAGGGAACTCTCAAATTGAGATCTAGTACAACTAGTGTCACTAGTATTTCCAGCTAGTTCCCCAGCTGCATGAATGGTCCTTTATTCCCATTTTGGTATTGTAGGGATGTTAGGTTCTCCAATTAAATCTTCATTATCAGACATTAGAATCAGAAAACTCATTAGTCTCTTCACTTACAATCATAGGTTGTGGTGATGAAGAGGACTCTCCAACTTCAACTACTGCTAAAGGCTCTTCTTCGAACTGAACACTTCTTTCAATGAAATATTTGTTTGTAGTCAAGTTGACCAGCTTGTACCCTTTTGAATATTTAGAATACCCAACAAATAGGCACTCTTGGCTTTGGGGCTGCAAATACTTCCTCTTTTTAGTTGGAATTCTAGCCCAAGCTTTTGAGCCAAAAATCCTGAAATGGGTCACATCTGGCTTGTGCCCACTCCAAGCTTCGAAATAAGTAATACCATCAAGTTTCTTATGTGGTACCCTATTCTTGATATTGGATGCATAGTTGATAGAATCAACCCAAAACTTTTGTGGCAAATTTTTAGCCCCCATCATGCAAGTTGTCATCTCCTTCAGTGATCTGTTCTTTCTCTCAACAACGCCATTTTGATGTGGTGTGTAAGGAATAGAATGTTGCATCTAGATACCTACATATTTGAAATACTGGATGAAATCAAACTTGACATAGTCACCACCATTATTATATCTAAGGATCTTGAGTCTCCTCTTAGACTGGTAGTCAACCAAGGCTCGAAAGACCTTGAAGAGGTCAAAAAATTCAGACTTGTGCTTTAGGAAATAGACCCAACAATACCTGGAAAAGTCATCTATGAAGGTGAGTGCATATTTGTCTTGAATCGTGGACATATGAGGAAATGTACCAGAAATTTCACCATGGATCAACTCAATGGGTGCAGAGGTTCTCTCATGACTAGCTCTCTCATACTTGTGCTCTAGGTGTTTTCCTAGGATACAACCTTGACAGACTCCTTTAGAAAACTTGATCTTTGGTAACCCTATGACCATATCTTTATCACTCAAATCAGAAAGATACTTATAATTAATATGGCAAAATATTTGATTCCAAATCTTGCTTTCTCCATTAGCACGAGTAAGAAGAGAAGAGGGGTTTGAGTAGGGTAGAAAATGGGAAAACGTGTATACCTTCAAAGTGTGATCAACAACACCTTTTTCTATGACTTTACCATTTAAAATATCTATTATTTCAACTACATTGGGGGATAAGATGGCATTATTTGGAGACCCAGTGTGATTCATCCGATACACTAACAAGATATTAGAGGCAAGACCTAGAACACATAACACATTATTGAAATTACCATGGTCAAGATAAATCCTTCCCTTTCCCATACTGTCAGTCAGAAATTTATCTCCCAAAACTAATGGTGGACCTTTCAACATGTCAAGAGAGGAGAAGATCTACCTTATCAAAACCATGTGTCTAGAAGCTCCAAAATCAATGATGAAGCAAGGTAATCTTGAGGTGCCAACAACCAAGACATGTACTCTCTCCTTGTCTTCTTAATTTGATTCACCTTCCCTCTTATTTGGGAAAATAGGAAGGGGGATGTTGTTCTTCTCTAGGATTTGGGGCAACATGTCAGTTTGATTTTTCATACAAGAGCTGTCTGGATGATATCCCTTACTGCAATGTGCACACTTACTCATTTCTCCTTTGTTCTTCTTGGATATTGATGGATCCTCTTGAGACTTTGACTTGTCTCTCTTTTTCTCAGGTGGTTTTTTATCTTTTTTCTTTCTTTTTGAATCCACCTTTGAATCTCCAGCAACCAAAGATTCATCTTTGGAAGGTTTGATGGTGTCCATCATCACCAATTTATCTTCCTCCTGGGTGAGGGATTCAATGAACTCAGAAAGCTTAGGAATATTCCAAGTTTGAGATGTCAATTTAGTGGCATGGAGGGTCAAAACAAACACTAAATAGTTAGCACCAATATTAGAGAGTATGGTCAGGACTATTCTCTCTTCCTTATTTTCGATCCCACACTGTTTTAGCTACAAAACAAGCCCCTGAAACTTGGAAAATTAGAGTTGAAATGATTCAAAGCTACTGGGATTCAAGGAGATCAATTAATTCTTGACTTGATGTCCTCTCATCTCATCTGTATTTCCAAAACTCTCTTCAATATTTTCCCACACCTTATTAGGATATTTCATTAAATCAAAATGAAAGAGGATGTCACTTGAAATGCTCAAGCACAAAATACCATAGGCCTCATCCCTCCTGTTGTGCCATTTGATTTTTTGTATAGCTACATTGGGATATACCTTAGTAGCCATGGTAACCCTATAGATACATTTTTCTCTCAAAAATATCTCCATCTCATCTTTCCATTCAAATAAATTGAATAGCGTCAAGATGATCCTTTGAGATTTGTCCATATCTCAGCTCATGTGCCCTTCAGTCAGCAAAATGCGCTCCTAGTCAGTGATGTCAAACCTACAATAAAAATTTGGAAAGAGATGAATTGATATACAAAGGCTATAATACCATGTGGAAATTGAACCCAATTGATTGATCAATGACACTCACAAAATTGTTAATCAAACATGCAAAATTCACACAAAAGGAGACTGAAATTGGAGCATAAATTAATCATGTATTGAATAATTGTACATTATCCAAACATATTAATTAATAGGCTGCTAAAATATATAATTACATGATATATTTGAAAAAACTAGTTTTCTATTCGAATTGATCAAAACATAGGCTTACTAAATCTAGTCAAATCCCCCATAGGTGCAAGAAAGAATTTCCAAATCTATGAATATGCTCATGAATAGGATAAATAAAGTGGGAAATCTTATAAGTGATGTAAATACACTTCATTCATTCTTTTTTGGGGAGAAAAGGAAAGAGGATGATGTGGGAAAAAACAAGGCATGTTCTCCTAGACTAGCTTTTCCTTTCTGCCTTAAAACTACTGTAAAGCAAGGCAGGTTTTAGAAAAAGAAGAACTACACTTTTAGGAACCTGGAATTAAAAAATACTTGCTAAAATAGTTTCTAGGATGATTCCAAAGTGCTCCATGACGCAATTTAGCAAGCATTGACTTCTAGGTGCATGTGGAAGCCAACTAGCATAGAGAGGAATCTAGGAATAAGACAAAAATTATTAATTAATGTCAAATATGGGTAACTATGGGTTGATTATTCTAACACATATTATAAATATATTTTTTTTAGGTAATCTCCAAAACTACCTTTTCTGTGTGATTTTTTTGGACAACCTATAAAGCTATTTTGTCCAATCATTGACTACTTTTTCTGTTCTCAGTTGTTGGAACTTCCTCCCATTTATCTATATTTTCCAACATTTCTATTTCAGGCGATGTTGATATGGGCCCAAGTCCTCGACAATACTTAAATGTGATATAGGCCCAAGTTCTTTGAAGGATTTTAACTTCATAAAGCCTTTTTATTCTTCTTTAAGAAATGCCACCCAAGTCATCTGTATAATCAACGATTAATAACATAAAGTAATGTACACCTTGAAAGCATTTAGCCCTTGTTGTTCAACCAAGATCAATGTGAATTATTTATAATGGCTAAGGGGTTGTATTCTCTTTGACCTAGAAGCTTATTTTTGTTTTCTTCCCATGAAGACAGTGTCTACAAACATGATTTGGTGGTTTTATGATCTTTGGAAAAATCCTTATAGCTCCCTTCTTACTAACTTTTACAATATTTTAACAGTTCAAGTGCCCCATCATTTTATGCCATAGAAATTTTTTATCAATTTGACTCATATAACATTGTTCTTCATTTTCTAGAATATACACATTGCTTGGAGTTCTCACAGTAGTCCCAACAAGTTTTCCTGAATCTTTTCTTCTTATTTCACACTTCTTGGAATCGAATATACATATGTGTCCTTGATCACATGTTTGGATCACACTTAAAATATTAGGTTTTATGTTCTTTACAAGAAAAAAATATTCATCTTTCATCTTGTCTCTAAGAGCCATTATACCCTTCCCAATTATTTTAGAGGATAGATTATCTCCAAAAGTGACTTTTCCTTTTCTATTTATTTTTAGGCTTATAAACTTATTTGGGTCTCTTGTCATGTGTTTTGAGAATACACTATGCACATGCCATAGATTTTTTTTCATTTCACATAGAGATATTGAACATTCCACATCATCCTTCTTCTTCCAATTCTTCCTCTCCTCATTTCCTTGAGATTTCATGGTGTCATTCTCCATAGGAGTCAATAGTTTACAAATTCTCGCAATATTTTTTTGATTACAACATTTGTAACATTCTATACTATAACTATGTAGAGGAGAAAAAGAATTATAGTTTCTCCCTTTTTTATTGATTCTAGTAAAATTATTCTTATAGAAAGGAGATTGTGATGTAATTCCTTTCCCAATAGGAACCATCAGAATACAATTTCTATCTATATGTCCAAAATCGTTATATGCATAGCAATTTCCCAAAAAGAGTTGTCGATGTCTGCTTGGCACATTATCTGTCCTACTTTCATTTTGAGAGAGAAATTTTTTGATGGTATTCCTTTACAACTAGTCTCTACTGGATTATTATTAAACCCACTCATAACTTAGGATAAAATATTTAATCATTATTTGATCAAATTTCCTAACCACTAGCTAATTAGTTGGCATCCACTTGCACCTTAAAGTCAACACATGCCATATATACCCAAAGAATGATATATTTCTGATTCTAGATTGATCTTCACCACTTTGTGGACATCCAGAATTGGTAACTGTGCTTTACTGCAGATTCATCTTTAGTATGCTTTATCCATATTGTTTGTGGATAAGGTAAATCTCGTTAACCAGGAAGCTGGTCTATTTTGTTGAAAACCTATCCTTCATGAATTTATCTCCATACTCTATGATTATCATGTTTTTCCATCACTCTTGACAACTCACACATGATTTTCTATTTTTTTAGGTCCTTGACGGATTTGGCAAGTGCTTTAGCCACCTATGGGGGTTTATCATATTTTGGCAAGTAAGTCTTTTTGATATTTATGAGTTGTATCCATACAACTCAATTTTTCCTATGATGGGTGTAATATTTATCTACACTATGATTCATCATTAATTCATGGAATGATACACTCCAATATTCATCTCTTCATTCATGTGATTCAAACTCTTTTCTTCTCCCTATTTTTCCTGTGTATGCTTGTGAGAATTATCTTAGTAGCAAGATATATTTCTTGTTATTATTCTTAGCATATTTTTTCATATCATTGGAGCTATTATTTATACATGGTATCAGATCACAAGGAAACTGAAGTTCTACAGATTTGAGGAGCTATACGTTCTCTCTAGCAGAGTGCATCCAGTCTTCTATCCCTCTTTAAAGAAGAGTTTGTCTAAGCTTACAATATTTTCTCCTAGTTTTTTTTTGTAGTTTGTAGAGATTATCACCCAGATCATATCAACAATTTCAATATGGATTCAAAATTTCCTCTACTATCTCCTTTAAACTGTGCTGATTGGAAGCCAAAGATGAGCGCATACTTGAAGATTCAATGCCTCTTTGATGTCTCCATTGGTGTATTGAGTGAACCTAAGTATTATGAAGAGAATATTGGATGGATTAATAATTTTAATAGATATTATGGAATCATGTGCTTGGAAATGTCTCCAAATATACATCATCTCATAGATTTTGCTAAATATCCATTTGAGATTTCAAACAATTTGGAAATTTATTTTGGTATGCATGAAGTTGAAGATGAAGCATGGAGTGAACCTAGAATCTCCTCATATTATCTATGTCAATATGTCTTGGCCTCTACATTATCTTATGAAATTATTCATGATGAAGCTTCTCACACAATTCATCTTAGTGCTACTCTCTTTGATTCGAATGCTTCCTCCTTCAATCAATAAGAAAATATTGAAGATCCATCTTTTTATGTTTCTCTTGAAGGTGATTCATCTTCTTGTGATTTTGAGGATGAAAAGGAAGTGAAAAATGGATATTTTATTTTTGTTTATGATGATTCACTCACACAATCATTGTTCTCTATGTCTTCTATCTCAGATTCTGAGATTTATGTGACAGATCATTAACACTTCGTGCATAACTCTTTCATTGATGGTGCTCAACCAAGTGACTTTCAGGATGTTTTACTAGCCATATCAAGTCCAAATAGTATATTTCCACTTACCATACTTTATCTCATGTGTTTTTTCATCTCATCCTTTGTTCTTGGCATCAATCCTCAAATCCTCTTTGAATATTTTGAACATCTCCTTCCTTCCTCCTTTAATACTTCTATCATAGAGGATTCATTATCAATGTATTCCCATAAGTATACTGATATTATTATATGTGTTCTTTTGGATTCCTTGGGAGCTATATCAACCCATGGAGCCCATGCATTCACACTCTTTGATCCTATCCCTTCTCTATGTTCCTACACGATCACTTGCACACATTCTCTCTATGTAAATGAAGTTAGAGACCTCATACATTCGCTTGGACTCTAATTTCACCTATATGGAGTTAAATTAATCTCTATGGGTTCAAATTTCAAGTCATTACATCATTTTGGAGCTGATTACAACTCTCAAGAGATTTCACATCATTGGATCTCAGTTGTTCTACAAGGTCCTAGTTTCCATCCTGCAGTTGTCCTTGATCCGGGTGAGCATATTTTTCTTCTTTCCAAGAAGAAGATTCCTCCAGACATCAATATTTAGTTTGGAGCAGCATCAACATCATTTTTGGTTTTCCTCTCATGTCCTATCTTGATGGAATATTTTTCCCATGTGGTTTTGTCTCTTTCCTCAAATTGTTTGGACATAATAATTATTAAAGGGTGACCATATCCTTGTTGTTGGGTCCTATATGCATCCATATTTTTGAGATAAAATCATAAATTTGGACTTAAATGGGGGTTTTTGAATATTATTAAACCCACTCATAACTTAGGATAAAATATTTAATCATTATTTGATTAAATTCCTACCAACGTGCTACCAACTAGCTAATTAGTTGGCATCCAATTGAACCTCAAAGTCAACACATACCCTCTATACCTAGGAGTGCTTTCCTTCTTATTCTGGGTTGGTATTGACCACTTTATGGACATCCATAATTGGTAACTGTGCTTTCCTGTAGATTCTACTTTATTTTGCTTTATCCGTCTTTTCTGTGGATAAGGTAAATCTAGTTACCTAGGAAACTGCTATCTTTTGTTTCCAACCCATACTTCATGTATTTCTATTCATATTATAGTATTAGCATTTCTTTCCATCACTATTGATAAATCATTCATTTTTTTTCTATTTTGTGAGGTTCTTGACTAATTTGGGAAGTTCTTTAGCCACCTATGGGGGTTTATCATATTTTGGTAAGTCATTCTTTTTGAGCTTTATGAGTTGTCTCCATACAACTTGATTTTTCCTATGATGAATGTAATATTTATGTATACTATGATTCATCATTAATTAATGGAAGGATACACTCCAATATTCATCTCTTCATTCATGTGATTCAGTCTCTTTTCTTCTCTTTATTTTTCATGTGTATGCTTGTGATAATTATCTTAGTAGCAAGATCTATTTTTCGTGCTTCTTCTTAGCATATTTTATCATATCATTGGAGATATTATTTATTCAATATCATAAACGCATCATCATAACTTCTTTTGTTTCCTTCTTTATTTATGAAGGGGGATTGTTCTGTCTTCTTTCCTTTGCCATAACCTACTTCAGTTTTATTAGTAGATGATCATTGACAATTTAGGATGTCATCGAGTTTTTGAACTACTCTTAAATTTTTAATGAAGAGATTATTCATTTGTCTTCTTTCTAAGCAATATCAATTCACTTCGAAGTTTTCTAATTCTTGCTCTCTTTTCTTGAGTTGTTGTTCTAGATTGTTTTCAACCTTTTTGGATTCTTGAAGCTGATTTTTTAAGTCAACAATAATTCTTTCCACATCATTGTTTTTCTCCTCATTCTCTCATATGAATTTTTTATTTTTTGTGCATCCTTTCATACTTCCTTGATTCTTCAAGAGCACTTACAAGTCCTTCTTCAAGCTCTACTACACCTTCTACTTCTTCTTCAAGGATTATGTTATATATTCTCGTGAATATGACTTCAACATATTCATATTCACTAGAATCATTTGAGTTGTTATCATCCATGGAATATGTTAAGTCATGAACTTGTCACCTTCAATTTTATATTTTGTTTGTGATTGTTATTTTAGGTTTGCTCATATGCTTAGATTTTCTCATTTGCTTACCTTAGAAAATTTTTGGTTTTAATTGAGATTTTGAGTTTTTCTTTAGGTTTTCCTTTAAGTTTGTTCTTTTTAGGTCTTGAAGGGTTTGATAGGACATTATGTTGAATAATTGGTTCACAAATAGCACCATGATAAAAAGTTTAACATTTAAAAACTCATTCAAAATGGAAATAATGACAAAAAGGTGCCAAAATTGATTTTAAATTATTCTTGTAGTGCAACTGCCAAAAGTTTACACAGCGGCGCTACAAGAATATCGAGCGCGCCGAAATCACCGGTTTTTAAGCAAATTTCACCCACGATTTTGGTTTTTTGATGACTAATCACATGCTTAAAGGATTTTGATATGTGTTTCTTCAGTAATGATCATGAAAACAGGTGTGTTTTACAGCATGGAGGAGATCGTGGAAAATCATTAGTTAGAGTTGGGTGAATTGTGACAAGTAGACAAATGAGCCTAGATTGAAGTGAAAGGAGTTCTTCATACATGCATTACGGAACTAGAGATTAAGTGGAGCGAGGAAATTTGCCCAAAATCCAGAAGTTGCAGTTACAAAGGGGAGTTAGGGCTTTCACAGTTACAGAGAAGATTTAGGGATTTCTCGTCGCGCCAGATGGAAGCAAATTGGAGATCCGAAGACACTTGGATAGTTTAATTTGACAATCAGATAGATCAAGGATTGATTTTAAACCTCTGCAGCAGGAGAGGAATAAGGTATTCCGTGTTAATCTGATAATGGCTGCTAAATTGGGGCTTTCCCAGTAAAGCTTGTTTTGTTAAAATTGATTAAGGAAAGCATAAATGTAGGCTTTTGACAAAAATCATGTCGAAGAGATATCAGTCTAAGAGGATTTTAGATGCTATGGCAAGTGAAAAGTTGAAAGGTAGTAGTTGCATTGAACAATTACCCCGTTAAGACCTAAAAATGTGGTAAGGTGAAGCTCTGTTCAATTTGTGGTGACCATGGTTTCATAGATTTAATTGTTACCTGTAAACAGTGCTATGAAGGAGCTGAGCATGTGAATTGCATGAACACCTAGTTTGATTAGGTGTTTGAAACTGAATGGTTTTGGTGCTAAATACAAGTCAGAGCAGAAAGTGAGAAGACATTGGATTTCTCTCATATTTTTTCATCGACTAGATAAACAAATCACGAGTTTATCTAAGAAGTAGGCATTTGGGAGCACTGATGCAAAATCTTTTTGCAAAAGAGGTAGCTCATATGTGGCATTAGAAAGAGCCAAACGTACTATTTGAGAAGAACCATAACACATAGATGTTGTCATGCATTCTAGAGATGATCTAGCATCTAAATGAACAAGCTTGGATGATAGTTAGTTTCAGTAGCATTTTTATTGGAGAGTTTTTGGCACTATGCTGACCTCAATTACTCAAGTCTGGTGTAAAACTTTCCCTGCATTAAAAACAAAAGGCAAACTATTAGAAATAAGAGAAAATAACCAAGAAGAATCGAAGAAGTTGACTTTCAAAAATCTAGAAGCTTGATAAAAAAGAGCTGTTAGGTCGGTAACAGGGCCCTAAAAGTACATAGAATTCAGTCATTGAAAGCAGATGGGAAAAAGTGGTAAAACCAACAGGGCTGAGCCCACTGAACTGAGTTGGATTGACCAATTTCTAGGTTGTGCAGAGCTTTTCCAGAATGTTGGTTGGTTGGATTTTTTCAAGAGGATTGATAGCTATAACACTGAGGTCTCTTATAAATTTGCCCAATGCTATAACCGGGACATGGTAGTATTTGATACTCTAAAGTTTAAGTTCGCTGTGGAGCTAGTTGCTGAAGCTACAGGAGTCAGAAATGAAGGTGAAATGTGGTTCAAAAAGTTGCCTTTCACTTTTAATGCCCAAAGGTACCTTTTACCTAGAATTACTCCAAACTGGAGCAAAGGAATACTAATCTAGAATTACAGAGATGAGTGGGTGCAACCCATTAAATTCCTACAAAGCTATATCACCTGTGAAGGGAGATATGACTATGTCTTCAAATATAATTTTAGGTTCTTACAGCATCTTGTTGGTGAATCTAGAATGAGTCTTCCTTTCTTTTTGTTTAAAAGTTTGCAAAAGATGTCAAGCAGGGTTAAGGGTCATCAGGATCACACTACACAGTCTATTTTCCATCATGGTTTGATCAAATTGATTATCAGTGCTGCTCTACAAAGCGAAGTGAAAACATGGGATTATTTTCTTTTCTGGTCTGGTTTCCAAATTAAGCAGGAAGACCAACAGACCAAAAAGCATGTAGACAAAGGGAAAACCCTAGTTAGGAAACTAGGTCAGAAAATCAAATCTGAAGATAAAAAATAAGTTAAACTTGAAGAAGCACCAGAGCCCTCAAAGGGAAACTATGAACATCAGTAGTCTTCAGCTGATAATAAGGACAAAAGCTCACTGTTTATAAAAGAAGAAGATCAACCTGTGAAAAATATGGCGCTAGCAAAAGCTTTCAGTGAGGAGAAAACTGTTGTCATAGAAAAGATTGTTGTAAAGGAAGAAAGCATCCAGGCCCAAAAAAGAAGCCTTATTACTATTTTATCTGAAGATGAAGGATATTTTCTAGAGGGAGATGAGTTGGTAGTCAAAGCTGAAGCTAGGATTGGTACATACATGGAATGCTCCAATCCAGAATATATCACAGTGAGGCCAAAGAAAAATCTAATCAAGGTTAAAGCTATGGAGTTTGCCACGGTTAGACATCAAGGAAGAACTTTGAAGATGCTGGGAGATATTTCCCCAAGATGGAGACCTAAAACCATGCCTAAAAAAAAATTAAGGCTGAATATGAAAAAGTTGCTTAACGCTAGATTAAATACAAAAGAAGTGACTGTGCTTGATGATGATTCTTTAGATGAAAAACCAAAGAATGAGGAAGAAGCAGTTCTTAAAACTCCAGTTTCTCATCATACAAAGTGAAAAAATCCATTGAAGTTATCAGAAGAGATTGGTCTCACTGACACAAAGCTATCTGCTATCTTTCTGGAATTAAGGGGTGGATTGTTGAAATAAGAACAACAAAAGGAGACTAAGGTTTCTAATTCTGAAGACCAGCACTTGATGGATAAATATAAACCTACTGCAGCAGTGAGTCAGGAAAGCCCTAGTGTACATGGTGTATCTTCAGAAATGCTGCCAAAGGATGAAGACATTTTCAGAAAGTTAGATATTCAATGGCTACCCAGTGAGATGCAGGATACCACAACAGGGAAGGATTTTGACTCAGAAAGGGAGAACCTGCAGAGAACCATCAAACAATACAAGCATCAAATAGATTACATGTAGGAAACTAATGATGGTCTAATCCTAGCAAACAGAAGAATCAGGGAGGATCTACAAGAATCAAATGATCATTATCAAGAGCTTACTGCAGTTTCCAAGGAGGCCCTGAAGAGAAAGAGATGCACAGATTTACAATGTGTAGAATTGAAGCAGACTGTCAGATGTTTGCAGCAGCAGAATGAAAAACTTACAAAAATGTTAGTAGATATGGAAGCTGAGTAGAAGAGAGCCAGAAAGAAAGCCCAAGCTTTGGATGGAATAGCCTTACTATCTGAAGCTGCTAAGGACCTTTAAGTTTTGTTAGTCAGTCAGTTACTTGTTTTGTCTTTTAAGAAAATACTTTAGTTAGTCAGCATTGGTTATGTTTTTAAAGAAATACTTTATTTTGTAAATGTAATTTCACTTTACCCCATCGATGAGTTGGTTGAAGATAGTTAGGGTTTAGACCCTAACTGATTTTTTGAGAAACAATATTTAGATAGATGAGAAAGAGAACAAAGGGTTCTACTTTTTGGTTGGCTTAAGGAGGTCTATGACTTGTTTATGAGCTAAGTACATAACTCTCATCTGTATTTGTTGAGCAGAATTATGAAATATATGATCTATATTACCCTTCATAATGTGTTTTAGCTTCATCTTTGGCTTGTTTAGCTACTTGACTGATATATTCATTTCTGGTTTATGATTTCTTTGCTTGTAATGCTTGTCAGTTATGAATGAACTTTAAGATTATATTCTGATTGGTAGATGGTGATTATATTATGCATCTCTGTTCTTATTTATTTATGATTTAGGTCCTACTTGGCTTATGAATGTATTCCCTTCATTCACCAAACATTATTACCAAAAAAAACCTTTCAAAAAACCCTAAACCCTAGTTTTACTTAATTGAATTTTTGAGATTGTGTTGACTTGTTTCTTTATAGCCTTAGAAACAATTTCTGGCACAAACATCTTTGGCGCCGTTGCCGGGGAACAAAGTTGAAAACATATTTTCCCTAGGATACTTATCAGTTTTACTGGTTTAAAGAGGTGAACTTAAACCAGCACATTTTCAAGGCTATTTTTCACCAGATTTGTCACAGTGGCTACTAGAGGAGTGGGAACTAGGAACAGACCTACTTCATCATTACAGTTGGGTGTTGCAGATCCTAAACATATATTGAGGACATCAATAAAGAATAGAAGAGCTCAGTCATTACCCTCCCTATCTGACCCTGAACAGTTGGATGGTTCATTAGCTTCATCTGGGTCAAGAAAAGAAGAAGAAACTTCACCTTGGGTAAAACCAACAATTCCTAACAATAGTTTCCAAATTTTTAACAATCCTCAATCCTTCATAAAAGCTAAAACTACCTCTCCTGGTAAGATACCTCTTTTTCAATTGAAAGTAGGTAAAAACCCCTTTCATCCAAGTTCTAGCCAAACCTATTCATCACCAAAATTAGTTAGTCCAAAAATGGCAGCCCAAAATCAGCCTATAGACATGATGGACCAGATGGTTGCATCCATATATGCACCATTGGTCTTGTCTCAGCCTTTAAATGCATTGCCTGGGGGTGACTATCAGAAATATATTCCTAGATTCAACGGACAGGGGGAAACTACAGCTGAAGAACATTGGGAAGCTTTCCTTAGCTATGCTGATAACCAAAACATTGAGGCTAAGGATGTATGGATGAGAATGTTCATGCAGAGCCTTGATGGAGATGCGAGGAAACGGTTCAAAGAGTTACCTACTAACTTAATCACTATCATTGAAGAACTTCGTGATCTCTTCATGAGACATTGGGGTGATACCAAAGACCATACATACTATATAACTGAATTTGGAGCTCTTAGGAGGAAAAAGGATGAAACAATTGCAGACTTTTCAAAGAGGTTTAACAAGATGTATAGCAGAATTCCTATAGAGATAAATCCTACTGAAACCTCTGCTAAACTGACATATGCAAATGCTTTCGATCATGAATTTTCTTTATTACTAAGAGAAAGGAGACCTATTTCTTTACTGAATATGCAGGATGCAACATTGGAGGTAGAATCTGGCATACTGGCTTCAAATAAGTTAAAGAAAGAAATAGCTCAGTAGCTTTATGACAGAAAAGGAAAGAAGGAAGCAGCCCTAGGAGGTTCAGCTTCTCATTCCACTGAAGGGAAAATTGATGAAATGGCTAAGTTGGTGAAGATTCTAACTGCAAAATTGAACAAATTAGAGCTAGAGAAAAATTCTAGCAAACCTGCTCTAGAAGGTGAACGAAATCCTAATAATCAGAACCAGTTCAGAAGGCAATTTGCTCCCCATTTCATGCCTAGAAAATGAAGGAATAATGATATCTAGTGAGAAAGGAGAAAAAATGAGGACCAAAGAGTGCCACCACCTCTTTAGAACAATGTTGTTGATGAAGAAGAGGTTGATGATGAGCTAATCTTTGAAGATACTGACCAAGATATGAATAATTTTGGAGAAGGACTGGTTGGGGGTTTTGTCACTGAAGAATAATTTCTAAATGCAGAATGCTATGATGCTGACATGTTCGAAATAAAAGAGGATCTCGGTCTAGAAAAGACTGATGTAACTGCTGATATATGTCAAAATGAACTCAAGACGACTGTGAATATGAGGTCAAGTCCAAAACAGGTGGTACAAATCCCGAAAAAGAAGGCAGCTGTCCCTACTAAGCATTCATCTAATCCTGTGATAGAAAAAAGACAAGTTTCAGAAAAACCAAAGAAAAACACAAAGGTTGAAGAGGTAAATAAAACTGTCCAGAATTTCAGTTTGGAGAATAAATTAGGAAATTTAAAGATTCATGTACCTTTAACCAAATTAATAAAAAATCCTTCATATAAATAAACAATCCTTCAGGTGATGAATTCAGCAAGTAATAAGCCTATTTCAGACACAGTAAATCTGCAAGAATAAAATCCTAGGATTTTCATTGGATCAGCCCTGGCTGAAAAGACTGAAAATGAAGTAGGTGCCTCACCCCCATTCTACATCACCATGACAGTCCATGAACAGATGATTCATAATTGCTTGTTAGATTCGGGAGCCTCACACAATCTAATGCCAAAGGCTGTTATGGAGGCTTTAGGTCTGAGTATCACCAAACCTTACCATGATTTGTATGCCTTTGATTCCCAAGCTGTGAAGTGTTTAGGGGTAATAAAAGACATGGTTGTCAGCCTGGCTCAGTTACCCATGAAAAGTGTGATCATGGATGTTGTGGTAGATGATATTACACCAAAGTTTGGGTTACTTCTTTCTCGGTCTTGGGAAAAGAAGGTTGGTGGGACCTTACAAATGGATCTTTCATATGATACTGTTCTTGTGTTTGGAGGAGAAACTAGAAGGCTGTACAAAGAGCTTCAGTTTGCATATATTGTGACAGATGACAAGAACCCTACAAATCATCCACTATATGTTATTGACAAAGACCTGGGAACTTGCATGTTACATTTCAGTGCTGAAGACAATACTGCTGGTTTGTTACAGGTTGAAAAGGAACAGCCAGTAAAATGCAGTAGAGAAGAGGAAGATGAACTGTGGAAATTATACTTTGATGGATCTTCTTGCAAAGAGGGTGTTGGAGCTAGAGTTCTTCTTATATCCCCTAGAGATGAAACAGTAAAGCTGATGTATAAACTTGAGTTTATTACTACAAATAACACTGCTGAATATGAATATTTGCTGTTAGGATTAAAAGCTACCAAAGATTTGGGCATTCAGCAGATTTCTACATATGGCGATTCCGAATTGGTTGTTCAATAGGTGAAGAACAATTATCAAGTGAAGCAGGGTTTGCTGAAAATTTATCAAAATGAGGTATGGGACACGCTTGAAAATTATTTTGTAGCTTTTAATATTACCCATATTCCAATATATCATAATCAGACTGTAGACTCATTGGCCTTGGCTGCCACACACTTTAGAATCCCCAAGACCACTCAGTTGAGGTATCCCATTGAGGTGAGGTACAGACCCTCTGTACCTGATAATGTAAAACACTAGAGAGTGTTCGAGGATGAAATTTAGATTAAAAGGTTTCTAGAACTTACACATGAGTTTTCCAATTCCCTGATTGATCAACAGGAGGGTAAAGAAGAGGGACAGGTGAATGAAATTGCTGAAGATGAGATAGCTGGACATAAAATTATTGAACTAAAAAGCAATTTCATCCCAAAAGGTTTGGTACCTCTGGAAAGAATATTTACAAAGGATGATACACTTTCAAAGCCTGTTGTTCAGTCTTCAGAAGAGAATGTTGTAGAGTGTAGTATTGGTTCTGCAGAACATCCTAGAATGGTCAAAATTTCCAAATCACTTATAGCTGAACAAAGAAATAGGTACATTAAGCTGTTAAAAGAACATGTGGATGTTTTTGCCTGGTCTTATGAGGAATTGAGGACTTATGACACAGGAATCATACAGCATAAAGTCCCTTTAAAACCAAATGTCAAACCTTTTCATTAGAAATTAAGGAGGATTAATACATCCTTGTTTCCTGTTATTGAAAAAGAAGTGAAGAAGTTGTTGGATGCCAAGATCATAGTGCCTCTCAGGTAATCTTCATGGGTGGATAATTTGGTTCCCGTTAGTAAAAAGAATGGAGAAATCAAGTTATGTGTTGACTTCAGAAATTTGAACAGATCTTCATTAAAAGATAACTATCCTCTGCCTAAGATTGAGCAAGTAGTTGGGGCACAAAGGATCTTGATGGTTGATGGTTTCTCAGGGTACAATCAGATCTCTATGCATCCCGATGATAAGGAGAAGACAGCCTTTACAACTCCCTGGGGAACTTTTATGTATGACAAGATGACCTTTGGGTTAATGAATGCTGGAGCAACTTTCCAAAGGGCTATGGATATTGCTTTTGTCGAAGAAAAGGACAAGTTTGTGGTAATCTACTTGGATGATATTACTATTTTCTCACGGTCAAATGATGAACATTTGAAGCATTTGAAGCAGACTTTCTTGAAATGCAGAAAATTTGGCTTGTCTTTAAATCCAAAGAAGTCACACTTTGCTGTACAGGAAGGTAAATTACTTAGTCATTTAGTGTCTACTGATGGTATAAGGATTGATCCTGAAAGGGTAAAACCTATATTGAAAATAAGTTTACCTAGGACTAAAAAGGATGTCCAATCATTCATTGGTAAAATCAACTTTTTGCGTTGGTTTATACCAAACTTTGTTGAAACTATCAAACAGATCACAGTCATGCTGAAAAAGGATCAGGAAGTTAAGTGGACCACAGAGGCAAAGAATGCATTTGAGAAGATCAAAATGGCTCTTACTGAAGCTCCTGTGTTAGTAAGCCCAGATTTTACCAGAGAATTTCTTACATTCTGATTTGCATCAGAAGATACAATAGCAGTTGTTCGGTTGCAGAAGAATAAAGAAGGACTAGAGCAGCCTATTGCATTCTTCAGCAAAACTCTCACAGATTCTGAACTGAAATACCGTATCTTAGAAAAGAAGGCTTATGCTCTGGTAAAGGCTTTAAAGTTTTTCAGAATCTATGTTCTGCATTCTAAAGTTATTTCATTTGTGCCTAATGTTGTTGTAAAATATGTTTTGACACAGCCTGATAGTGAAGGGAAAAGAGGTAGGTGGATTGCTAAAATCATGGACTATGATGTAGATATCAGACCTACCAAACTTTTGAAGGGACAAGGTTTAGCCAAGCTGCTGGCTGAATCAAATTGTCAAGCTATGGGATTGCATGTCATGGATGAAGAGTTAGCTCAGGAAGAAGATCTAGCAGTCTTAGAAAAATAGAGGATCATGGACTATTATTCAACATCTACATGGTATGGAGACATTGTGCATTTTCTGTTGTTTTTGCAATGTCATGAGCATTTAGATAGGAAAGCTGCCAGATCCTTAAAGCTTAAAGCTACTAAATATTGTCTAGTAGAAGAGCAGTTGTTCTAGAAAGACCCAGGTGGTGTTCTACTCGGGTGCTTGGATAAATCCGAAACTGAAGGAATGATTTCTGAATCTCATGAGGGTGCTTGTGGAGGCCACAAGTACTCGAAGGCAATAACATACAGGATTTTAAGAGCTAGATATTATTGGCCCTCTTTGTTTGAAGATGTTTATCAGAAGGTAAGAGCCTGTATCCCCTATCAGAAGTTTATTGGCAAACAAAAATTGTTGTCATTGCCCCTGAGACCTATTGCAATAAGTTCTCTTTTCAGCAATGGGGTCTGGATTTTATTGGGGAAATAAATCCAGCTTCTTCAGGACAACATCGTTGGATTCTAACTGCAACAGACTTCTTTACCAAATGGGTGGAAGCCATCCCTACTAGGAATGCCACAGACAAAGTAATCATGGAATTTATTGAAGAAAACATCCTGAGTAGGTTTGGGTGTCCTCAGAAATTAGTGACAGATAATGTAAAGGATTTCAATTCCAAGGCAATGGAAGCCTTTTGTGAAAAGAATGGTATTTTGCTGAAGCACTCAACTCGTTACTATCCCTAGGGCAATGGTTTGGATGAATCCTCTAATAAAAACATCATCCAGAGTATCAAAAAATTGCTCAAGCATAACAAGAGATCATGGGATTCAATGCTGAAATATGCATTATGGGCTGCTAGGATAACAGTCAAACAAGCAATTGGAACTTCTCCCTTCCAGTTAGTTTATGGTACAGATGTAGTTTTTCGTTCAATTGGGAATCCCAGTTATGAAGTTTCTTCAGAATTGCCAGGAGGAACCAAATGATATGCAGAGGAGGATTTATGAGATGATAGAGTTACAACAGAATAGGGAAAAGGTGCAAGAAAGTGCACAGTTGTACAGATTGAAGATAAAAAGTAGATTTGACAAGAAAATCAAAGATAGCACTTTCTCAGTTGGTGATATGGTTTTGAGGTGGGATGCCAGGAAAGAGCAAAAAAGGAAGCATGGTAAGTTTGACAACCTCTGGTTTGTCCCTTTCTTAGTGTCTAAAATTTTGGAGAATAACACTTTTGTCCTCCATTCTTTGGATGGTGAGGAATTGTCAAGTCCAGTCAATGGACGATTCCTCAAGCATTTTTACAGTCATTGAGGAGATTTTCACTTTTCATTGTACATACCAATGTGAGTGAAGCATAATAAAGACTCCATAACCCAATGGAAATTTTGTAAACAAGTAGGTAGCAGAAAATAAGGCACTGGTCTACAGGTTCTTGAAGCCTCACAGGGAGGACTTCATCCCGCAGCTGGAGCCAGATGTTAAGTCATGAACTTATCACCTTCAGTTTTATATTTTGTTTGTGATTGTTATTTTAGGTTTTCTCATATGCTTAGATTTTCTCATTTGCTTACCTTAGAAAATTTTTGGTTTTAATTGAGATTTTGAGTTTTTTTTTAGGTTTTCCTTTAAGTTTGTTCTTTTTAGGTCTTGAAGGGTTTTATAGGACATTATGTTGAATAATTGGTTCACAAATAGAACCATGATCAAATTTTAACATTTAAAACCTCATTCAAAATGGAAATAATGACAAAAAGGCGCCAAAATTGATTTTAAATTATTCTTGTAGCGCAATTGCCAAAAGTTTACACAGCGGCGCTAAAAGAATATCAAGCGCGCCGAAATCGCTAGTTTTTAAGCAAATTTCTCCCATGATTTTGGTTTTTTGATGACTAATCACATGCTTAAAGGATTTTGATATGTGTTTCTTCAGTAATGATCATGAAAACAGGTGTGTTTTACAGCATGGGGGAGATCGTGGCAAATCATTAGTTAGAGTTGGGCGAATTGTGACAGGTAGAAAAATCAGCCTAGATTGAAGTGAAAGGAATTCTTCATACATTCATTACATAACTAGAGACTAAGTGGAGCGAGGAAATTTTCCCAAAATCTGGAAGTTGCAGTTACAAAGGGGAGTTAGGGCTTTCACAGTTACAGAGAAGATTTAAGGCTTTCTCGTCGCGCCAGATGGAAGCAAATTGGAGATCTGAAGACACTTGGATAGTTGAATTTAACAATCAGATAGCTCAAGGATTGATTTTAAACCTCTGCAACAGGAGAGGAATAAGGTATTCCATGTTAATCTGATAATGGCTGCTAAATTGGGGCTTTCCCAGTAAATCTTGTTTTGTTAAAATTAATTAAGGAAAGCATAAATGTAGGCTTTTAACAAAACTCCTGTTGAAGAGATATCAGTATAAGAGGTTTTTAGATGCTGTGGAAAGTGAAAATTTGAAAGGTAGCAGTTGCATTGAATAATTACCCTATCAAGACCTGCAAATGTGGTAAGGTGAAGCTCTGTTCAATTTGTGGTGACCATGGTTTCACAGATTTAATTGTTACCTGTAAACATTGCTATGAAGGAGCTGAGCATGTGAATTGCATGAACACCTAGTCTTATTAGGTGTTTGAAACTGACTGGTTTTGGTGCTAAATACAAGTCAGAGCAGAAAGTGAGCAGACATTGGATTGCTCTCATATTTTTTCATCGACTAGATAAACAAATCACAAGTTGATCTAAGAAGCAGAAATTTGGGAGCACTGATGCAAAATCTTTTTGCAAAAGAGATAGCTCATATGTGGCATTAGAAACAGCCAAATGTACTATTTGAGCAGAACCATAACACACAGATGTTGTCATGCATTCTAGAGATGATCTAGTATCTAAATGAACAAGCTTGGATGATAGTTAGTTTCAGTAGCATTTTTATTGGAGAGTTTTTGGCACTCTCTTGACCTTAATTACTCAAGTCTGGTGTAAAACTTTCCCTACAGTAAAAACAAAAGGTAGACTGTTAGAAAGAAGAGAAAACAGCCAAGAAGAATCGAAGAAGCTGACTTTCAAAACTCTAGAAGCTTGAGAAAAAAGAGCTATTAGGTCAGTAACAGGGCCCTAAAAGTACACATAATTCAGTCATTGAAATCAGATGGGAAAAAGTGGCAAAACCAACAGGGCTGAGCCCACTGAACTGAGTTGAATTGACCAATTTCCAGGTTGTACAGAGCTTTTCCAGAATGCTGGTTGGCTGGATTTTTTCAAGAGGATTGATAGCCATAACACTGAGGTCTCTTATAAATTTGCCCAATGCTATAACTAGGACATGGTAGTATTTGATACTCTAAATTTTAAGTTGACTATGGAGCTAGTTGCTAAAGCTATAGGAGTCAGAAATGAAGGTGAAATGTGGTTCAAAAAGTTGCCTTTCACTTTTAATACCCAAAGGTACCTTTTACCTGGCATTACTCCAGACTGGAGCAAAGGAATACTAATGTAGAATTTCAGAGATGAGTGGGTGGAGCCCATTAAAGTCCTACAAAGCTATATCACCTATGAAGGGAGATATGCCTATGTATTCAAATATCATTTTAGGTTCTTACAGCATCTGGTTGGTGAATCTAGAATGAGTCTTCCTTTCTTTTTGTTTAAAAGTTTGCAGAATATGTTAAGTAGGGTTAAGGGGCATCAGGATCACACTACACAGTCTATTTTCCATCATGGTTTGATCAAATTGATTATCGGTGATGCTCTACAAAGAGAAGGGAAAACATGGGATTATTTTCTTTTCTGGTCTAGTTTCCAAATTAAGCAAGAAGAGAAGCAGACCAAAAATCATGTAGACAAAGGGAAAACCCTAGTTAGGAAACTAGGTCAGAAAATCAAATTTGAAGATAAAAAATAAGTTAAACTTGAAGAAGCACCAGAGTCCTCAAAGGGAAACTATGAACATCAGCAGTCTTCAGTTGATAAAAAGGACAAAAGCTCACTGTTTATAACAGAAGAATATCAACCTGTGAAAAATATGGCATCAATAGAAGCTTTCAGTGAGGAGAAAACTATTGTCATAGAAAATATTGATGTAAAGCAAGAAAGCATCCAGGCCCAACAGAGAAGCCCTATTACTATTTTATCCGAAGATGGAGGATATTTTCTAGAGGGAGATGAGTTGACAATCAAAGCTGAAGCCAGGATTGGTACATACACGGAATGCTCCAATCCAGAAGATATCACAGTGAGGCCAAAGAAAAAGCTAATAAAGGTTAAAGATATGGAGTTTGCCACAGTTAGACATCAAGGAAGCACTTTAAAGATGCTAGGATATCTTTCCCCAAGATGGAGGCCTAAAACCAGGCCTAAAAACAAATTAAGGATGAATATGAAAAAGCTGCTTAACCCTAGATTAAATACAAAAGAAGTGACTATCCTTAATGATGATTCTTCAGATGAAAAACCAAACAATGAGGAAGAAGCAGTTCTAAAAACTCCAGTTTCTCATCATACAAAGGGAAAAAAGCCATTGAAGTTAGTAGAAGAGATTGGTCTCACTGACACAAAGCTATCTGCTATATTTCTGGAATTAAGGGGTGAATTGTTGAAAGGAGAACAACAAAAGGAGACTGAGGTTTCTAATTCTGAATACCAGCACTTGATGGATAAATCTACACCTACTGTAGTAGCGAGTCAGGAAATCCCTAGTGTACATGGTGTATCTTCAGAACTGCTGCCAGAGGATGAAGACATTTTCAGAAAATTAGATATTCCACGGCTACCTAGTGAGATGTAGGATACCACACCAGGGAAGGATTTTGACTCAGAAAGGGAGAACCTACAGAGAACCATCAAACAATACAAGCATCAAATGGATTACATGCAGGAAACTAATGATGGTCTAATCCTAGAAAACAGAAGACTCAGGGAGGATCTACAAGAATTAAATGATCATTATCAAGAGCTTACTGCAGTTTCCAAGGATGCCCTGAAGAGAAAGAGAAGCACAGATTTACAATGTGTAGAATTGAAGCAGACTGTCAGATGTTTGCAGCAGCAGAATGAAAAACTTACAAAAAGGTTAGTAGATATGGAAGCTGAACAGAAGCGAGCCAGGAAGAAAGCCCAAGCTTTGGATGGAATAGCCTTACTAGCTGAAGATGCTAAGGACCTTTAAGTTTTGTTATTCAGTTAGTTACTTGTTTTGTCTTTTAAGAAAATACTTTAGTTAGTCAGCATTGGTTATGTTTTTAATGAAATACTTTGTTTTGTAAATGTAATTTCACTTTACCCCATCGATGAGTTGGTTGAAGACAGTTAGGGTTTAGATCCTAACTGATTTTTTGAGAAACAATATTTAGATAGATGAGAAAGAGAACAAAGGGTTCTACTTTTTGGATGGCTTAAGTAGGTTTGTGACTTGTTTATGAGCTAAGTACATAACTATCATCTGTATTTATTGTGCAGAATTATGAAATATATGATCTATATTACTCTTCAGACTGTGTTTTAGCTTCATCTTTGGCTTGTTTAGCTACTTGAATGATATATTCATTGTTGGTTTATGGTTTCTTTGCTTATAATGCTTGTCAGTTATGAATGAACTTTAAGATTATATTCTGATTAGTACATGGTGAATATATTATGCATCTCTGTTCTTATTTATTTATGATTTAGTTCCTGCTTGGGTTATGAATGTATTCCCTTTAGTCACCAAACATTATTACCAGAAAAACCTTTCAAAAAACCCTAAACCCTAGTTTTACTTTATTGAATTTTTGAGATTGTGTTGGCTTGTTTCTTTATATCCTTAGAAACAATTTCTGGCACAAACAGAATAAAAGGTATTTTTTTTAAATCATTTGGTCTTATTTGAATCTTCAGGGTTACTCATCATCATCTTCGTGTTTGGGATAAGGGAATTTGGAAGAAAAGTGACCAGTTCCCCCATAGTTAAAACATTTTAAGGGTAATTTCCCTTTGTACTTACCAGTACCTCTCTTAAGACTTTTAACAAGTGCTTCTTCACAATCAGAGTCTTTTGATTGAATATTTTTCTTAGATTTCTTAGCTACCATAGATGCTTTAAAATATGCTTCCTTCCTTTGAGAATTATCTTACCAAATCCTCATTTAATAAGCTATGACGATCGCATATAGTTCTTCCATGGTGATTTTATCAAGAGCTTATCTATATTTTAGGGTGGAAATATTCGGATTGTGAATCGTTGTAATTGATCTTAGCACTTTTTCAACTATTTCCTTTTCTTTCAATTCTGCTCCTAGCCCTTGAATTGCATTAACGATTTCATCAATTCTCTCAAAGTATTCTGAAATGTTTTCTTCTTCCTTATTTTTTAGACTTTCAAATTGAGTTTTAAAATTCTGTAGTTTGACCTTTTTTACCTTGGTGTTTCCTTCATATATGGTCTACAATTTGTGCCATATATCCTTTGTTTTTTTGAAATGCATCACTTTGGAAAACACTGTTATGGATAATCCAACCAAGATTGCATTAACAACTTTAGCATTGTATCCAAATTGTTTTATTCCTTCCAGATCCATGGGAGGATATTTTTGATATATATACCATGTTCCTACAGACATCCAAACATCTAGTCCAATAGAAATTATATGGTTCATCAACCTGATGCTACAGAAAGCATAATCTTCTCCATTGAATATTGGAACCTTGGAGGACGTTTTGACTTGTTGATCCATAGTGATAAAAATATCTCTCTTGAATTGTTTAAAATTTTATGGAGGAGCCCACTGTAGTACCAATTGATAGAAAATCAAGTAATACTGAGAGTGGGGGGGTGGTGAATCAGTATTAATCAATCTGTTTAAATTTTGATCACTTAAAAACAAAATCAAGAATGAACACAGAACACACAATATTATCGTGGAACCCCAATTAGGGTAAACCATTGATACTTCCTATTACTGCAAAATTATATTTACAAATAGTTTGCAAGCACCAACTTCTTCGACACACCAACTCTAAAGTTATTTAGCTAGAACTTAAGGATGCACAAACACCATGTTACTAGCAACAACTAAAAGGAGGCTACTACCCCCTACAAGATTGGAGCTTGTCCTTGTGCCTTCCAACCTCTCTCTCATGATAATTTTATCTCCGACCTATGTACACCTTTATATATCCAATTGAATGTTTAGAGACACTTGTCTGAAGTTTTAAATATCTTCTTATATACCCTCATTCATGCCCCTTCATCTAATAATCACGTATCTTCATCGTGACTGTTCAGAAATTTATTACTCGATTTCAAAGCGTCAAACAAAAATCCTTCTGTAATTACCTTTCTACAACAAAATTTCCGCAAACTATATTTACGCAACGACCATTCCAAATTTATATTTCTACAAACTGTCTTTCCACGTTTTGTGGGTGTTCCTTATTTCTGCAATTGTGGCTACACTTTACATCCTCCTTTTGCAATTATCCTTCTGTAACAATCTTCTTGCAATCGCCCTTTCCGCAATCTGCAGGAACTCCTTCTTTCCTCAAATTGTGGGTTATGAGTTGTGGACCTTCCTTTCAACTTTTTCAAACTAGGATTCCTCATTTACCCTTTTCTCAACGATATTTCCACATTCATCCTTTCTGCAATCTATGGCAACTCCTTCCCTCCTCAATTGCGGGTTGTGTGGCTGCCTTTTAATTTTTTTGTAACAGGCTTCTGCATTTACCCTTTCCACAAGGATCAATCCACAATTATCCTTTTTTCAATATGGGGGAAATCCTTCCTTCCGTAGTTGCGGGTTGTAGGCTGTGAGTTTCCAATAATGTCAATTTAATCAAAATGTAGTATATATTATAGGTTGATGCATGTTTTGTAGGTTTCTTCAGGTTCCCATCCAAGCCTTAAGAACCAAATGGATGAAGCACCCTACTGACCAATTATTATTGTATTGGACCAAGGAAACCAACTCATTTTCTAACCCCCCAAGCCACATACCAATAATATCAAGAGAAAATTCCTTTCCTTCCCAACAATTTTCAATCCTTGAGTTAACCACATCCTCGAGATTATTTGTCTTTCCTTTAATATAGCACTCCCTATACTCTGCTCCCATAAAATTCCAAAAAGAACCACCCCCCTAAAACCTATCAAATTCCTCTCTATATACCCTCTTCCACCTTCATTTTCCTTCCCCCTTATTTCATTGCCTTCCCCCCA
The DNA here is from genome assembly GCA_001517045.1 of Pseudotsuga menziesii. Lineage (NCBI taxonomy): Eukaryota > Viridiplantae > Streptophyta > Pinopsida > Pinales > Pinaceae > Pseudotsuga > Pseudotsuga menziesii. The sequence continues at coordinate 145,169 of LPNX010253168.1, read as the reverse complement.
AGCATTCCTTTCAATGAATTGTTTTATTGTCTAATTCATAATTAAATATCATTTATTTTGTACTTCTTTCTGAGGAAGTTAAATGGTATTAATTCTAGTTAAGTTTTATTTAAAGGATGGAATGCACATCATTTAAGTATTCTTGAACTTTCCAAATTAAGACCTTCATGAGATGGTGGACACATTATTAGCCTCATTCTTCATTTAATATGTTAAATATAATAATAAATTAATAGTTATCATCTTGACTCTTCATAATTTCAAGCAAAGTTTGATTAATTTATAAAATCTAAGTTTTGATTCTTTGTTTGACATGGTAGTGTTAGCACCTGGTTAGCACAAGTACTAAATTTTGGAGATATTTTGCAGAGGCGTTAGCACCATTTTGAGATAAATAGATAGCAGGGGAGTAGGCCAATGAAAGGAGGAACAAGGTCTGAAAATTCTTTATCAAAGGACCTTGAGGGACGTAAATAAGTTTGTACAGGTTATGTGGTAGTAAATATGAATGGAATAGATACATAGCAAAATAGATCGACGGCTAAGTAATATTTTACCAACGAAAGATGCACGAATTGTAAAGTTGTGAAAAATTATGAAATCCATTATATCCTTCAAGTTTAAATGACTGAGATATAAAGATATTAAAGGTCTACTATGAAAGCAGATTTTGGGGTGGAAACTTGCCTGATGAATAAGCCATGTCGGGGCCGTGAAATATCGTAAGGCCTGCATAGTTCAACGAATGATATTTAAGGAGGTTGGAGATCTACGGTTGACATAGATTTCATGGTGGAAACTTACACAGAGGATAAGACACGTTGTGTCCGCAAAATATCATAGGACCCACATAGTTGAACGATCTAGATTTTAGAATGGAGAAGATCTATGGATGAGAGGTTCTTAACTACCCAAACAGGCTCGAAAGTTAGTAAGAGCAGTAGCTACAAAATGTTCAAAGACCCCACAGCTCTGGATAGTGGAGATCTAACCAATAGTTCGGGTTGTTTTTTGCGATGAGGAGGTGGAGAGAGTTTAGTAGGAGGAGGCATTGTGAAATCTGGTAGGACCACAAATTTTGTAAATCGGAGACCGTGGCATTGATTAGATCTATGGTCCTAGTGGATTTTGCAATAGAAATATGCGTGAAGGTTAACAAGACAAAGGATCACAAAATTGTGTAAGGGTCGCATCATGGAACGATCAATATTTCCCATAGAAAATATCTACGACTATGGTTTATTTTTCATAGCCAAAGGTGTGAGAAGGAAAAAGATCATTGCAAGTGCGAAATGGAGATGGAGCATGGAAAAATTCAATTTTGTATATTTTTCCTTGAAGGTAAACCGTTAGAAGGTGCCCTAAAACATCATTATCAATCAAGCGAGCATGCATCCCAAATGCCACATTGCCTTTTTTTATCCATCATGCTTGTCCCATATTTCCGGTTTTATATATGAATCATGGAAAATATGGCACCTCATAAATTTGTTAGTATTCAGCGTGGTCATTCGGGTTTGATCCCATTTTTGTAACTGATTTTGATTCCCTATTTCAAGATACATATCGGGGGGGAATTACCTTAAAAATGTAACCTCGAAGAAGGAAGAAAGGGTTGTTAACTTTCATTCAGGAGCCCCCAACTCTTGGTTTGTATATCTCTGTAAACTTTCTTGGACGAGTTAATGAGAAATATTCTTCTACATTTATGAGATTCATCACTGTGTTCTACATTTAGTTTGTGTTCCCTATTTGCATCACTTCCATTTCTGTAAGTTTTTTCTAATGCTTTCTAGTTGTATGTGAGGAATTTTTTTCATTAAGTGCTGCTTGTGTCAAATATAGCATTTGTAATCTATCTACAATTATTGTAATGGAATTCATCCTTTCTAGAAGCTCCATTTCTATCATTTCCCTTATTTTTTGTTTTTTCTAAAGGTGGTGCAATATCTTCATCCATAGGTAGGTGCCTCTTGCTTCATTGGGCTCATTCTCCTTTCTCCTATCACCACTTGAAGATATCTGATTGAATGTGACACCTACTTTATATTAGAATACAAAGGAAAATCCTCACTCATTTTCATTGTAATACCCTTGATTGATTCAGGTTGTAACCCCATTTCCTAATAGTATTTCTTGTCTCTATGTTTCACCATCTTTAAAACTGCCAATATCATGTTCCCCTCAAAAATCTATCCTTTTGTATGCTTTCTTAAATCCATATGCACATATGAGTGTTTTTGTGACAAAGAGAGAGCCCTCTTTGACTGTATAGGATAGAATACCGTCTACAGATTGGTTTGAAATGGTTACCCCTATGACTTCCTACCACAACCATAGGAAAATTATAGGGTGATAACATCTTGGTGTCATTGCTCGGGATAATCACTATTATCTCTTTGGTAATACGACATTGTCTTAGCTCTACGACCTTGTTGAGCAGTCGTTATTAGACAAACAATTGGTTGTACATGCTCTGGAGACTCCACACAAATTTTCGAGGAAAATCCACTAGTAAATATTGGCAGCCAAAAGAACCAACATGAGGAGAAATCCTGATGCAAAATATTTCCAAGATATTTTATTTCTAGAGAGTCTGATTCGAAGGGCCAATAGAGTGCAAAGGTTAGTTGGTAATCTTTCCTTCCCTACTGCAGGTGTTGTCTCTGTTAATGATATCTGAACATTGGATGAGGATTTTGGAGTAGCTTTCCCTAGAACTAAACCTAATTCCAGCCTTTCTGACATGGTCTCTAATACCTCTGCATTTGATTTCCCCCACATTTCCTAGTAACCTCAGACCTCAGATCCTCTAGGAATGGATTTCCAACACTTTCCTAGCCCAAAGTACCCCATATTCACCTCTAGTTTAGACCTATTAAATTACAATGTCCTAAATCATTCTACTATTTCAAATTTGTCTCGCATAGCTTCAAAACATAATCAAAATTCATCTTCAAGTTTCAAAACTCCCCACATTTCTACAGTTCCTCACAGCTTACCAATTTCTATCACACAAGTCTTAGTCCCCCTTGTAAACCCTGTTGTACCCCCAAGGATGGAAAATAGGTTTTCTCCTCTTCGTATTCCTATTGCTCTTCATGACCTTCCTCTGGGATACTCCCAAAGGCTCAAATAGTCCAATGGGGATAGGGGGTATTCAACTGAAGAGAACTTGGGACATTTTTTAGATTAGATAGACCTAGAAGAGGTGGATCATGATGATGTCAAGGTTAGATCATTTTCCCAAAGTATGGTGGGAGAAGTAACAAAATGGTAAAAAAACCTCCCAAATGACTCTATCTTGAGCTCTCAATCCTTCGAATACGTTTTCAAAGATAAGTGGGAATACAATAAGAACCCTAAGAAATATCTCTCTTAGTATCATTCTATGAGGAGGAGGGAGAGTGAATACGTCTAAGATTTTTTTGATAGGTTAATGAAGGTGTACAATTCTATCCCTACCCAATTCAAACTTCCCATTTGTTCTTCCCAACTCCAATATGTTTAAGCTTTCGATAGTGATTTAACATTGTGGCTAAGTGAAAGGAGATCAACCTCCTTGGCAGCCATGATGAAAGATGCCATAGAGGTGGAGGTAAACCTGAAGGCTGCAAGAAAGAAGGAAAGGGATTAAAGAGAATGGAGAATGGAGGAGGGAGAGTAGAGAGTAGATGAGGGATAATGGAGAATATATGGGGGATAATGGAGAAGAGAGGAAGCATAAAGAGGAGATAGAAGAAAAGAGAAATAACTTGAACAACCCTCTACCTCTAGCTTCCAAGAGGCCAGAATAGAAACGATGTTGGGAACCATGGAAAGGATGATGGAGAGACTCTTTGTGTATGGTATACCACCTCTTAGAAAGAATCAAGAGAAACAGAGTAGGAACTAGAAGGCTAGAAGGCCTCAAATCCTCTAGAACATGCAGAGAGACCAAAGAAACCATCCTGATCCTCTTGTTAGGCCTCCATTTCAAGAAAATTATGTGGATTGGGATGGTGAAAATCAAGATGAAGATGAAATCCATCAGCTTGACACTGACTCACCCACCACCTTTCTCACCAAATAAGAACACGACAATGCTTGTTTTGAAAGGGGAGAGATGCCTCTAGACAAGATAGAGGACTTGAGGAGATGTTAACCCAAAAAATCCCACAATGAGCTCTACATGACTTACATCACCTAAATACATCTACATACGGCCCTCATTTGACCCCATTTGACCCCCACACCGTCAAGAAGGCTTAAAAATATGAAAAAGGGCTTAAAAACCCCTAAAAAGAGCCAAAATAGCTCTCATAGGGGCTAAAGCCTCCAAAAAGGAGCTAAAACCCCTCAAAGGAGCTGAAAACCCCAAAAAGAGATAAAAGATTGAGTGAAAGGGGCTAAAATCCCCAAAAAAGGGGCTAAAGCCCCAACCAGGGGCTTAAAACCCTAAAAAGTCTTGATAAAAGGTATAAATAGAGGGGTGGGGGTCACTCTCAAAACACTCCTTCACTCCCTACCATTATGCTTCCCGTGTGAGTGCCTTGAGACCATTTTCATCTCAAGCCATTCACCCTCCCTCTCCTCCATTCCTCCATTGATCCATAGCTCCCCATTTCTAAGAGAGGTGCTTCCCCAAGCTAGGGCATGGTGGCCCATTTCCACCCATAGAAGGTATCATTTTTTGTTTTCTATCATGTTTATTTTAGTTATTTAACATATGTTTCTTGCAGGTTTATTGATCATGTTTTGTTGTAGGTCCCAATTGATGCCTTGCAGCTAGTTCTTTGTTTTCTAACAGTTGTATGTAGGGTCTTGGAGCTTAACGCTAACCTTGTGTGTAGAGGGGTTTCATTTAGTTTTCTTTTTGTTCTTCCATTCTCATAGGAATCGTACCCTTTTTTCCTATAGATGGAAGGAATTTATTCCTAGTTTGTATCTAGGGTGAAGTCCCTACTACATATTTGGTGACCATACTAGGTCGATCCCACAGGATCCCTGGGTTTTATTTCTACATTTTAGTTTTATTTGCCCTACTTTAATTTTTTGTCAAATCTAGTTTAGATCTGACTTTTTTTGTATTTTAGTTTACATCTGAGCCTCCTTAAGGCCAAACTGAGCTCATTCAGCCATAGTACGAGTTACTATCAGTCGTCTCCTGCTCAAGTTAAAACATTTCCCTGTTTTCACGTCAGGTCGCACTTATCAGGCTAAAAAGAGCGACCCAGTAGCCTATTTAGGCCCAAAAAGCATGACCTAAAAAAAAATCAGTCCAGGTTGATCTTATCAAGATGAAAGGTGCAACCAGGTCACTCATTCAACCCTGAAAGGTGTGAATCCCCTCTCAGGAGCCATATTGCTCCTATTTTCAGTTTTTGAGCGACCCCCTCGCCCGATTTTGGGAAAATTTGGTGACCCACTCACCACATTGACCCCAAAAAGGGAGATCTATCTCTCAGATTTAATTTTTTAAGCTATATAGACTATCAGTGCAGCTCAGCTGCCTCTGTCGATCAAATCTATGATTATTTCATTTTAGTATCTATTTATTTCATTGCAACATGTGTAAATCACTATTAAAACAAATGGTTAATTGGTTAATGAATCTGTTTAAACCTTGAATCAAAAAATTACTATAGGTTTCAATTCTTAATTTGAAATTAAATCTTGCCTAGCCCTTCCTCCTCTACCCACTCATCACCCTTTAGGGTATTATGGTATAAGACAGAGAGGGTAAATCTCGTATAGTAATAGGCACTTCACCTGTCATTTTTCAAGACCACTAAAAATGGGTGACTTGGAAGGTAGAGGGGGTGGAGACTGATGGGGGTTTCATGGCATTCGCGTCCTCCCTGTTGATCGACCTTGCATCTAGAGAGTGACCTAAGGATATACGGATGGGCTTAGTCCCATTGTGTTGAGATTCCAACACTCTTTCCTAGTAGAAGAGAAATACAAGTGTAAGGCAGTCACCTAGTCAGGTTCAGATTCAGATTCAGGTATAGCATGTATTCAAGTTTATGTTCACAATTTACTACTGTGTTAAACAATCTATTCATATTATAAGGTCTGCAATATAATCTTTTCAGTCTATTCATAAAACATACAAGAATCCACTAAGTGTAATAGAAAGATAAAAAATATACACACAAACCATACCACATAAAACAACCAAACTCATTTCATGATGCTGAGCTAGCCATTAAAATTTATAATTTACACTAATTCAACCATCTATAGTCTTTGAGGACACAAGTCCCTAGCTTCCTTAACCATGGGAAGTACCTGGGATCAGCCTAGAAACTCATTGTGAGGAGTATGACGGTAACCCCAAAGTAGCTAGCTGCTGAGAGGAATTGCCAAGCGAAACAGAAAACGACCCCCATCGATTGACTAGCACTCTTGTGAGGAAAAATCCAAGTGATGTCTTCTGGTAGTCTTGGTGGCCGAGTGACCACCTGAAGCCAATAGGAATCCATTAAAATCGAGGTCCAAAAATCATTACCATATTTCACCATTTGACATACAAATTAGACACAATTGATCCCCCACATTCTTCCTCATTCCTGAGAGGCGATCCACCACAGTTTAGGTCCTTGAACCAACACCGTTGAGACCATTCTCAATGACCCTCTACACCATCAGAAGGCCACACAGCCTCTGATTTAGACTCAGAATCATATGAATCTGAGCTAGACCTGCATACTGCACCATATAGCCCCATGGCTGGTGCAAACCCGGATCCATTTTCTGGCTTAGTGATTGGTAGTGGCCCCATGTCCACACCCCACACTACCACTAACACCCCTACTGGTGGCCACAGTGCGGTCATGCAAACCATTAAAAGCCAGCTACCACCCCCCATATTGACCAGCCAATTTGTCCCACCTGTAACACATGGGGGAAGTGTCCCTTTCACCCACACTATCCCACTTGGCTTGCCTAGGGGCAATCACCCTTCCACCTACACTGCCCCTCCTGTCACACATGGGGGCAGTGGCCCTTCCACTAACACAGTTCCATTTACCACACTTGCGCGTAGTGGCCCATCCACAACGGTGCCATTAGTACCCCCAATTATGCAGGTGCATCATGTCCCTACGAACCCCACCACCATTGTTGCCTCATATCACATCAATATTGGGTCAAACCTTCCTTTCATGGCACATCTCAACTTTCCTGACTTGGCTCGGTTAACAAATGACCCTATCCACCATCAAACTTTTTGGCCTCCCATGCCAACCAAACTTCCCTTAGACATTCCCAAGTTTGAAGGGAAGGCAGGGGAGTGCCCCCAAAACCACATCATGATGTTTCACCTATTGTGCTCATCAAATAGCATTGTAGATGATTCAATTAGGCTCAGACTATTCCAATGCACCCTCATAGGTTCTACAGCCAAGTGGTACATTGAGCTACCACAAGCCAAGTACCCATATTTTAACTCCTTGGCTTTGATGTTCCTACAATATTTCCAACTCCTTGTTAGATATTACAAAGGAGTGGAGATATTTCTATCTTGCCACCATAATACTACGACCCACATAACCGACCACATCCATGAGTGGCGGTGACATCGTAGTTTGTGCAAGATTCAGCTTGATGACAAGATCTTCTTGGATTGGTTCCTAAAAAATTTGCTACCACCTATAGCAAAGGATGTCACATCTAAATGTCCCCAATCCGAAGAGGATTCCATATTGAAATCCCAACAATTTGATATGATCTATGCATAGTCTGGATACCTTTACACTGCCATTCCAGATGCTCCCTGTGCAGGCACCTCTTACTAGGATGCACTGAGTGCATCCCATGCTTCATATGGAATCATAGGTTCTGTCTCTCACTGACCACAACACCATCTAACACCACCTACAATACCACCACAACTAAGCAACACCCCTAGTGTTGCATACCAAAACCAAACCTCAGACTATGCAAGAATGATGTCCCATTCCAGAGCCACAACTTCTTATGCACAACCTATGCCACCGTAGTAGTCCTAGGGATTACCTTGGCCGACACAGCAATACGCAGAAGAAATGCCCACATTTGTGGCATTGACACCCACCCAAGTCTACTATGCACCACTAGTGGAAGCTGTTCAAGCCCCCACCCTTCCTCCACATACTCCATTGGGACAGGTGTTTGCACAGCAAAATCATCCCAACCAGCTAGCCCCTAATAACCAATAAGGGCAAGCTAGGAATAACTGGCCCCAAAACCAAGGAAACAATCAACCACAGGGAGGCGGTCAACAACCAAATCCTCCCAACAATGCCACGACAAACCGACCAGCCCAAAATCCTCAACAACCAAATGCACCAAGTCCATCAGAGGAAATTTGGGGTCTAAAATGGGCCTTATAAGAAAACATGCCAACAATAAATTTGTGAGTTGGAATTCAAGAACCAATAGAATTTCAATAAAATGAGTCAACCATAATGGTTGAATTGACATATTTGTCATAAAAGAAAACTACTCTTTTTGTTCGTATTTTCAACATATCTCCATGTGTTTTTACTCAAAATTCAAGTGAGAGAGCTCATTGGATACAAAATTTAATTCCACATCCAACGAGTACCCACACTCCATACTTTTGATAGACCCCGCTACCCAAAAAACAAGAAATACCTGAAAAAAAATGTGATGATGATGTCATCATCGCATTTTTCAGGTATTTCTTGTTTTTGGGGTAGTGGGGTCCATCAAAAGTATGCAGTGTGGGTACTCATTGGATGATGAGCTCTCCCACTCAAAATTTAAATAAAAAAACAGGGAAATATGTCGAAAATATGAACACAAAAAGTATTTTTTTTCATTCTTCCTCCAAAATTAATAACTATTATTTTATTATTCTCCTGGTGAGACCCATTTTAGACCTCAAATTTCCTCTAATGGAAATGCTCAGTTTCATACAAACCAACCGTGGACATTATGCGATGTCTACGGGCACTACACATACGAGTGTCCTTTCATGGGTCACGCTAAGCAGGCCATTAGGAATGATGTTCAACATGCCACTAATATAACAGACCAATTCCAACCCAACCCAACACCACTAGAACCTCCTCCTATGGTGCTCCAAAACCCATTACCAGTCCAAGGACTGGTGGCAACTGCACCCCCTCCCCAACCCAATCCCAATGCCTCGAGGTCACCTTCGACAGCAGAAACAGCTGTTCACCACCTGCTAGTTATGACAACTAAAGAGGTCAATTTATAGACCAAACAAAATCAGTATGGAACCAACACCAAACCCGCTGACACATGAACGGTATCGACATCCAAAATAGCCAATGCAACTCTTCAGTTACCCCCTTTCCTTCCACGCCCCCCCATACAGCGAGTGGCCAACAATTCCATGGCTAGAGCTTCTATGAGCTATAGCATTGTGGATGACTTGGCCCAAACACATACGACCATGTCCGCTCTTCAAGTACTCAAAAATTTCCCAACACAATGGAAAGCCTTACAAGCGGCCCTTGGTGTTGTAGACCCATTTGACTCCAAGTTGATCACATTCGACACAGAGAATGGAGAACCACAGATGCCATCAACCATTACCTTCCAAATCCCGGTGTCTATACAAAATTTGGTCATGCACTGGTGCATAGTGGATGAGGGGGCATCCATGTGCACTATGTCTACACTAGTCTGCCAAAAACTTGGATCCCCAATTCTACAACCATCATCTACTACTCTGTGGGCTTATGATGGCCATCCCACTAAAGCCCAAGGAATCCTCCCTCATGTCCCTATCAGATTAGTCGGGAAGATAGTACTAATTGACATAGATGTTTTCAATGCTCAATTGGACTATAACCTTCTCCTCAGAAGAAGTTATATGTATGCCATGAGATTCATAGCATCAACTGTTTTCCATCTCATGATGTTCCCCCACGAAGGGAAAATCATGACAGTTGACCAACTGAATTATTACAATCCACAAGGGCTAACGGCACCCACCAATGTTATCCTTGCAATCAAACCATTGATCTGCAAGGGCTAACCGCACCTGCCAATGTTATCCCTACGGTCAACACCATGGTTGAAAATATACCAGCCTCCCCATTGTTGAATGTGGACCCTAGGTTGTTTTCCAATACCAACATGATGGCTTCTTTCCCCTTCGTGTCACCACCGCTGACACCAAATGAAACTGCGGATTTGTGCATGCTCTCATCCAACATTGGTGCACCCAAACAACAACCATAGCCACAACCCCAACCGCAACTACAACACCGTTCGTAGCTGCAACATCATCCACAGCCACAACATCATACGCAATCGAATCCTTAGCCATAACATCATCCCCACATACAACCATCAGGGAGTTATCTTGGCTCCTCCCCAGTCCACACAATTCCCTTCCTCTTTCCCCCGCCTGGTGTCATGAGCAAGGCAGTAATAGCTACCTTAAACTTACCCAATTTTACATTGGGAATTCTTGTGTGGTACCTGGATCCATCGGCTCAACCACCAATGCCCCGGGTAGTCTTAACCCCCATGCAACCCATTGTGGTCGAATCTCATCCTCCACCTAGCCTGCAAAAACCAACCACCACACCCACACCTACACCGCCCCACCCAAAAACGGCCAGGGGAAAAAATGAGAAAGATACCACTGAGCCTCGATAGATCTCACCTTGCACCACCCAACTCAAAACTTCCCTGAGATCCCCATAATCTGTGCACATTTGGATGCCATGGATACAACAGAAAATCTCCCTGTGGTTGAACTTCCAAGCGGGCCAATAGTGAGAAACAAGTCATTGAGAACAAACCATGCTTGCACCGTTTGCAGTTTGTATGGACACTATTATCACCACTGCCAATACTTGTCTGAGTTCTGAATGGATCTATCCAACCTTCGACAACATGCCCTTGAATATGATATCACTCTAATCGAAGAAGTCCACCCCTCACCTCCTTCTTCAGACACGATGCCCATTTACATGGTGTCTAGTTCCACAGACCCTCTTATCTCCATGGTCACTGACAGTCCATCAAAACTATCTCATCCACGGTCACCGATAGATTCCAGGTTTTTCACTGACACCTCTATGATGGCTCCATTCCCCTTTGTGTCACCTCTATTGACACCAAGTGACACTGCGAAATTGTGCATGCTATCATCTAGCACCAATACACCCAAACCCAAACCGCAGCTGCAGCACCAACCGTAGTCGCAGCTCCATTCGTAGCTGCAGTTCCATCCGCAGGCACAGCTCTAGCCACAGCTGCAACCTTAGTTGAAACCTCAACCTCAGTTACCAGAGGAAACAATGGGGTTCATTCCCACTCAACATGATACTTTTCCTTTTCCTTTTCCTTTTCCTTTTCCTACCATTCGAGATCATGAGTAAGTCTATCTTGGCAACCCGCAATTCGTAGGATTTCACATTGGGAGTTCCTGTGTGGTACCTTGAACCACCTACCTTACCTCCGAGGCCTCAATATGTGTTGACTCTTGTCCAGCCAATTGAGATGATGTTGCACCTACATCCGGGTCCATTAAAGACTCCTCCCATCTCTAGGCCTGCCCCTCTTCCTCCAAAGAGACTAGGGGCAAGGCCACAAAATCCACAACCAATACCATTTACATGATTGCTAGCACTAGTCACCCTTCTATCTCATCAGCTGTGGAAGTGTTAGAATAATCAACCCATAGTTACCTACCTTATACATTAATTAAATCATTTTTGTCTTATTACCTAGTCTCCTAGATTCCACTCTATGCCAGTTTCCTTCTACATGTCATAGAAGTCAACACTTTCTAAAACAGAGTCATGGAGCACTTGAGAAACCTCCTAGAAACCATATTTATAATGTTTGTTTTATTCCAGATCCTCCAAAGCGCATATCTGCTTTTTCTGTAAAGCTGCATGTTTTATTAAGAATTAAGGAAAGAGGAAAATCTAGACTAGGTGTAGTTGACTTGTTTTTTCTCCTAATAAAAGAATTTATGAGTTGTCTTTCCATCCCTTATTAGCTTTCCTACTTAACTTTGCCAATTCATGAGCATCTTAGTGCATTTGGAAACTGCTTTATGCACCTATGGGGGATTTGACTAGATTTAGTAAGCCTACTTTTTGACTATTTGGAATGGCATCCTTATGCATTCGAATCTCTCATGTAATTATATATTGCAGCTGCCTATTACTTCACAAGGTTGGCTATTGTACACTTATTCAATATAGATTAGTGTTATGCTCCAATTTCAGTCTCCTTTGATGTTAATTTTGCATGTTTGATTAGCAATTTTGTGATTGTAATTGTTCTATCACTTGGGTTCAATTTCCACATGGTATCAAAGCCTTTGTATATCGATTTCTCTCCTTCCATATTTCTATTGCAGGTTGGACATCTTGACTGGGAGCATATTCTATTGACTAAAGGGCACAATTTCTGAGCTATGGACCAATCTCATAATATCATCTTGACTCCATTTAATTTATTTGAATGGAAAGCTAAGATGGAGATATTTTTGAGAGTGAAAGGTCTCTACAGGGTTACTATGGAAACTAAGGAAGACCCTGACGTAGTTGCAGAGAAAATAAAATGGCACAACAAGAGGGATGAGGCCTATGGTCTTTTGTGTCTGGGTATTTCAAGAGACATCCTCTTCCATCTTGATGGATTGACATCACCTAATGAAGTGTGGGAGAATATTGTAGATATTTTTGGTGAGACAGATGAGATGAGAGGACACCAAACCAAGAATGAGCTGATCTCCTTGAGTCCCAACAGCTTCAAATCCTTGCAACTCTATTTTTCCAAGTTTAAAGCCCTTGTTTTGCAGCTAAAACAGTGTGGAATTGAAAAGAAGAGAAACTAGTTTTGTCCATACTCTCAAAGCTTGGCCCTAACTATTCAGTGTTTGTTTTGACCTTCCATGCCACCAAGTTGACAGCTCGAGCTTGGAAGAGTTCATGGAATCCCTCACACAGGAACAAGATAAGTTGGTGATGATGGGCACCATCAAACCTTCCAAAGACCAAGATTTGGTTGTTGGAGATTCAAGGGTGGATTCAAAAAGCAAGAAAAAATCTAAAAAGCCACCTGAGCAAAAGAGAGACAAGAACAAGTCTCAAGAGGAGCCCCAAGGCTCTAAGAAGAACTTCAAGAAGAAGAATAACAAAGGAGAAATGAGCAAGTGTGCATGCTGCAGTAAGGGATATCATCCTAAGAGATCTTGTATGAAGAAGCAAATTGACATGTTGACCCAACTACTGGAGAAGAATAATATCTCCCTTCCTGATTGCTCAAAGAAGAGGGAAGGATGATCAAATTCAGAGGACAAAGAGAGAGTACATGCTTTGGTTGCTGGCACATCAAGCTCACCTAGCTTCATCATAGACTCTGGAGCTTCTAGACATATGGTTTCGACAAAAGAGGCATTCTCCTCTCTTGACATGTTGAAAGGTCCACCAATAGTTTTGGGAGATAACTCTCTCACTGACAGTTTGGGAAAAGGAAGGATTGATATTGACCATGGTAAGTTCAATAATGTGTTGTATGTTCCAGGACTTTTCTCTAATATCTTGTTAGTGTATTAGATGACTCACACAGGGTCTCCAAAAAAGGTCATATTCTCCCTTGATGATGTTGAAATCACAGAGATTTTGAATGGTAAATTCATAGCAAAAGGTGTTGTTGATAACACTTCAAAGGTATACATGTTTTCCCATTTTCTACCCTACTCAAACCCCTCTGCTCTTCTGATTCATGCTAATGAGGCAAGCAAGATTTGGAATTAAATATTTGGCCATCTTAAATACAAGTATCTTTCTGATTTGAGTGAAAAATATATGGTCATAGGGTTACCAAAGATCAAGTTTTCAAAGGGAGTCTATCAAGGTTGTATCCTAGGAAAACACCCAAAGCACAAATTTGAGAGAGCTAGTCATGAGAGAACCTATACACCTCTTGAGTTGATCCACAGTGACATTTCTGGTCCATTTCCTCATATGTCCATGATTCAAGCCAAATATGCACTGACCTTCATAGATGACTTTTCCAGGTATTGTTGGGTTCACTTCCTAAAGCATAAGTATGAATTTTTTGACCTCTTCAAAGTCTTTAAAGCCTTGGTTGAAAACCAGTTTGGGAGGAAACTCAAGATCCTAATATCTAACAATGGTGGTGAGTATGTCAAGTATGAGTTCATTTAGTATTGTAATGATTCAAGTATTCAGATGTAGCATTCGATCCCTTACACACCACAACAAAATGGTGTTGTTGAGAGAAAGAACAGGTCACTGAAGGACATGGCAACCTGTATGATGGAGGCTATGGATTTTCCACCAAAGTTTTGGGACAAGGCTATAAACTATGCATCCTACATCTAGAATAGGTTTCCTCATAAGCAGCTTGATGGTATGACTCCTTTAGAATCTTGGAGTGGGAACAAGCCAGATGTGACCCATTTCAGGATTTTTGGCTCAAAGGCTTGGGCTAGAATTCCAACTGAAAAGAGAAAGGATTTGTATCCCCAAAGCCAAGAGTTCCTATTTGTTTGGTATTCTAGAGATTCAAAAGGGTACAAGCTAACCAACTTGATCACTAACAAATCCTTCATTGAAAGAAGTGTTCAGTTCCAAGAAGAGCCTTTAGTAGCAGTTGATGTTGGAGAGTCTTTTTCACCACCAAATCCATTGATTGTAAGTGGAGAGACTAATGAGTTTGCTGATTCTGATATGTCTAATAATTATTATTTGATGGTAGATCCTGACATTCCTACAAAACCAAAATGGGCAACAAAGACCATTCATGCAGTTGGGGAACTAGCTAGAAATCCTAGTCATACTAGGAGGACTAGATCTCAGTTTGAGAGCACCCTGTGTATGAAAGATCCCTTATTTGCTGAGAAGTTCTATCTGATGATTTAATAAGATCCACAGACATATGAATATGAAGCACATGATCCAATATGGAAAACAGACATGAAAGAAGAATTCAGCTCTCTCCAGAAGAACAACACTTGGGAACTAGTTGATCTTCCCCCAGGGAGGAATCTAGTTCAATGTAAGTGGGCTTTCAAAACTAAGTTTTCTGCTGATGGTTCACCTTTGAAATATAAATCAATATTGGTATCCAAGGGATACTCACAAGTACATGGTATTGACTACAATGAAACCTTTGCACCAATGGCAAAGATGGACTCCATAAGGCTAGCTTTAGCCATTGCAGCTTTAAAGCAGTGGGAGGTACATTACATGGATGTGAAGTGTGCTTTCCTAAATGGAGACCTCAATGAAGAGATTTACATGCAGAAACCTCAAGGTTTTGTTTCTAATGCATATTTTGTGTGCAAGTTAAAGAAATCATTGTATGGGCTCAAGCAATCCCCCAGGGCTTGGTATGCCAAGATTGATGGATTTCTGATATCATTGAGTTTTGTTTGATGAAAGTCTAATCTGAATGTTTATTTGAATCTGATTCATGGTTCTTTGATTATTATTGTCTTGTATGTGGATGATCTTCTGATTACAGGAAGTTCAAAGAAAGAGATTGCCTCCTTGAAGGATGCAATGAACCATGCATTTTCTATGACTGATTTGGGATTTTTGAGTGAATTCTTGGGTCTTGAAATTGCTCAATCCCAAAATGAAATCAAAGTACATTAGTTAAGGTATGCCCTATATTTTCTGAACAAGTTCAACATGAAATATTGCAAGCCAAGAAAGACTCCCTTCCTTTCGAGAGTTAAGCTTGAAGAAGCAGGTTCTTCTCCTATGGTAAATAATACATTGTATAGGCAGTTGATTGGGTGTTTTCTTTATCTTACACACACTCGACCTGATATATCTTATGCAGTTGGTGTGGATTCAAGATACATGGATCAGCCTCATGAGATCCATTGGAGAGCAGCCAAAAGGATACTTAACTTTGTTCAAGGAGCAAGAACACATGAGATCTTCTACAAAGCTAAATCTGATCTTGATTTGATTGGGTTTACTGACAGTGATTTAGTAGGTGACAACAAAGAGCAAAAGTCAACATCAGGATATTTTTTCATGCTTGCAAAAGGACCAATCAGGTGGTCAAGCAACAAGTAGAGTGCCATACCACTCTCATCTACAGAAGCAAAGTATAGAGGAGTTGTAAATGCAGCAACTCAATGTTTATGGTTGCAGAGAATATTTGGAGAATGTGGTTTCGAATCATAGTTTTCAACTATTATCTACTGTGATAATCAGAGCACCATTTTAATCTGTAATGATCCAGTTCAAAGACAGCGAACCAAACACTTTGAGATCCGTATGCACTACATTAGACAGCTTGTGCATGATGGCATCATTCACCTACTCTTCTGTGCATCTTCAGAACAAGTAGCAAACATCTTCACCAAAGGTTTTTTTCAAAAGACATTCAGCAATCTCAAATCACTGTTCGGGAATGCTGATCATGTTGTGAAGCATGATTGATGACAATATTTTCAAATTTTGTTTTACTGTCCATGTTTAAGGGAGGATTTTCCCACTTGGTTTTTTCCTCTTTCCTTGGTTGAATGGACAAGTAGTATGTAAAGGGTGACTAAGCCTTGTTGCTAGGCCCTATAGTTTTTTGTTATTTACTCATAAATTTAGGCTTAAGGGGGGGTTTTAGAATAATCAAACCATAGTTACCTACCTTAGACATTAATTAAATCATTTTTGTCTTATTACCAAGTCTCCTAGATTCCACTCTATGCTAGTTGCCTTCTACATGCCATAGAAGTCAACACTTACTAAAATTGAGTCATGGAGCACTTGGGAAACCTCCTAGAAACCATATTTAGCATGTCTACTTTATTCTAGATCCTCCAAAGCGCATATTTGCTTTTTTTGTAAAGATGTTTGTTTTATTGAGAATTAAGGCAAAAGGAAAAGCTAGACTAGGTGTAGTTGACTTGTCTTTTTCCCACGTCATCCTCCATCCTTTTCTCCTAATAAAAGCATGTATGAGTTGTATTTCCATCCCTTATTATCTTTCCTACTTGACTTTTCCAATTCTTGTGCATCTTAGTGGATTTGGAAACTACTTTATGCACCTATGGGGGATTTGACTAGATCTAGTAAGCCTACTCTTTGACTATTTCAAAAGGCATCCTTATGCATTCAAATATCTCATGTAATTATATATTGCAGTAGCCTATTACTTCACAATATTGGATATTGTACACTTATTCAATACAGATTAGTGTTATGCTCCAATTTCAGTCTCCTTTGATGTGTATTTTGCATGTTTGATTAGCAATTTTGTGAGTGTAATTGTTCTATCACTTGGGTTCAATTTCCATAAGAAGGTACACCTGATCTATCATGGCACCACTTCCATGATGATGGAGAGATCTATAAGAACGCCTCCAGTTTTACCCCATTCCCTTTAAACCATAGTTTGGAATCAGTTCTTCCCATAAAAGACCGAATTCTGTCATCCCTCCTTGCCAATGACATTCATCTCGACAAGGGGGAATACCTCTTCACTGAATCAAATGGTTTACTCTTGAAGAATCCGCACAACGGATCCACCTCAAGAGAGTCTATGCCTGAGATAACCAACATGAGTCCCTTATAATGTAGTTTTTTCCTTTTTTGTTTTGCAATGTTTTTACCACAAATCAAAGACCCCCCCATTCAGGGGAAGCACCATTAGTTTCTAATCCAAAGTCACCTGGAACCTATTCGAGATACCTCTCACACCTATGGGCTCAAATTTCATCCTCTATCTTCTAATGAAACCATCGTCTCATGTTTAAGAAGTAATTTTTAGGACCACTTCCCGAAAGTTACCTCGATTTATGAGCCACATCATGGTGATACAAGTGTCTTCAGACCTATACTTGCATCACACTTTCCTACCTCCACTCATGCTTGTTCTTGGGCCACCGCTCGTAAGGCACATCATTTTGATTTTTAGCATATAATTGTCTAATCCATCCACTGTACCTTATGCAGATCATTTCCTTTGGAGGAATTTGGCATATAGCTACCTTCGAAAATGCACTCAGATCACATGTAGTCAAGTCCGTCCATCACAACTCACACATAGCTCTCCTGACCTCTATCTGAGATCCAGTTCGATTTTCGTGCCTCTATCGCACGGACTCATGTGCCTCTATCACTATCGATCCCATGTATGTATTGGTATGATTAACAGCCACCTGCTCCATCTATACTACACAGATGAACTTTGGACCACTGTTCGATGTCCTGACATAAGGGCACCACCTGTGCCATCATGATTGGTTGACCATACTAGAGTTTCTTTTAAGCTCTTTTCTGACTCCTAAAATAATGAAAAGATGGTTGAGTGCAACTGCTTCCTTTATTGCTCGTTAAAGTATAGGAAAGGGCATCTACATCATCTCATTTATATCCTTTTGCGGACTATGTAAACCATCAAATGAAAAGGACCACCTTGGCACATTCAAGCCAAGATCGTTCCCCTCTACATACTTTTATGCTTTATAGGGTAGAGGGGCTGAAATTTATGAAAAAGCTCACCATGGGTTGTCTTTAAGCTCATTTCCATCCTTATCATTAAGAAAAGATCACCGAGCAAACTTGGTCTCATTCATGCTCATAAAAGTATCTGAATGACCGTCCAATGAGTATAGGTTTAACGTTTTTTGGCCTGACTGGACCACCAATAGTAAATAAGTCTCTCATCCCCTAAAGGATGGGCGAGCTCTCCTGTGTATATTTTTATCCTTTTTCGGGCACAGGAGACTACCAATGAAAAATATCCCCCATTGGAGTCTTCTTCATGCTTTCAGACTCTCTAAAATTGAAAGCATCATCTAGCATTTACTTTCTTGGGCTCACCAAAAATCCACGAGATCGTACTACAACAATGCCTTTAGACATCATCCCACAAATAACAGTTTGGTAGCATCCCCACTTTGGGTTGCCTTTCTTCAGGGTACTTTCCGATGTGACTTCCTTGGATCCAATCAATATCAAAAGTGTTTACCTCCCCCAAGTATTTCCCATTGGGAGTGACATTGTCTGTATTACAACTATGATCCCTTTCCCATGACTCAGTTTCATTTTCTTCCTGGTACGCCCTACCATCATACTATGAACAAAGGAAGTTTGATTCTACTACACTCCCTCTGCCCCTGTTCAAACTCCTTCCCTTCCCCCCCCATTCAGTGGGTTAGTCCTTAGATTGTCTCACATCTTTCAATTATCTCCGTCGCACTTCTAGTCAAGAAAACACAATTTCCTTAACCCGAGGTAGGTCTCCCTCTGTCGGCAACAACACATGTATTCTAGAGGATAGATGTAGAGGTCCCTATATCCTAGTTTCATTAACCTCATGGATGAGTTCCTTGGACCACTTGAGAGGAGTCCTTAGTGCCTCTCGAGATGGTTGTTTCTCACGTGCTCGAATCCAGCTACGTCATCGCACCGTTGAGATTTGTACAGGGTATTTGTCTATGCAGTATTTGATCGAAGACCCCATATTTCACCTGACTCTAGCATATTGATGAGTTTATTTGATGGACCCCAACAGGTTCATGTCCCTTGTGATTTATGTGTTGCATTGGAGACAGTGTTTAGAAGCCCTAGCACTGCTTCTATATAGATTTATGATTGATGCATCATACTTGTACCACAGAGATTTTGACTCTCCGCTAGTAAACTATGTACCATTCTAGATCCAGCATACCATCAATCATAAAGATATAACATTCCATGAGAATGCCATGGGTCCAATGTAGCACTTCTTCATATCAGTATTGTATTCAGCCTCTCATTAAGGTAACCACTATTGTAACAACAGTTGTACATGATCGGCTCTTGTGTTATAGAGCTTGGATCACATTATTCTTTTGACATCATTATGAGCATGGGGATGCCCACCTCATCCATATACATGTCACACATAATTTGTATCTCACCCATTGATGGGAACCATATTAATATGAAAACCAAAAGCCACCATGCCCCATCCCACGAAGCACCACCTCTCCCCAAGAAAATCCTATGATGTTTGTCGCCCATACGATGATCTCCTGCCCTCACCAATCAGGGGACAATTTGTTAACCCAAAAAATCCCACAATGAGATCTACATGACCTACGCCACCTAAAGACATCTACATACGACCCTCATTTGACCCCATTTGACCCCCACACCCTCACGAATGCTTAAAAATATGAAAAAGGGCTTAAAAACCCCTAAAAAGAGCCAATATAGCTCTCATAGGGGTTAAAGCCTCCAAAAATGGGCTAAAACCCATCAAAGGAGCTTTAAACCCCCAAAAGAGATAAATATTGAGCAAAAGGGGCTAAAATACCAAAGGAGGGGCTAAATCCCCAACCAGGGGCTTAAAACCCTAAAAAATCTTGAGAAAAAAGTATAAATAGAGGGGTGGGGGTCACTCTCAAAATACTCCTTCACTCCCTATCGTTATGCTTCCTGTGTGAGTGCCTTGAGACCATTTGCCTCTCAAGCAATTCTCCCTCCCTCTCCTCCATTCCTCCATTGAGCCATAGCTCCCCATTCCTAAGAGAGGTGCTTCCCCAAGCTAGGGCATGGTATCCCATTTCCACCCATAGAAGGTATCATTTTATGTTTTCTGTCATGTTTATTTTAGTTGTTTAACATATTTTTCTTGCAGGTTTATTGATCATGTTTTGTTGCAAGTCCCCATAGATGCCTTGCAGCTAGTTCTTTGTTTTCTAACAGTTGTATGCAGGGCCTTGGATCTTAACCCTAACCTTATGCGCAAAGAGGTTTCATTTAGTTTTCTTTCTGTTCTTCCATTCTCATAGGAACCCTACCCTTCCATACTATAGATGGAAGGAATTCATTCTTGTTCTGTAGCTAAGGTGAAATCCTTACTACAGGAGAGAATATCAACTTGATGTCTTGTATGTGTAGAGACGTATTAGCCTAAGAAATAGGGATGTCCTTGTCATGAGAAACAAAGATGCAGGAAACAAGGCCTCCACTAGCAAGCCTAAAGGTGACAAACCATCCAAGGAGGGCTCCAAAAATGTGTCAGAGCCCAAAGGTAAGGAAAGAAGAGAATACCATCCAAAAAGCACCGAGCAAGGGAAAAATCATTTCATCCTGGAGGCTGAAATTTCCAATATTAAGATCTTTGTCCCTCTTACTGAATTATTAAAAAAATATGAATACTGTTAACCCAAAAAATCCCTCACTCAGCTCTACATGGCCTACACCACCCAAGGACACCCATACACGACCCTTATTTGACCCCATTTGACCCCCACACCCTCAAGAAGCCTTAAAAACATGAAAAGGGGCTTAAAAACCCCTAAAAAGAACCTAAATAGCTCTCTTAGAGGCTGAAGCCTCCAAAGAGGGGCTAAAACCTCTTAAAGATCCTAAAACCCTAAAAGGAGCTAAAGTTTGAGTGAAAGGGGCTAAAATCCCAAAAAAGGTGCTAAAGCACTGACCAGGGGCTTAGAACCCTAAAAAATCTATAAATAGAGGGGTGGTAGTCACTCTCAAGACATTCCTTCCTTGCATATTGTTATGCTGCCCGAGTGAGGGCCTTGAGACCATTTTACCTCTCAAGCCATTCACTCTCCCTCTCATCCATCCTCCCATTGAGCCATAGCTCCCCTATTCTCAAGAGAGGTGCTTCTCCAAGCTAGGGCATCGTCGCCCATCTCCACCCATTGAAGGTATAATGTCTATTTTGTCTTGTTTGCTTAGCTTTTTCTAACCTATCTTTACTTGCAGGTTTCATGGCATAACATGTTCTTGCAGGTCTCCATTATTTGTTTGCAGGTTTTCTAACAAGTTGTATGCAGGGTATTGGATCTAAACCCATAACCTTGTGTGCAGAGGGGTTTCCATTCCTTTCTTTTATGTTCTTTATTTCCTTTCTATTTCATTTTTCTTGTATAACCACCAGGAACCCTATCCTTCTATCCTATAGACGGAAGGTAGCCATTCCTGCCCTATAGCAAGGGAGAAATCCCTGCTAGAAATACCACTCCAAAATTTCCACATTATTGAAAACCCCAGGGGAAATTTATACCTTATTCGACTCCTTGAATCTTCAAGATGATAGGCCCACCGTCCTATTTGGACCCCATGTAGATTATCCTTCTGATGAAGAAGTTCCCCCTTTCTATGTCATCCTGAACATCCACAATGCCATCCTACACAACACCATGCTCGATCCAGGATCCACTCACAATTGGATGCCTAGAAGAATCATGGATGAACTAGGATTAGAAGTGACTAGAACTTACAAAGATCTCTTATCTTTTGATTCCAATAAATACAAGTTCTTGGGACTAATCAAGGATTTGATCATCTCTTTATCCTAGATCCATGCCAAGACCCCTGTCATGGAAGTAGTTGTTTCTGATATCTCTTTGAAGTTCGAAATGTTGTTGTCAATATCTTAGGAAGCTAAAATCAAAGGTTTCCTCCAAATGGGCATGTCATATGCCACTATCCTTGCCTTTAGGGTAGAAATAAGGATCTTCAGAGAGAATAGGTTGGAATACATGGTGAGCAGCGCTGACAAGCCACACAATGACCCCATATATTCATTGGAAACGGAAATGGGATCTGCTATTTTCTTCATAGAAGGCTGCAGAGACAGTTCTATTTCACATAATGTTTCCTTTGTGCATACTCAGAAAGAGCTCAAGGGAGTATGTGAGGTGAGCTTTGACAGGGAAGCATGTAGAGAAGGGGCAGGATTTGGAGTGTGGGAGAGACCCTCGGCAAGGAGATATTTGAACTATTCTTATAAGCTTGATTCTAATTGTACAAACAATGAGGCAGAGTATGAATCCATGGTCTTATCCATTCAGCGGGTAGTAATACATGGGGATTCTGAGCTAGTGATTAGAAAAATGATAGGTGAGTATTAGGCTAGACATCCCAAGATGAGAAGTTACATAAACGTTTCCCAAGGCCTTATAGAATGTTTTGAATAATGCAATTTTAATCTGATTCCAAGATTGAAAAATTGTATAGATTATTCCATGGCTACTTCTTCTTCGGTCTTCAAGGTCTCCATGCATCCCAATGGGAAATATGAAGTTGAGGTTAAACACAAACCCTCTATCCAAGATAACATCAAGAGTTGGAATTTTTTTGAAGATGACAAACAAATTCTGAACATCCTCACTCTCACTAAGGAGTTCGTTGGTCTAAACATTGATGAAAATGCTCTTGCCCAGGAATCCCTGTCACACCAACCTGGAACTTCAAGAGACATGTCGCAGGTTGATATTGCTGTCCCTGTTGAACCTTCTGAGGTATCTAAAGCCTAGGAATCCTAGGAGCCAAAGTTGCAGGGGATTGATGAACAACAAGAATATGTGATCAAACTCTCTAGAAAGGAAATCCTCTAGCTAAAAGGGAACTCTATTCCCTGAGGCTTAGTCCCTTTAGAAAATATCTTTGATCCTAATGATGTTTCCAAGGGCTCTTATCTATTTCCAAACTGTGAATATTTTGAATATGTAAACATTTGGACAGAGGATCACCCCAAGGTCATCAAAATAAAAAGAACCCTCACATTAGAGGCCAAGCAAAAATACATCTCACTGATGACAAAATATTTAGATGTGTTTGCTTGGAACTACAATGACCTTTAGGCTTATGATACAAGTAGAATCCATCATACCATACCAATCAAGAAGGATGATATGCTCTTCAAACAGAAGCTGAGAAGGATGAATCCCAAACTGCTTCCACTAATAGAAAAGGAGATCAAGAAGTTATTTGAGGAAAAAATATTTGTGGCCCTCAAATTCTCACATTGGGTGGAAAAATTGGTCCATGTTAGGAAGAAGAATGGGGATTTAAGAATATGAATTGACTTCAGGATCTTGAATAGAGTTTCTTTCAAGGACCATTACCCACTTCCCAAAATGGATGATATCTTGCAGAAAGTAGTGGGATCATAGATGATCTCCACTCTAGATGGATTCTTAGGTTATAACCAGATTGTGGTGCACCTATAGGATCAAGAGAATACAACCTTCAAGACACCCTGGGGCACTTTCATGTATGCTAAAATTCCAATTGGAATTATGAATGCAGGGGAAACCTTCCAATGAACGATGGATATAGATTTTGCTAATGAAAAAGACAAGATTCTGATCATCTATCTGGACAACATCACTATTTTTTCAAAATATGATGAAGAACATCTTTCCCACCTACTGAGGATGTTTAGAAAATGCAGAAAGTTTGTCATCTCCCTGAATTGAAAAAATTCATTTTTTCTATGAAAGAAGGGAAGTTGTTGGGGCATTGTTGTAGGTACAATAGATCGCATGTCATTTTGACATGGGAGCCCAATTACACATATGAATATTACTTGGTAAGAATCTTCATAATCTTAATGGGCTTCATTAATATTTTTATTTGACTCTTGGGATTCCTTAACTTAACCAAAATTTCCAAAAAATCCATGTTTGATTTCTTTGTTTTAAAGTGTAGAAAGATTGGGATTGTTTTAATGTTCCACATCCTGCAACCCACAAGTTGCAGAATGCAGGAAACCTTTTAGTTGATATTTCATTTTTTTTAAAACTCACATCCCGCATCTTGCAAATGCGGGATGCGAGGGGTGTTTTCATGTGTGTTTGTTTTAATCAACTGCATCCTGCAAGTTGCAGAATGTAGGTTGTGTGGTTATAATTTGTTTTAATTTTGGTTTGCATATGTTCGAAACCCGCATCCCACATCCTGCAAGATGCGGAATGCAAAATGAGGAGCATATTGAATAATTTTTCGTCATTTTGTGATTCTACATTCCACATCCTGCAAGTTGCGGAATGCGGGTTGTGGAATGATTAATAAACTTACGATTTAATTTTTGATCTTGCATCCCACAAAGATAATCATGATCGTTCTTTTTACCCTCATCTGAAGGTCTATATTATTTCTTGGGAATTATAAATATGATGGCTTTGTTTATGATTTTCACTATTTTTACTGGCGTAATTTGTTTTGCTGTGTGATTTTACCCCTAGAATTTACCACGCGATTATGACAGTGATTACTATAGTTTCAGGTTGGTTACCAAGTCGCTTTCTCACCATTTGAATTGTTTACTATGCTTTTTTTATAATTCAATTTAATTACTAGTGTCAGTATTTATAAAAGGACATGGAAACATCCAAATCATCCCGAATCACCAGGAGTAAAAACCTCCAGAAAGACTTGTTTTCAAGAGAACCAAATTTTGGTGTCTTTTTTGACACCAGTGGTCGAGTGTTTGAAACCTACTAGTTGGATTGGTCTCGAGTTTATTCCATCTTCAATAATAATGAAATTTATGACTTCTAGAGTAACCAACTTGTCTATGAGAGAATTAGAGACTCTGGCCTTCATATGATTGTTGCTAGACCGACCATACTCCCTTATAATGATGCAGTTAGGTGGATTATAGACCACGCGAACCTGAAAGACCGTTCCTTTAACACCAGTATTGGAATGCAATTGGCCAATTTCCACCCCGAAACCTTCACAAGAATTTATGCCCTTAAACCTTTCACATAGCTCCTCGATGCAGACTTTATCAATACTGCTAATTCCTCGATGCAGACTTTATCAATACTGCTAATTCTAGGTTCAATTTTGACCAAATGATAAAATCCTGGATGGATGAACCGCACAAATTCTCCTAGAGGAACGACCATATTTACCTTATCGAGTGGTTCAAGGAACTGTATTCTTTGCTTGTGACAATGTTATGTCGGCTTTATGGTCTTCCCAATTGTTATTTGTTTAAAAAATAATGGGCTCCCATCACTCATCATATTATAACTATGGGTGAATCTTTCATTTGGGCCTCAATCTTGTCACTTGAAGTAAAAAATGCCATACACGAGTTCCAGAAAGCCACCAAGAACCCCAATTTCTATCTTATTTCCTTCAGTGTGGACATATTTTGTGCTGAATTCTGTTACCCTAATATGGGATGGATTTGGTAATTACCACCCCCCCTGTGCATATTTATCATTTCGATCTCTAGGATAACAACTATGTGTCCAATTTTTATGATATATGTGAAAGTTTCCTCGACCGAGTGTATTTTCTGATTTTCAACAAAGAAGCCCTTGTGTTCTCACTGGAAGCAAAAGCTCTCATAGCCACTATGGGAGACTTCTATGTTGGTGAATCATTCACCTATATTAGGGTTTATGGTAGCAACGCTGCTCACATGTTTCCTAAGGTCATGCTGGACAGGTTGGTCCTAGAGGAGATCTCATTTCAGAGAGTTACAAAGGGAATCTACAAAAAATGTGTTGCACCGAAGAGGAAAGTTTGGCCCAGGTTTCCTATTACCCTTGGATCCTTAAGTGTACCCACTTCTACTTAGGCATCAGAGCTGAGTGACCACATAGTGTCACTTAAACTTGGTTTTTCAAGCAAAAGGCAACATGGTCCAAAAGGGATTGTTGATTTACACCTATAGAAAAACCATTTTAAAGTAGGTTTCGTTCATGAGGAAACTCCAGATGATTTCATTTATTAGGGAGTAGATACATTCTCTGAAGTCCTGGAAATGGCTAAAAGCAAACAAGAGAAAATCCATATCCTATAGTAGGAGAAGGAGATTAGGGATAGGGTAAAACATTACAGGTCTAGGGAGTTAGACATCCTGGAAAGGATGACAAGAGACAAGGAGGAAAGAGAATATCTAGTTGCAACAAAAGAGGCTCTAGCATCTAAAACTGCATCTGTGGAAACCAGCTCAAACTTGGATAAATGGAAAGCTCCCATGGGAGAAATTCCCCAGACATATGTGGAACAGCAGGTTAAGGACTATTTACAGAATTTAGAGTAGATAAAGAAGAGATTGAACAAAATGACTACAACACTAGATACTCAAGAAATTGCAACCTCTCAGCCAATTAAAGATATTCAAGTGACCACTATGGATTGTAATATCCAATATGTACTATCACAAATTGAATGGGAACCTCTCAAATGGATACAATATTTAATCTCATATGTTCCCACCTCTACCATTTCTTTGATTCATTAAGAAGAAGATGATGAGAGGGTTTCTCTTGTTCCTGTGACCCTTGAAGTTGGAAATGGTAATGATTTACTGAATTCCACCAATGGTGGTAATGACAAGCCTTTATCACCTCCCTTGCAATCTCAAACTTCTTCTTAGTATGGCCCTTCCCCTTCTACTGTACTTGTCTCATCAATAATATCCTTATCTTCATTATATGATGGTTCTACTATAACACCTTTCATGACTCAGCTTTATCAAAATGATACTTGTCTACCTGAATCTGTTACACCTATTTATGTAGATATGCCCATTATTTCATCTAATTTGCCTCCAGTTTTGAAGATTCCATTGCATATCCCTTCATTCAGCTCAATGTCATCACCTGTGGCTAACAAAACTTCAGCAATATCATCATCACCACTCAAGATCACTACTTTGCAAGTTTCATCAGGCGAAACTTCAATTTCTAACATTTCCTCGGGTCCTGAAGTCATTCCTGCTCAGAATGTTAACCCTTCTCCATCCACTTCTCCTATTTCTATGACTATGCATTCTTACACCACAAGTCAGATCAATTCTCTGATATCCATAGGCATCATTATACCCCCCATTGATGAGATGAAAGAAGAATTTAATGAATATTTTGTGGTATCCCTCAAAAAATATCGGTATAAGAAAGCTGATAGATCAGTGGTGAAGAAAGGTAGGAAGAGGAACAAGGATTAGAGTGATGTGGATATGTTTGTTGTAAATGAGGTGGTGTGGACTCAACGATCAAGTGATATGCAGGAAGATTCCACTGATGCTGCATCCATCTTAGGGGCCTTAACAGGAGCCAATTTTGATTTTGTGAACACTTTGAACCGAGAATTTGATATATAGAAAGAAGAAATTGTTAGGCTGAAAGAGGAACTGGTGCAACTTAAAAGGGAACATCAGAATAAGTGTGATGAACTTGAAGAAATGAATGTTTCCCTCAGCAAATAACTACAAAAAGAAAGGACTGTTAATGTCACTTTGGTTTAGAAGGTTACATCTTTGGAAAGATAGTGTGAAGATGCAACTGCAAGTGCAACTTCATCTTCATTTTCCAAATTTTTCGAAGAAGAGTTTAAAGAGCTTTCCATCAGAACTAACATGGAACACTTTGATTTGGTGTGTGAGTTATTTAATACTCTAGCTGATATATTTGAGACTCATGTGGTGTTTGACAAGATGTCTGTTGTTCTGGAAGACCTAATTGAGAAAAGACAACAGGCCTCAAAATCTTATGATGAGGTCACAAATTGGAAGAGCTACATGAAGGAGAAGCATGATAATATCACTCTCCTCACTAATTTTCAGTTTAAAAGAGCCATATTTATTTTGAGAGCTTGGGAATATTTAGATGAAATAGTAGCTGAAACCATAAATAAATATCATGCTATCTGCGGCAGAAGATGGTATGCAGTTGAAAATACATGACCGAATTATCCTTTCCTACCATGGTGATTATTGAAAAGGAATGTCCACCTAGACTGATGATTGAGCAAGTTGAGAAATAAAGGGATGACTAAGAGGAGAAGATCAACAAACTTGACCACATCAGCATACACAATGTAGAGCAGTTAATTAAACAACCATTTGCATTACAAGGAAATATCCACGTCTACATCCGAGTTTGCCATAAGTTGTCTAGGAATGAGGTTGAAGATTATAAGTGTACTGCTCAACTTGGCATCGAATCTGCCACTTATCCTGATATCGAGGAACTGCTATGTATTTGGAGGGTGTGGAAATATTTGTTAGGATATTATCCTTGTTTAGGTTTTTGATCCCCTTTAGGGGGGATTCTATTGTTTGTAATAATTATTTAAGTGAATGATCTCTAAGGTATCAAGGAATTTTTGAACTTTTGATTTTTGGAAGAAGGGAGACTGATACAAGGGATCGAACAACTTTTCAGTTTTTGCCAAGATATTTTGTGTAATTTGTTACAGAGAATTCTGAATAAATATAGTGTTGTAATTCTTGTCTCTTATACTTGATCTATCAAATTTCTTTGACAGGTTTTAGTTTTATTATTCCAAATGATCAGATAGTACTGTGATTCATTTGTAATTGATTAATGTGTTTACTTAACTCTGATTTATCTTTGTTAATTGTTAATGCATTGATAAAGCTTCATGCAATTTCTTTTATGAACTGTATTTATCTATTCTACAAATGTTTCAACAGTAAACGTTTTATAGATTATAAATTGGGTTTTCAACTAACTTGAGCACCTCCAGGTTATCTTGAATGGTCTAATTTTGATTTACTGTTATTTAAGTTTTATTAAACAATTGTAATCTCAGTAAGTACAATCTCATTTTATTTACATTTTTGTCAATATGATGAATTGTTTGTTCTTCACACAGCTCAAGACAACTTGTTATTCATTCAATAACTTTTCAAAGTAGTTTAGATTTAGATTAGGTTCTTATTCCTAGTTAGGTTTTAGTTTTCCTTTTCTTTTCCTAACTCTTTGTTTTCCATTCTAGAAAATAGATCCCCTTGTGGATCAAATCCATCCATAAGCCACCAGAGGCTACGAAATTATCCATGGAAGATTACCATCCCAAACAACTCAAGGATAGAACAATACCTGCATGGGATTGTTTGAATCCTTTGGTTGGATTTTCTTCATTTGTTGCAAGTCTTAAACACCATAATCGGACACATACACAGTTGGGGCTTCAACAAATGGTGCTAGAAGGAAGGCCAACACATCATGCCTAAAAAAAATACTCATACACCTTTTCCAGCAAGAGATCCGATCATTACTCATAGATACACTAGCATGTCCACCTCAGGGGAACAAGTAGCTCAAGTTTCAAACATTATCCTAGTTACCCCTGGACAAGAATAGGCTACCCCGCCAGAAAGATATGTTCTCGTATCACCAATCATAGGGCCCATCACAGTTGAACAACTATTGAAGGGTAATTCCCACAACGTTGTCGAGTTTAGAAGAAAATTTGTTGAAGATCATCCTACTCAGGATTTGCCTCAAATCAATAATCAAGACAGTCCAAGCCTAGGTGATCAAAACACTAAAATATGTCACAACCTTTTTAGTGAGCCATCCAATCCTGGGTTAGATCTAGGTTCCTTGTTTCTAGAGTCAACAACTCCTCGACATAACATCTGAGAGGGAGGGCCACCCCCGTCTCCTCCCTCTTCTTCATCTTCATTTGATGAATCATCAGATTCTAAATCTTTAGACTCCTCAGCAGAATCTATCTCGATGGCTGACGAACAACATAACAAGTCATGGTTAGACGGGGATGTCATATCTATTTTAAGCAATCAACATATATTGCCTAAAAACCCCAAGAATTGGCTTCTGAAATTTAATCCAGATGATAAGATTCCTGTGGAATACCATATAAAATCCTTCATGAAATTCATTAGACTTAGATACGTTATCCATGAAGACGTGGTTTGCAGACAGTTCCCTTACACATTTGAGGGAAAGGCTTCTACCTGGTACTTTGCCTTAGAAGCTAGCTCCATCTCGTCATGGGATGTTTTTTTCGAACTCTTCACTCAAAAGTTTTTGGATGACAATACCCCGGATGAATTAGTCATAGAGATCTCTTCCATGAAAACTAAGGGTAAAGAAAGAGTCAAAGACTACAATCATCGGTTTTCATATTTAAAGAATAGGATCCTGAGTACACTACTTCCTGTTGAGGAATTACTCGTAGATTACTATATTAAGGGTATCCCAACCCAAATAGCCATGTGGGTTAAAAGGGCCCGTAAAGAGTCTTTTCAAGATGCTTTCTTTGAATCCATATAGGTCAAAAGAGACATGTGCAGTCTCAAAGACAACTCTGACACCACATATGAACAAGCATCTACCTCACGTAGGAAAAATGACACTTCCCCTAAACCCGTTGCTACCAGTCAAGATCCATTCAATATGAATGTAATGAAGAAAATCCTCCAATGAATCTCTAACGAGATGGTAGATCTCAAGAAGACAAGTAGTGAAAATCAATCAAACAATAGAGGATTCAACATACCACCTTTCAGGAGGCCAAATCAACCTCCTTAGAATCCATCACCTCCAAATCCCAGTGAGGGGTTCACCTCAAAAGAGATCTTCTCTTTCCTAAAAGCCTTAGCTATAGGAACACCAGACATTCCAGAACCCTTTGAAGATTAGTCCACCCAAGAATCACAACCTCCCCAAGAGGAAGAGGAGGATTACCAACAGGTCAGCTTTGTGAGCTTCTTTTTAGAAGAAGAAGAAGAACCCGACACTATGTTTAACCTACAACACACACACAATACCAGGTCTAAAGGGCCACCTTCCCAGGAATCATCTCATCCGACACAGACCCCTAGCAAAGGTAAAACTCAAAATTAGAAGGACACCCTCATTCCTAAGCCAGAATACAACTTGGTCGAGGATTTTAAAAGAGTCAAAGAAAACATATATTTATTTGATCTTCTCAAAATCCCTTCCATAAGAGATTCCTTACCCAAAATCATGATCATAAATCAACCTCGAGAAGCTCATAATAATAATTTTGACTCCACTCCCCGACCAAACCATCCAAAACTGAGAAGTAAGGGCACCCCTCCCTTTTTACGTACCTTTAAAATATTTAATAGGAACATGCATACCTATATGGTAGACTTAGGTGCTTCCTCCAAATTTATTCCCTTGTTATCACTCCAGGAAACTCCTCTAGTTTGTAGCTCAAGGATGCCCGGTAACTTACAATGTTTTTAGGGTTTTCTGAGATGGATCAAGTCAGTTGAACTATATAACCTTTCCACGCTCAAGGCATGCATAAAACTAACTCGATTACAAGGATTTTAGTTACAATTGCTCCGAAGTTTGATAATAAAGCGCAGGGATGAAGAACTCATCAGGTTGGTAGATTTACATACAAAACACATGCATATAAATGGATAAATCATGATAAGGATGTCAATTATAAATTAAATTGTACTAACAAACCAATAGGATGACAACTATCAGCTTTTTAATCAATCTGAAAATGACCTAAATACACATTCAGGCATAAGTGCAACAAAGAAAGAAATGATGGTTGAACAGATCAAAACAAAAGAGCTTATTTTCATGAATAAGTAAAATGAGAAGCATGAAAGCATTATAGGCTTATAAATCCCCAAAGTTGAACATTTATTATATCATTGATCTTAGGTTTTATAACCTTTTACAAAAAGTACAGATCCTAAAACTTGGATCTGTTTTTTACAAAAATAC
Source organism: Pseudotsuga menziesii (assembly GCA_001517045.1). Classification (NCBI taxonomy): domain Eukaryota; kingdom Viridiplantae; phylum Streptophyta; class Pinopsida; order Pinales; family Pinaceae; genus Pseudotsuga; species Pseudotsuga menziesii. Next base: position 112,930 of record LPNX010253168.1, on the reverse strand, counting down.
TCAAAAGTGACAGTTTTTTGCAAATTATGGTTCAAATCCCTACCTAACTACTTGTCTAACTACAATGAATATCTAGTTCACTGACTGAACATTTTAATAACTGAAGTAATGCTAGTGATAACTGATGCTGGTTCTCTGTCAGTTAAGCCGCTGATTTCTCCTTAACAATTAGGGTTGATGACTTTATGGTGTTGTTTTGTCATAATAGATCTAAACAGACCCTTTCTGATACTTATTTCAGCACCTTTTATCTTTAACTTACATCCCTGAGCCATCTGCAATCACCAAAATCTGGTTCTGTCTATCAAAAACTCACTTTTAAACCTCTGTCCTCTTTCAGTGGTTAAGAGACCAGTCTATTGGAACCTTTAAGTGCCAAAAAGAGGAGCTTTCAGTGGCTAACGGATTGTTCCAATAATTGATTAACCACTGAAAACAATGTTTCACAAAATTTATTAGATTTTGCTCAAAAATTCCTTTCCAGTATCATATGCTTAGTTTTCTTCTTCTGAGGACTTCGTGCTTGGAGTGTCTACAGGGCCTTGGCTTGTTTTAGGAGGCTGGAGACTGATGGCTGCTTCAGCTAGGGTTGATAAGGCAAGGTGGCTATTAGGGTTTTCTCTTTTTTATTTAAACTGTAGCCTTTGGAGCATTAGCATCCTGAGTAACTTGGTATTGTCCTTCAAGTACCCGGTGTTAATACTTTTCAAGAAAATGTGTCTCTCTCTCTGCTCCATGTAGGACTTGTGCAATAGCTTGTTTCTCCTAGTCAATGTTTCATTGTTTCTCTTCAATTCTCTTTCCAATACCTCCATTTCATAAACCTACCTTAGTAGCTGATTGATCCTTTGACTTCTAGGTTTGATAGAGGAAGCCCTTTCAGCTGGTTCCTCTTGTTCCTATGGTGTGGGGGATGGCAATGCTTCAGTAAATGGAACAATTTGCAGAGCTAGGGTTGCATCCTCTCCTTGTTATTCCTCAGAAACTGAATAAGGTAGGTTTAAGACATTCTCCTGGTGTGCTTCTGCCCCTTGACCTTTCTCACTGAAATCCAAATTACTTTTTTCCTTCTTGGTTTTGGAGGAGAAAGAAGGTTGTTTAGTTGTTGTAGCTAGGGAAATGTCCCTCCTCCTTCTTCTCCCACTCCTTGGAGTGCTGGATTTATTAACATGGGACTTCCCTTTCTCCTCTAGCTGAAGGCCTATCTCAAAGCCATTCCAGAATAGAAAATAGGGTAAAGCAATGTTTCTTTTCTTCAACAACTCCTAGACTAATACCTGGATAAGACCATGGTGGCACAGCCTGCCAGTAATCTTGGATGGTTAGGATTTCCTTGATGTGCCATTTTCCCTAGACTCCATTGTAAATAAAAGGGAAGATTAAGAGAGTTCTTACCTGTGAAGTGATTCATGAGTTTGAAATGATAAATCATTGCTCTATTGTATCTCCCTTCACAGGTCAAATAGACCACAATGGATTTTAGCAACTACTTCCCATTCTCTTCCAGCCATGATAATAGAACAACCTTCCTCCATGTTATTCCCCTATGCTCAAGCTTAAGATATGATCTAAATTCCACATTTTTGGGTGTGGTGGTCTTGAACCACTTCTCTCCTGTGCAAGGGATCTTAGTCACCTCTAATATTAGTGCTTCATCGATGAGGAATTCCTCCCTTCCTATGACTTATTTTGAACCATTGAATAACAGGGAAAAATATTCAACCACTTGCTGATGAAAACCCTATATTTTTTCACAGTATTTGTAGTAGCCTACCTCCTAGAACAATCTGCAAACCTTTGGATGGGCCTCTAAGTAACTGACATCATCTAGCTCCTGTCTTATAGCTGGTCCACTTTTCTTCATCTTGATGGGTGTATGTCCTGGGTACTTACAAAAATAGTCTTCTAGACCTTCTATACAATGTGCTTTAGCAAGATTCTCTCTCAGAGTCAGTTTTTTGGTGAAAAAAATGCCAATTTCAAATATGAAATATGATGGAGTCCCATGGAACTGATTATGAGGACTTTCTATCATTTATGAAAGCTGAGGTCACCCAAATGATGATAGAAACTTGATCCCTGAGATATCTTTTCCCAGATAACCGTACCCTATCTCAGCCATATAATTTAGTGGTTATTTGATGACCCTTGGGACAGGTGGAGGGAAACTGAAAGTTGGTAGTCAGATCAGTTTTGGATACTTGCATAACGACCCTTTTCACTCATTTCACATGCAGTCACATGGCTCCAGATGTTTTTGGTGGGTAATCATGCTCTAAAATGATCTTTTGTCTTACTGACGAGGTTGGATGTGATAGTTCCCAACCATTTCCCTATTTTATCCTTTCGGTGGTTTAAGATCCTCCATGATTTATCAGCTAACCACTGAAACAATGGCTTTTGGAAACTAACTAAACATGATCTTTCTTGCTTAAACCATCGGAATCGTTACCCCATCACCATGTTGAATCTCTGCTTTCGGCAGATCTTGACCATGTCAGAAACCTTTTTTAACTGCTGAACAAATAACTAAAAACCCGTTGGTGATCAGAAGCTCTAAACACTAAGGATCGAAACTTTAAACCTAAACGCTACCGTAGTGTCGACGATTCAAACCACTAACGTCGTGACGGTTAAGCATCGGAGGTCGGGAAGTCTAACCACTAAAACATCGAAACCTCAAACCACTAGACTCTTTGTAGTGTCAGCGACATAAAGGAAAATTTGTTCAAAACATCAGTGTCGTAGAGGACTAAACCTCTAACCACTGTCAAAAAATGTTCTTTTGGTGATCTAAACAAATGCCATAGCTTTCGCCTAAACTGCCGAAAGGGTTTCCACCTGATATTTATATTCCATCTTTTGGTGGTTAGTGTATATGTTGCACCTGTTTCTAATCTACCAAAAATGACCCTTTTCAGTGGCTAATGAGATGTTATGAGCCTCACCTAAGCCATCGAATGTACCTTTCCTTATGCTACTTTCCACTCACTTTCAGTGGTTTAAACCCCTTTTATCTCTCTTTCTAGTCTATCGAAAGCACCCCTTTTTGGCGGCTAATGAGTTTCTGTAGTCTCACCTAAGCCACCGAAAGTGTTACTTTGACTTTGGTTTCTCAGACCGCTTTTGGTTGTTTGCCTTTGGCCCGCGTTCAACTATTGAGCCGCTGAAACATAGCTTTTCAGTGGCTAATGAGCTATGATAGTATTCGCCTAAGCAACCGAAAGCTACAACTTGTGAAATTTTCATCCAAATAAAAAATAAAGGATTTCAAACTGTAAGTGATCTTCATATCCTTCATTACATCAGTTAAATTCTTCATACTATCTAAATAAATTATTTTACATCTGGCTCCTACTTGGGGATGGGAACCTCCCAGTGAGGTCCCAAGAACCCCAGACCAAAAATGCCTTTCCCTAAAATCAACTAAGTAACTTAACAATATCATTTACTGTTCCATTGGGCATGGAGTTTATTCTGAAAGAAAAACAACCTACTATCTACTAATTTACAATAATAAGGCCTTAAAGCCTCAAATAAAATAGAGTTTCAAGAACCGCCCATTCACTGGGCCATCAAATACCTCTTCACCTTCCATATTTTGCAATTTGAAGGTATTATTCTTATGTAATTGGGATATCACAAAAGGGCCAATCCACAAAGAGTTGAGTTTTCCATGTTTTCCCTTGTCCTGTCTGAGAACATCCCACTTGAGGACCCAATCTCCCACCTAGAAGTTGTCTACTTTTTCTCTTTTGTCAAACATGCCCTTTATCCTCTATTGATGGGCTTCTGATTTTCCTACAAATTGCTCCCTTATATGCTATAACTCCACCAAATCCATCATCCTTCTCACCATATCATTTGGTTCATCTTCCTCTTCCTAAAAGATCTTTTCCACTAAAAGGATGAGCTGGATAGGAAACATGGCCTCAGTGCCATAGAATAGCTTAAATGAAGAATTCCCTATGGATATTTTGTCTGTTACCCTATCAGCCCATAAAGCAAACTTAAGCTTTGAATCCCAGCTTTTCTGATTTGTCTCTAGCAGTTTCCTGATGATTCTGACTAAGCTTTTGTTGGATGACTCAGCCAGGCCATTGCCTTTGGGATAATAGGATGTGGAGTGCACTAGTTGAATACCCATTGATTCACACATTTTAACTACTGACCCAGCCTTGAAAGCTGGTGCATTATCAGTTACTAACCTTACTGGGAAGCCAAACCTGCTAAAGATATTCTCATATAAAAATATCATGATGAATTGATGAGTGGCATTCCTGGTGGGTACTGCTTCTATCCATTTGGTAAAGTAGTCAATGGCTACTAAGATCCATTTATGTTGTCCACTGGAAGGTGGACTTATTTCACCTATGAAATCTAGACCCCATTGCTGGAAAGGCCTATTCACCACAATAGGCCTAAGGGGCAAGGACTTGAGCTGCTGCTTCCCTATAAATATTTGGCATTGGTCACAGGCTATTACAAAAGTGCATACATCAGCAAAGAGGACTGGCTGTCACGTCCCCATGCCTCCGAACGGTGAGACGACTCGATCACCATGGCGTTAACCATGTGGGCTAAGAGCCCATGAACATGTACATGAATAAAATTGCATAAACAGAATTCTGTAGGGAATGCATTAAGGTAAAACATGCACAAATGCCATTGTTCATCATACACATCTATCGTTATTTATCATGCACAGTGGAATCAACATGCATTCACACAAGCATTCACTTAACATGTTCATTACATTCATTAACATAAATTTTGGTTGCAGAAGTAAAAATGGGCAAGATCACTTATCTTATAAGAACTCGCTCCGCAACCAGCTATGTCGTTGCAACATTCCACCCAACCATAGGCCAGCGTGCTCCTTAATCTCTCAATGATGCTGCCACCCTCGAGCTGGGCATGATTATACAAGGAATAATGGAACAAGCAGGCTTACACATAGCCAGGGATACACAAAACACAGCCAAGCCAACACATTTGGGTTTATCGGGCCATCCAAGAGTTGGGAAAAGGATAAATGCTAAGTTGGTGAGCTCATTACAGAGCCAAGAACACCCACACCAGAACTAGCCTGATCTCTAAGACACCCACCACACCCAACACAAGGAATCAGTCCCTTCTCTGCTACACAGTCCCTCAGGCCCTACATTCCCTTCCAGTGCTATTCAGGGGTGATGGAGAAGAAGGCAAGCCCTCTAGCTCTGTCTGTGTGGTTTCCAACCACCAAGTTTATTAAGCAAAACTAACCCCCCATCCCTGCTCCTTACACAGTCTGAAGACCAACCATTGCACACATGCAATTACTCAGCTATTACAGCTTAGACATCTTAACAGGGGAAATGGCTCCCAACGGATTTTCAATAGCCCACTGAACGTGTCAGTGCACACAAATTACAACCGTCCCCAAAATGTGAAGAAGACCATGACAAACACAGACAGCCATGTGGGGAAATCAGTGACCCCGTTGAACAGTGAAGTCACCACGGAGCTTATACAGTCCGAGGATAGAAAGGGAAAACCACATTCACAGCTGGGCAGAGGTAAACATATGTACAGGCCATGAATTGGTAAGAAAAAACATACATAAACCACACTGAGGAAGAGAAAAATACCGAATTCCAACCGGCGTGTGAGATGAGTAGACTCCCGTCCCAAAACATAAGGAAGACCACAGCTACATAGTAGATCATGGATGAAAACGAACAGCTCCTAGCTCGCTGTGTGAGTCCAAAACGGAAAAATACCTGTGCGTGAGGTCGAACAGCCTACAGAGAGGATGCGAATTGGAGGTGCATGAGTGTTCAGCACAAGCATGGATGGATAGAAAACCAGCAGTGAATGAAAGGGAAGTGCGTGAGTGTTTCAGCTCATCGTGGGAAGAGTGGAATCACCTACCTGCGTGAGGACGGTGGTTTATTCCCTTGTGAATTCAACCGTGGTGGAGTGTGCATGTGGGTGAGGACTGACAGTCCTGCCACCCCACTCCCAAAGACCATAATTGCCTCAACCACCAGCATCCATTCTTTATGAAAGTGGTTGGAATAAAACAAGGGAAGAAGACACATGGGTATTTTCCCTTATTGTCCAAGGTTGACATTTTTCCCCTCCCTTATCCTTGTGAAAACCATGCCCCCTTCTCATTTTAGTTGCCGCGATCGTAGCTGGTTGGGTTCATTTAATTAATTATAGATGCATATTTACAGGATGACAACCATAATATATGCCGCATGCCCCGATATACCATCGGTGACAAATTTAAATCCAAAACACAGCATAACCGATCAATGGTGGGGCCTTGGCCTTTAGCTCCACACCATGATCATTACAATATATACATCATATACATCTAATGCAACGGGGTCAAAACTGGGGCATTACACTGGCCAATAGTATTCTACTCTTAAGATCTTGTGGGTTGTGGTTTTCCAGTAATGGTGGCCCCCACATGTGTTGGAATGAAAATGACGCATGACCTACTCTGTTTCCTCTTTATCTAGACACCTTAGCAAAATTCCAAACTAATCCCTCTAGTACAGCAGTTTGTCAATTATGCAAAACTTAATCAATTTCAACTTAAGAGATCGTTCTTGGTTAGGAGTGAGATTAGGAGAAACTTCTAATTTTTGTAAAAATTGAATGATACCAGAGTACCACTTACATGAAGATATGTTTTTAGCTACTGATGGAATGTCATTTTGATCTTGATTTACTTCTATTTCTGCTGCTACCATAGTCTGCAACTTTGATGATTTGACACATGTGAAATTTATCCCCATCAGTTCACAGTTTTCTTTGGCCATGAGTTTGGCCAGACCTAGTCCCTTTACCAGCTTAGTGAGTTTCACCTCTATATCAAACTCAATGAGTTTGGAAATCCACTTAGCTTTCTTCCCATCATTGTCAGGCTGAGTCAAAACATCCTTCACAGTAGCGTAAGGGACATATGCAATGACCTTTGCATGGAGAATGTAGATTCTGAAAGTCTGCAAATATTTTATGAGAGCATAATCTTGCTTCTCAATTGGGTCATACTTCAGCTTAGTATCTCTCATGGTTTTGCTGAAGAATTCAATTGGATGATTAAGACCCTCATCATTCTTTTGTAATAGTACAGTTGCTACTGTGTCATAAGATGCAAAAGAGAAAATGTAAAAACCCTTGGTGTAGTCAGGAATGATCAGGGTTGGGGCCTCCATGATAGCCTTCCTAATGTCTTCAAAATAGTTTCTTGCCTAGTCAGTCCACTTTATTTCTGCATCTTTTTTCAGCATGATTGTTATATGCTTCACTAGCTCGAAGAAATTCAGAATGAACCTCTTGACAAATTTTATCTTGCCTAAAAAGGACTGAATGTCTCTTTTTGACCTTGGTATTGAAAGCTTCTGAATTGCTTTCACTCTTACATGATCGATCTTTACACCTTCAACTGAAACTATATGGCCTAGGAGTTTTCCTTCGCTGAATGCAAACTGGGACTTCTTAGGGTTCAGTAATATTCCATACCTTCTACACTTCAGAAAGACCTTCCTTAAATGCTGCAAGTGGTCATGATGGCTGTGAGAGTAAACTGTTAGGTAATCCAAATATATCAGCACAAACTTATCTTTTATCCCTACAAAAGCTAGGTCCATGGCTCTTTGAAAAGTAGACCCAGCATTCATTAGCCTGAATGGCATTTTAGCATACATGAAGGTGCCTCGGGGGGTGATAAAGGCAGTCTTCTCTTGGTCATCAGGGTGCAGAGCAACTTGGTTGTATCCAGAGAAGTCATCAAGGAAGGACATAACCCTATACCCCAAGGCTTTCTGCAATAGGTGTTCCATCTTGGGCAGTGGATAGTTTTCTTTCTTGGAACACTTGTTTAGGTTTCTAAAATCCACATACAACCTGATTTCCCCATTTTTCTTTCTTACCACTACTACGTTTGCAATCCACTTGGAAAACCTGAGGGGAATTATAATCTTGGCTTTGAGGATCTTGTGGATTTCCTTTTCAATCACTAGTAATAGGAGAGAGCTGATGGGTCTCAGCTTCTACTTAAAAGGAATGGTGTCCTTCTCTAAAGGAATTCTGTGCTGGATGATATTGGTGTCATAAGTTTTTAGGTCACTATAGTCCCAGGAAAAAACATCAGCAAACTCTTTTATCAAGCTGCAAAATTTATACCTTTGATCAGCATTCAACCCCATGGACAGATTTATCAGTTTAGGATGGCTTTGGCTCCCTATGTTTTTCTCTTGGATAGTATGATCTAGCTCCCTTTTGGTAGGCTTGAAAGGGATTTCATTGTGATCAAACGGTTCTTCTAGTGGTACTAGACCTCGAGGTATGCAGTTGTTGGTAAATTGGACAATGTTCTAATCAGTCACTTTATCTCTTAACTTGAGTTGTTTAGATTCCTCCATGTTTAGGTTTTCCTGGTCTATGTGTATGTCAAAGAATTCATCTACTAACTGAAGGAATTTACTAAGCTCATCATCATTCTCAAACACCCTCAAAAATTTTACATTATCTGGTAGAGTGGGTCTGTACTTGACTTGAACATCATAGCTAAGTTTAGGGGGTAAATGAAGAACAAACAGACTTGTAGAGATAGCCAAGGAATCAGCCAGGTGATTCAAAGCCCTAGGAATATATGGTAGTTCAAGAAACATAAATGAGTCTCTGAGTTTCCATACCGTGTCCCTGTAAGCCTTCGGTCTGATATTTTTTGCCTAAAAAGTGTTGTTAACTTGCTGTATGATGAGATCTGCATCTCCAAAAATATTCATGTACATGATCCTCATCTCCTTGGCATCTTTCACTCCTAGCAGCAAGGCTTCATATTCTGCTATGTTGTTAGTGGTTTTAAAATCAAGCTTATAAGACAGGTGTATTTTTTCCTTAGATGGGGAGATCAATTCTACACCTGCACCTACTGAGCTTAGAGTGCTAGCTCCATCAAAATACATGGTGCAGATTGATGTTGTTACTTCTTCAGGCTGCTGATAGGTGGGCTTAGTGAGATGGACTAATGTCTACTAAGAATCATCTATTTGCAAAATGCAAGACCCAAAATTAGTGTCCACTGCATAGATGGGGTGATTTACTGAGTTTCTCTCCTTGCTTATAATGTATGCCAGCTGATTTTCCCTATACAGCCTCTTATTCTCTCCTCCAAGCATGGGAATGGTGGCATATGTAAGATTTATTTGAAGGGTGCCACCTAGTCTTTTCCTCCATGACCGAGATAGAAAGAGACCAAATTTTGGAGGAATAGCAGCCACTACAATGTCCATCATGATGCCTTTCAAAGGTAGTTGAGTTAGGTTCACAACCAGGTATTTGATGAGGCCCAAGCACTTGACCTTCGTGGAGTCAAAGGAGAATAAATCATGGTAGGTCTTGGTGATGCTGAGACCAAGCTCATCCATCACAGCCTTTGGCATTAGGTTATGAGAGGCTCCTGAATCCAGCAGATAGTTATGGAGGATTTTATCATGGATATTCAAGGATATGTAAAATGGTGGGCATGATTCCTTTATGTATTCAATCATGGGGCCCAGGGTTACAACAGGCTTGTCATCTTGCAGGTTCACAAAGTCAGTGTCAATATGCACCTTGGGCTGAAGGGAATTCAGAATGGAGGACTTGAATGCATCATTTTTCATAGCTCAATTAAAGGGAAAGGGATTTTCAATTTTTGAATTTCAGACTCAAGGTTGAAAGAATAATGTAGCCTATCTGGAAACCTTACCTCATGAGCTGTAGGTTTGAGTTGGGATTGATCAGGTATGGCTGAAGGTGCTGGTTTCTGCAATGCTTTGGATGTGACAGCTATCTTCTTTGGTAAAACAACAACCTTTCTAGCTAGTGCAGCAAGCTTCTTGATAGGTACAACAGTCTTCTTGAGAGGAGAAACCGGTCTAGACCTCAGCTGGTAACCTTCCTAACCATCAACCTGGTAGACAGCCTCTTCAGTGATATACTCATCAATTAGGGCTTCTTTGTATTCTTCCTGTGTCAGAAAAGAACAGTCCACCTCATCCTCCATGCAATGGATGTTGTCTTCATCTTCTCCTTCTTCTTCAATGAATTTTGGCTCTTCTTCTAATACAACATTTTGGAATGGAGCTCTTATTATCTTATATTCCCCTTGATTCATCTCCCTTCTAAGAATTTGAACTGGATGGTTACCTCTTCTATAAGGAGAAAAATTAGGGTTTTGAGGAGCAAAATCACTTGGCCCTTTACCCCTCACAGGTAGATGTCCTTGGTCCTTCAATTTAGACATCTCAGTAGTCAGGTTATCTAACAGTTTGGTCATTTTGTCAATATTGTTCTCTGATGCAGAAGCCCCACTAGGGTCTGCTGGCTACTTCTTCTTGTCTATCTTCCCTTTGACCTTCTGAGATGCCAGAATGTTTGACTCTACCTCCAGGGAAGCATCCTGCATGAGTGATAAGGAGGCAGACCTCCTTTCTCTGAGAAGTAGGCAAAAGTCAGATTCAAAGTAATTTGCATAAGTTATCCTAGCTGAGGTATCAGTGGGCTTAATTTCAGTAGGGATCTTGCTGTACATATTGTTGAATCTCTTGGTAATGTTGGAGACAGACTCCTCGTTTTCTCTTTTTAGGTTGCTGAATTATGTGTTATAGTAGAGGTGATCTCTCCTTTCTCCCCAATGCTTTAGGAAATTATCATCTAGGGCTTCTATTCCTACCAATGATCCAGCAGGTAGTTCCTTAAACCACTTCTTAGTCGGGCCATCCAGGCTTTGCACAAAAACCCTAGCCCATACATCTTCTTTCTCTATGTTAATATTTTCAGCATAGTTGTAAAATGCCTCTAGATGTTATTCAGCGGTGAAATCCCCTTCCACTATAAAATTAGGCATATACTTGAGATAATCCCTAGTAGGCTTGGCTGAGAGGGGATTTGGAAAAATTAAGGAGGCATACATGGCCACCAGGATCCTCTCCATCTTGGTCAATTGAGGGGCAGCCATAGTGGAAATGGATATAGATAGGGATGAGGGGGGTAGCACAGGTGGTGCTACTTGCTGGGAAGGTGGTGGTATACTAATCCCAGTGGAGTCACCAGGGATTTGATCTTCACAAGAAGTAGTGCTTGAAGATGCCCAAACCCTAGATTTTTCTGATGTATCTATAAATTCCTGAGAATTAAGAGTTTCAGCAAAATAAATAATAGTAGAAATATTTCTTGAAATACCTGATGTAGATTTTTGTGCAACACTGCTGGTCTATCTTATTAAAGCCCTAGCTCTTCTCAAAATTTCTTCTGGATCTAAAACAGGTGATCGCTTAGGGCTTGCTCTAGTACTTGGTATTCTTGAAGCCACCTTATATCAATGGAGTTGCCAGATGGATGATTACAACCATAATAGTGTCCAAGCTTTTTCTATCATCAAAGCATGGATCTATGTCATCTCCAAGGGAGGTTGAGCTTTAGTCTCCTCTCCTCGACAACGACACCAATTTGTTATCACTCCAGGAAACTCCTCTAGGTTGTAGCTTGAGGATGCCTGGTAACTTACAAGGTTTTTAGGGTTTTCTGATATGGATCAAGTCAGTTGACCTATATAACCTTTCCACTCTCAAGGCATGCATAAAACTCACTCAATTACAAGGATTTTAGTTACAATTGCTCAGAAGTTTGACAATAATGTGTAGGGATGAAGAACTCATCAGGCTGGTAGATTTACATACAAAACACATGCATATAAATGGATAAATCATGATAAGGATAGAAATTATAAGTCAAATTGTACTAACAAACCAATAGGATGATAGCTATCGACTTTTTAATCAATCTGAAAATGACATAAATACACATTCAGGCATAAGTGCAGCAAAGAAAGAAATGATGGCTGAACAGATCATAAAAAAAGAGCTTATTTTCATAAATAAGTAAAATGAGAAGCATGAAAGCATTATAGGCTTATAAATCCCCAACGTTGAACCTTTATTATATCATCGATCTTAGGCTTTATATCCTTTTACAAAAGGTACAAATCCTAAAACTTGGATCTGTTTTTACAAAAAAAATCAAAAGTGACAGTTTTTTGCAAATTAGGGGTTGAAACCCTACCTAACTACTTGTCTAACTACAATGAAGATCTAGTTCACTAACTGAACATTTTAATAACTGAAGCAATGCTAGTGATCACTGTTGGTGGTTCTCTATCAGTTAACCCACTAATTTCTCCTTAACAATTAGGGTTGATGAATTTATGGCGTTGTTTTGTCATAATATATATAAACAGACCCTTTCTTATACTTTCGTCAACACCTTTTATCTTTAACTTATGTCCCTGATCCATCTGCAGTAGCCAAAATCTGGTTATGTCTGTCAAAAACTCACTTTTAAACCTTTGTCCTCTTTTAGTGGTTAAGTGGCCAGTCTATTGGAACCTTTAACTGCCAAAAAGAGGAGCTTTCAGTGGCTAACGGACTATTCCAATGCTTGCTTAACCACTGAAGACCCTGATTCAAAAAATTTATTAGGTTTCGCTCAAAAATTCCTTTCCAGTCCCATATGCTCATCTTTCTTCTTCTAAGGGCTTTGTGTTTGGGGTGTTTACAGGGCCTCCAGTCCCATATGCTCATCTTTCTTCTTCTAAGGGGTTCGTGTTTGGGGTGTTTACAGGGCCTCGGCTTGTTTCAAGATGCTAGAGACTAATGGATACTTTAGGTAGGGTTGATAAGGAAAGGTGGCTATTAGGGTTTTCTTTTACTTCTTTCAACTGCAACCTATGGAGCCTCACCATCCTGAGTAACCTGGTATTGTCCTTCAGGTACCTGGTGTTCAACTTTTTCAAGAAAATGTATCTCTCTCTCTGCTCCAAGTAGGACTTGTGCAATAGCTTGTTTCTCCTAGTCAATGTTTCATTATTTATGTTCAGTTCTCTTTCTAAGACCTCCATTTCATAAACCTACCTTAGTAGTTGATTGATCCTTTGACTTCTAGGCTTGATGGAGGAAGCCATTTTAGCTGGTTCTTCTTGTTCTTGTGGTGTGGGGGATGGAAATGCTTCAGTAAATGGAACAATTTGCATCACTAGGGATGCATCCTCTCCTTATTCTTCCTCAGAATTTGAATAAGGTAGGTTTAAGAAATTCTCCTGGTGTGCTTCTGCCCCCTGACCTTTCTCACCAAAATCCAAATTCCTTTTTGCCTTCTTGGTTTTGGAGGAGGAGGGAGGTTGTTCAAATGTTGCAGCCGGGGAAATGGTCCTCCTCCTTCTTCTCCCACTCCTTGGAGTGTTGTATTTCTTAAAATGGGACTTCCCTTTCTCCTCTTGCTAAAGGTTTGTCTCAAAGCCATTCCAGAACAAAAAATAGGTCCAAGCAATGTTTCTTTTCTTCAAAAACTCCTGGACCAATAGCTGGATAAGACCATGGTGGCATAGCCTGCCAGCAATATTGGATGGCTGGGATTTCACTTGATGTGCCATCTTCCCTAGAATCCTATGTAAATAAAAGGGTAGATTAAGAGGGTTCTTACCTGTGAAGTGATTCATGAGTTTGAAATGATAGATCGTTGCTCTATTGTATCTCCCTTCACAGGTCAAATAGACCACAATGTATTTTAGCAGCTACTGCTAGTTTTCTTACAACCATGATGCTGGCACAACCTTCTTCCATGTTATTCCCCTATGCTCAGGCTTAAGATATGATTTGAATTCCACATTTTTGGGTATGGTGGTCTTGAACCACTTCTTCCCTATACAAGGGAGCTCAGTCACCTTTGATATTAGTGCTTCATCTACGAGGAATTCCTCCCTTCCTATGACTTCATTTGAACCATCGAATGACAAGGAAAAATATTCAGCCACCTACTGATGAAAACCCTGTATTTTTTCACAGTATTTGTAGCAGCCTACTTCTTGGAACAATATGCAAACCTCTGGATGAGCCTCTCAATAACTGACATCACCTAGATCTTGTCTGAGAGCTGGTCCACTTTTCTTCATCCTGATGGGTGTATCTCCTAGGTACCTAGAAAAACAGTCTTCCGAACCTTCTATACAATGTGCTTTAGTAGGATTCTCTCTCACAGTCATTTTTTTGGTGAAAAAAATGCCAATTTCAAATATGAAATACAATGGAGTCCCATGGCATTGATTATGAGGAATTTCTATCATTTATGGAAGATGAGGTCACCCAAATGATGGCAACAACTCGATCCATGAGATATATTTTCCCAGATAACCATACCCTACCTCAGCCACATCATTTAGCAATTATTTTATGACCCTTGGGATAGGTGGAGGGAAACTGAAAGTTGATGGTCAGATCAGTTTTGGCTACTTAAATAACAACCATTTTCAGTCATTTCACATGCAATCACATGGCTCCAGATCTTTTTGGTGGGAAATCATGCTCTAAAATGATCTTTTGTCTTCCTGACAGGGTCGGATGTGACAGTTCCCAACCATTTCCCTATTTTATCCTTTCAGTGGTTTAAGATCCTCTGTGATTTTATCAGCTAACCGTTGAAATTTTGGATTTTGGAGGCTAACTAAATGTGTTCTTTCTTGCTTAAACCACTGAAATCATTACCCTGTCACTGTGTTGAATCTCTGCTTTTGGCATATCTCGACTGTGTCGAAAACCTTTTTTAATTTTCGAACAAACTACTAAAAAATTGTCAGCGATCGGAAGCTCTAAACACTAAGGATTGAAACTTTAAACCTAAACGCTTCCATAGTGTCGACGATTCAAACCACTAATGTCACAATGGTTAAGCATTGGAGGTTAGTAATACTAAGCACTTAAACATCAGAACCTCAAACCATTAGACTCTTCATAGTGTCGATGACATAAAGGACAATCCCTCCAAAACATCAGCGTCGTAGAGGACTAAACCTCTGACCACTGTCGAAAAATGTTCTTTCGGTGATCAACACAAATGCCACAGCTTTCACCTAAATTTCTGAAAGGGTTTCCTCTCGATATTTATCTTCCAGCTTTCATTGGTTGGTGTTTATGTTGCACCCCTTTCTAATCTGCTGAAAATGACCCTTTTCGGTGGCTAATGAGATGTTCTAAGTCTCGCCTAAGAAACCAAATGTACATTTCCCAGTGCTACTTGCTAGTCACTGTTGGCAGTTTAAACCCCTTTTATCTCTCTTTCTAGTCTGCCCAAAGCACCCCTTTCCAATGGCTAATGAGTTTCTGTAGTCTCGCCTAAGTCACCAAAAGTGTTATTTTGACTCTACTTGCTCATACCGCTTTCGGTGGTTTTTCTTTGGCCCGCATCCAACTGTTTAGCCTCTGAAACATAGCTTTTAAGTGGCTAATAATCTATGATAGTCCTCACTTAAGCCACCAAAATCTACAACTTGTGAAATTTTCATCCAAATAAAAAACAGAGGCTTTCAAACTGTCAGTGATCTTCATATCCTTCATTGCATGAGTTAAATTCTTCATACTATCAAAATAAATTATTTTGGGAGATAACAACCCCTTTCTATGTGCAAGAAACTCAATGCCACCTGGGAAAATTGTCCTATTCAGATTGTGCAATTAGATATATCCAAGGTTAAAGTGGTAGGGAGGCTGAGAAATGTTCTTCTTGGACTATCTATGGATCCTCAGATTCACTAAACAATCGATATTGTGATTGCGGATATTCTAGAGACCTATGGTATGTGGCTGATTCAGGATTGGTCAGAGAAACTTAAAGGTTACTTTGCTACTAATTGGTCTCACTTGTGTTTACCTCTTAATGGGAATCCTAATAAGCTCAAAGTTGATAGAGAACCTTTCATGAAAGAAACTATAACTGATCTCAATGGTTCCAATGAATCTGTCTCCTTCTTTAATAATCAAATTGAACATTTCATATTTGACACTTTCTTTGGAGACTTACCTGCTGATGTATCACCAATAGAGAATGACCAAAAAGACCCTCAAGTAACTCATCTTACATTTGTTCTGTTCTCTAGAACGGTTGTTCATAATGTATATAATGTAAATACCAATTTCAGAATTGATCCTATAGTTTGGACCTTGTTTTCTGATGGCTTCAGGTCAAAGGAGGGAGCAGGCATAGGATGTGTGCTAATTGATCCAAGAGGCATCAAAACGATGATTTCACATAGATTGGGATTTGAATGCACCAATAATGTCACTGGATATGAGGCTTTGGTCCAAGGACTCAGGAAAGCTATCGATATGGGAGCTAAAGCAATTGAATGTGTGGGAGACTCCGAAATCATTATGAAATAGGTACGGAATCAGATACATTGTCTATCTCCATGCCTAGTTAATTATCAAATATTAATCAAAGACATGGCTAATTCCTTCTTAGCATTTATTATTAGATCTATTCCTAGATCTCAGAACTTTGATGCAGATCTGCTAGCCAACATTGCATCTAGACTGATCCCTCCTGAACGCTTGTCTCCATAAACCTTCTCTATTAAATTGATGTACAGACCCTCCATACTTGATAATGTCACAAATTGGAAGGTGTTTGATGATGATCGCCAAATACTTGACTTCCTGTCAGCCCAAAATACCTTCGAGGGTATGGCCATTGACAAAGCTGATCATGAGAAGTCTCTATTTGATCCTTCCAATATCATCCCCAATTTTGTCATCAGTCTGGAGAAGTTCTATGATTTACAAGATAAATTTAGACAAACCATCAATTACAAGACTCAAATCTCAACCTTGAATCACACCCCTGTTAATTTAGGAGCAAAGCACGAACCCTGATTTATCAATATTGGAATACACTGTTCCCGTGATGAAAGACGAGATTTTATCAAACTCTGCAGGGAATTTAAAGATGTTTTTTCCTAGACATACAACGAACTAAATACTTTTTATAGTACCGTCATGCATCATAAAATCCCCATGAAACCTAATGTAAAACACTATCAGCAAAAATTGAGGAACATGCACCCCAGTATGGAGCCTTCTATCAAGGAGGAACTAGACAAGCTACTCTTGGATATGATCATATTCCCCATTTGACATACACAATGGATAGCTAACTTGGTCCCTGTTCACAAGAATAATGGGGAAATCAGACTCTGTGTAGACTTCAAGAACCTGAACTGAGCCTCTAAAAAAGACAACTATCATGTTTTTTCAATGGAGCAGATCCTACAAAAGGTAGCCGGATCAAAGATGTTTTCCCTACTAGACTATTTTTTTGGCTACAACCAAGCCCTTGTTGCACCCAACGATCAACTGAAAACTAATTTCTAGACCCCTTGGGGAACATTTGCATATAGACGAATTCCATTTGGACTAATACATGTAGGGGCCACATTCCAGAGAGATATGGACATAGCTTTCAGGGGCTTGATCCACAATTTTGTCATTGTGTACCTAGATGATGTTACCATTTACTCTGAAAAACGATAGGTTCATTTGTCTGCTTTAAAATAGGTATTCAAAAGGTGCAGGAAATTTAGCATCTCCCTCAATCCCAAGAAGTCCATATTTACGGTAACACAAGGTAAGTTCTTGGGTTTCGTAGTTTCAAAGGAAGGTATGATCATCGAGCCAGAATGCGTTAAAGAAATATCCAAGATTGGCCTTCCTAACTCTCATAAGGCAATGCAGTCATTTTTGGGTAAGATTAATTTTGTCAGTAGATTTGTTCCAAATTTTGCTCAAGTTGTAAAACCCCTATAATTCCTTGTCAAGAAGGATGTACCATTTAAGTAGTCTGATGAACAAAATAATGCATTTACTGAAATTCAGAAAACTATAGCAGAAGCACCTGCTCTTATGTTCCTTGATTTTAGTAAAGATTTTATATTGTATACATTTTCTACTGACTTTTCTTATGGAGCCTTCCTCACGCAGAAAAATCACGAAGACACCTAAATCCCCATTTCTTTCATGAGTTCAACATTCGAAGGGGCTGAACTCAATTACTCCCAGGTTGACAAACAGGACTACACAGTATATAAATCAGTAAAACATTATAGGCCTTATCTCTTGAAGTCAAGGACTAAGGTGATTGTCCCTTATGTGAAAATTCACAATGTCCTCATTCAAAAGGAGTTGGAAGAAAAGAGAGCTCATTGGATGACCTCCCTTTAAGAATATGATCTAGAGATTAAGCTTGAAAATATTGTTAGAGGACAAGGTTTGTGTCAGCCCACCGCCCAGTAAAACGACCTTGACAATTAGAAAGCTGATTGGGAACATGAAGAAGCTACTCCTACAGGTCTTATTAATGCACTTGAAACTGCGACATCTGAATGGTATGATCAAATCAAATTCTTTCTTCATAATGGGTTTTCTCCTGAAACCCTAGATCCCAAAAAACGTACGGCATTGAGGCTGAAATCAACCCCTTATCAACTTATTGATGATGTTCTATTTAGGAAGAATTATGATGGAGTGTTTCTTAGATGCCTGGAAAAGGATCACACTGATGATTTCCTATTTCAATTTCATGTAGGACCTGTAAGTGGACACTTCTCAGGTGATACTACGGCTCATAAAATTATTAGGATAGGATACTATTAGCCTACCCTATTCAAATATTCCCATTCATTTGTCAGAAAATGTGATCCTTTCGAGAAGTGCGTTGTCAAACTTAAGAAACCTGCTTACCCCTTGCAGCCAGTATCAGTCCAATTCCCATTTCAGCAGTGGGGATTGAATTTTGTCGAACCCATTAACCTTGTATCCTCATTAAAACACAAATACATTTTAACAACCACTGAATATTTCACGAGGTGGGTGGGGGCATCCCCTTTAAGGCTGTGTAACATGAATTAGGTAATTTCCTTCCTTGAAAATCAAAAATCACTAGGTTCGGCACCCCCGAGTATCTTGTTTTTGATAATGCCTCATATTTCCAATCCATTGACCTAACTAGCTACACCCTCGAAAAGGAAATAAAGGTTAAGTTCTCTTCTAATTACTACCCTCAGGGAAATGGGATCATGGAATCCTCAAATAAAAACTTAATAAGCATCCTTAAGAAGACAGTGGCTTCACATCATAAAGACTGGCACACCCAAATTTACTATGCTCTTTGGGCAGATCGAATCACCCCAAAGGAAGCCCTTGGTAACTCCCCTTATTGCCTTGTTTATGGAAAAGAAGCTGTCCTACTATCTAATATCACCATTCCTTCATTGCAATTGGCCCAATCCGTCCAAGAGAGTGACTCTTTCCCATTATAGCAGAGGATTGATTCTCTGCTCAAGTTAGAAGAGGATAGAGACAAAGCCAAGAATAAATTCTACCAACATCAATAGTTGGTTAAGAAATAGTTTGATGAGAGGTCTTCATCAGACAAAGACTTCTTAGTGGGAGATCTTGTGTTGAGATGGGACAAACAACACAAGGACAACAAAGAGTACACCAAGTTTCAATGAATTTGGCTAGGACCATTCATTGTTACATAGAAGATTTGCCCTAGTACAGTTCGATTACAAACACTGGAAGGGGTCATTGGCACCTACCCAGTGAATGTTTTTCTGCTCAAAAAGTACTTTGTTTGAAAATTTTGATTCAACCCTGTATATAGGTTTGGTGTGTTATTTTCCTTTTATTTTCTAAATGTTTGCTTGATTTGGGTAACTTTTGGTAAGATCTACACCCTTGGCAATAATGAGCAATCAGTTTTCTCAATATTCAATACTCTCAACTGAAACAAACCTGTCAGTTTCTATCTTTTCTAAATCATATTAGGATTTGTTATATCTGAATGATAACCATATTTACAGCATTATCAGTTCCCTCTCATTCAGGTTAATACATTCTACATGCTTTACTCCGATGATGATAGTTGTAGAAGAAAAGGTTCACCCTATCTAAGGTCTCATTAGGGAACTGTGACATATCTTCATATCCTGGTTAGTCTTACTCTTTGGGATTCAATTATGGCCATATATTTTACCATGTGTATTACAAGATGAAGGTTCTTATCACGAGCCAACTCATTAGGATCATAGGTTCTCAATGGAATGACATATTTTCCATTTGATATGGGGAGATGGATTCTGGTTCTCTGGAATATGGGAGATCCTATCACAGGTCAGCTCATTCATGATATGCAGAGCATCAGTGAGTAACATTACCTACACATGGACACCAAGCCATGTAAGTGTCTTGTAATTCATGTTCGACATTAAATCCCAGTCAACACTAAAAAAATAAAGCATTGTACATTAGGAAGAGGCGGTCATGTCTAAGGCTAGCCTCACTATGATCATGGGCTTGATGTTGGACTAAAGCTATCATCAGATGGTTCCCAAGCCATGATAGTGTCTTTTGGCCATGTAGATGGAAGACAAGAGGTCTCCTTACCGAGCCAACTTGCTCAGTTTCCAGGTCAGTTTTGTGAATGGAACTCATCACCAGAACATGGGGAAGTGGTCTCGTGTCGATGCAATCTTGCAATTCTGAATAAAATAAAAGATAGAAAAAGGGGGAAAAGAATAAATGATGGTTTAAGAGGCCCTGTGTGAAGAAACCAAAGTGGGAAAGGTCTGACCTTACATTCATCTTTAAACTACATTCCTATGTCAGCCTGAGTTTATATGACCCTATCCTCCAATGAAATTTGAATCAGAGTTGCATCCTTTTTTAATGACCATGGATGGGAGTGCATCAATAATTTTAATAGTTTCTAGTTGGTTACATTCTTATGTTGACATTTCTTGAGAGTTAATCATTTTCCCACTGATAGGTTTTGATTGGAAAGGATTATTGTTTTGCATAGATAACTGGTTCTTCCATCCATTCGCCATTTGTTGTAGGTACAACATATCCCATGTCATTTTGACACGGGAGCCCAATTACACATACGAATATTACTTGGTAAGACTCTTCCTAATCTTAATAGGCTTCATTAATATTTTTATTTGACTCTTGGGATTCCTTAACTTAACCAAATTTCAAAAAAATCCATGTTTGATTTCTTTGTTTTAAAGTGTAGAAAGATTGGGTTTTTGTTTGGGATTGTTTTAACGTTCCGCATCCCGCAACCTGCAAGTTGCGGAATGCAGGAAACCTTTTAGTTGATATTTCAATTTTTTTTAAACCGGGGGGGGGGGAATTTTCATGTGTGTTTATTTTAATCAGCCCGCATCCCGCAAGTTGTGGAATGCGGGTTGCGGGGTTATCATTTGTTTACATTTTGGTTTGCATATGCCCACCACCCACATCCCACATGATACAAAATGCGGAATGCGGAGCTGATTGAATACGTTTTTCGTCATTTTGCGATTCCGCATTGCGCATCCCGCAAGTTGCAGAATGCAGGTTGCAGAATGATTAATAAACTTACAATTTAATTTTTGATCCCGCATCCCATAAAGCTAATCCTGATCATTCTTTTTACCCTCATCTAACGGTTTGTATTATATCCCGGGAATTATAAATATGATGGCTTTCTTTACGATTTTCACTATTTTTACTGCTATAATTTGTTTTGTTGTGTGATTTTACCTCCAGATTTTACCACGTGATTCTGACAGTGATTACTACAGTTTCAGGTTGTTTACTAAGTTGCTTTCTCACCATTTGAATTGTTTACTATGATTCCTATCTAATTCAATTTAATTACTAGTGTCAGCATTAGAACAGGAGATGGCAACATCCAAATCATCCTAAATTACCAAGAGTAAAAACTTCCAGAAAAACATGTTTTCAAGAGACCCAAATTTTGGTGTCTTTTCTGACACCAGTGGTCGAGTGTATGAAACCTGCCAGTTGGATTGGTCTCAAGTTTATTCCATCTTTGATAATAACAAACTTTTTGACTTTCAGAGTAACCAAATCGTCTATGAGAGAATTAGAGAACCTGGACTTCATATGATTGCAACTAGACCAACCATACTCCCTTATCATGATGCACTTAGGTGGATTATAGACCACGTGAACCTAAAAGACAGTTCCTTTAACATGAGTATTGGAACGTAATTGGCCAATTTCCACCCCAAAACCTTCGTGAGAATTTCCGCCTTAAATATTTAACACAACTCCTTGATGCATACTTTATCAATACTGCTAAGTATAGGTTCAATTTCGACCAAATTCTAAAATCCTGGATGGCTGAACCACACAAATTCTCCCAGAGGAAATACCTTATTTACCCTATCGAGTGGTTCAAGGAACCATATTCTCTGCGTGCAGCAATGTTATGCCAGCTTTATGGTCTCCCCAACTGTTCTTTCTTTAAAGAATAATGGGCTCCCATCATATTATAACTACGGGTGAATCTTTTCCCTGGGCCTCAATCCTGTCACTTCAACTCAAAAATTCCATACATGAGTTCTAGAAAGCCACCATGAATCCCAGTTTCTATCTTATTTCCGTCATTGTGGACATCTTTTGTGCTAAATTCTGTTACCTTAATATGGGATGGAGTTGGGAATTACCATCCCCCCCCTGTGCATATTTATCATTCCGAGCTCTGGGATAGAAACTGTGTGGCCAGGTTTTATGATATATGTGAAAGTTCCCTCGACCGAGTGTATTTTCTAATTTTTGACAAAGAACCCCCTACGTTCTCACCGGAAGCAAAATCTCTCATAGCCACTATGGGAGAGTGGTATGCTCGTGAATCATTCACCTATATCAGGGCTTATGGCAGCAACGCAACTCACATGTTTCCTAAGGTTGTTCCAGACAGGTTGGTCCTAGAGGAGATCTCATTTCAGACAGACAAAGAGGGAATCTAAAAATAATGTGTTACACCGAAGAGGATTGTTTGGCCCAAGTTTCCTATTACCTTTGGATCCTTAAGTGTACCCACTTCTACTTGGACATTAGAGCTGAGTGACCACATAGTGTCACTTAAACTTGGTTTTGCAAGAAAAAGAAAGCATGATCCAAAAGGGATTGTCGATTTACACCTAAGGCAGAACCATTTTAAAATAGGTTTTGTTCATGAGGAAACTCTAGATGATTTCATTTATCAAGGAGTAGATACATTCTCTGAAGTCTTGGCAAGGGCTAAAAGAAAAGAAGAGCAAATCCATATCCTACAGTACTAGAAGGAGATCAGGGATAGGGTAAAACATTATAGGTCTATTGAGTTAGAAATCCTAGAAAGGATGACAAGAGAAAAGGAAGAAAGAGAAGCTCGAGCTACAACAAAAGAGGCTCTGTCATCCAAAATTGCATCTGTGGAAACGAACTCAAACTTGGATAAAGGGAAAGCTCTCATGGGAGAAATTCCCTAGACATTTATGGAACAACAGGTTAAGGACTATTTGCATACTTCAGAGGAGATAAAGCAGAGTCTAAACAAAATGACTACAGCACTATATACTCAAGAAATTGCAACCTCTTAGCCAATTGAAGATACTCAGGTGACCACTATGGATGATAATATTCAATCTATACTAGCACATATTGAATGGGAACCTCTCAAATGGATACAATTTTTAATCTCATTTGTTCCCACCTCTACCATTGATTTGACTCATTCAGAAGAAGAAGATGAAAGGTTTTCTCCTATGCCTATGACCCTTGAAGTTGGAAATGGTAATTATTTACTGAATTCCACCAATGGCGATAATGACAAGCCTTCATCACATCCCTTGCAATCTCAACCTTCTTCTTAGTCTGGACCTTCCCTTCTGATGTACTTGTTTCATCAATAATAGCCTTATCTTCGTTATCTAATGGTTCTACTATGACACCTTTCATGACTCATCTTTATCAAAATGCTACTTGTCTACCTAAATCTGTTACAACTATTTCTATAGATATGCCCATTCTTTCATCTGATGTGTCTCCGGTTTTCAAGATTCCATTGCATATCCCTTCATTCATCTTAGTGTCATCACTTGTGGCTGAGAAAAATTCAACAGTCTAATAATCACCACTCAAGATCACTACTTTGCAAGTTTCATCAGTTGAAACTTCAATTCCTAACATTTCCTCAGCTCCTGAAGTTATTCCTACTCATAGTGTTAACCCTTCTCCATCCACTTCTCCTATTGCTATGACTATGCCTTCTTACACTACAACTCGGACCAATTCTTTGATATCCACAGGCATCAGTATACCCCTTGTTTATGATATGAGGGAAGAATTTAATGAATATTTTGTGGTATCCCTGGGAGAATATCGATACAACAAAGCTAATAGATCAGTGGTGAAGAAAGGTAGGAAGAGGAACAGGGATTAGAGTGATATGGATATTTCTGTTGTAAATGAGGTGGTGTGGACTTAGTAATCAAGTGATCCACATGCATATGCCACTAATGCTGCATCTATCTTACAGGATTTTACAGGGTCCAATTTTATGATGTGAACACTTTGAATTAAGAATTTGATAAACATAAAGCAGAAATTGTTAGACTGAAAGAGGAACTGGTGCAACTTAAAAGGAAACATGAGAATAGCTGTGATGAAATTCAAGAGATGAATGTTTCCCTCACTGAAGAACTGTAAAGAGAAAGGACTGTTAATGTCACTTTGGTTCAAAATGTTACATCGTTGGAAAGATAGTGTGAAGATGCAACTACAAGTGCAACTTCATCTTCATTTTCCAAATTTTCCCAAGAAGAGTTTAAAGAGCTTGCCATCAGAACTAACAGGGACCGCTATGATTTGGTTTGTGAGTTATTTAAGACTCTAGCTGATATATTTGAGACTCACATGGTGTTTGAGAAGATGTCTATTGTTCTGGAAAACCTAATTGAGAAAAGACAGAAGGCCTCAAAAGCTTATGATGAGGTCATAGATTGGAAGAGGTACATGAAGGAGAAGCCTGATAATATCACTCTCCTCACTACTTTTCAGTTTAAAAGACCCAAAACTATTTTGAGAGCTCAGGAAGATTTAGATGAAACAGTAGTTGAATCCATAAAGAAATCTCAGAGTATCTACGGCAGAAGATCGTATGCAGTTGACAATATCATGACTGAATTGTCCTTTCCTACCATGGTGCTTATTGAAAAGGCATGCCCACCTGGACTGACGATTGAGGAAGTTGAGCAATGAAGGGATGAATAGGAGGAGAAGATCAACAAACTTGACCACATCAGCATACACGATGTAGAGCAGTTAATCAAACAACCATTTGTAGTACAAAGAAAGATCCATATCTACATCCGAGTTTGGCATAAGTTGGCTAGGAATGAGGTCGAAGATTATAAGTGTAATTCTCAACTTGGCATCGAATCTGCCAATTATCTTGATATCGAGGAGCTGCTACGTATTTGGAGGGTGTGGAAATATTTCTTAGGATATTAGCAGTGTTTAGGTTTATGATCCCCTTTAGGGGGAATTCTATTGTTTGTAATAATTATTTAAGTGAATGATCTCTAAGGTATCAAGGACTTTTTGAGCTTTTGATTTTTGGAAGAAGGGAGACTGATACAAGGGATCGAACAACATTTCATTTTTTTCCAAGGTCTTTTGTGTAATTTATTACAGAGAATTTTGAATAAATACAGTGTTGTAATTCTTATCTCTTGTACTTGATCTATCAAATTTCTTTGACAAGTTTTAGTTTTCTTATTCCAAATTATCAGATAGTACTATGATTCATTTGTAATTGATTAATGTGTTTATTTAACTCTGATTTATCTCTATTAATTGTTAATGCATTGATAAAGCTTCATGAAATTTCTTTTAAGAATTGTCTTTATCTATTTCTGCAAATGGTTCAGCAGTAAAAGTTTTATTATAAGTTGGTTTTCCAAATAACTTGAGCACCTGCAGGTTATCTTTAATGGTTTAATTCTGATTTACTGTTATTTAATTTTTTACTAAATTGTAATCTCAGTAAGTATAGTCTCATCTTATTTACATTTTTGTCAATATGATGAATTGCTTGTTCTTGACATAGCTCAAGACAACCTGTTATTCATTCAATACCTTTTCAAATTAGTTTAGATTTAGATTAGGTTCTTCTTCCTAGTTAGGTTTTATTTTTCCTTTTATTTTCCTAACTCTTTTTTTTCCATTCTAGAAAATAGATCCCCCTGTGGATCAAATCCATCCATAATCCAACAGAGGCTATGAAAGTATCTGTGGGATATTACCATCCCAAACAACTCGAGGATAGAACAATACCTGTGTGGGATTGTTTGAAGCCTTTGGCTGGTTTTTCTTCATGTGTTGCAAGCCTTAAACATCCTAAGCAGCCACATACACAGTTGGGGCTTCAACAGGCATATAATTTCACAAGAAGGAATCAGGATAGATCCAAAGAGGGTTGAGGCGATCAACAAAATTGAGCACCCTCCGAATAAAGTTGAAGTCCAATCCTTCTAGAGAAAGGTAAACTTTCTGAGAAGATTTATCATGTATTTTTCCGAAGTAGTGTAATATATAACAAATATGGTGGGAAAGGATCAAGAAATCTAATGGACACCCAAGGAAAAACAGTCCTTTGAGAACATTAAGAGGGCTATCTCTGAAGCACCTATACTTGCAATCGATGAATTTTCTAAATAATTCCTCATATTTTCATTTTACTCAGAGCACAAAGTGGAAAGGGTATTTCTATAGAAGAATCATAAGGGAAACGAGCATCCCATTACTTTCTATAGCAAGACCTTGAGAGATGATCCCCTGAAGTATAAAATCCTAGAAAAGAAAGCTTATGATCTGTTCCAAGATTTAAAGGATTTTCGAGTGTACATCCTACATTCCCATATCATTGATCATGTACCCACCAACGCTGTAAAGGATATTCTGACCCAACCAGACCCTGAGGGATGAAGGGGAAAGTGGACAGCAATCCTCCTCAAATATGACCTGGAAATTAAGCCCATAGAGTTGATCAAAGTCTAGGGACTAGCCAAGATCATGGAGAAATCCAATTACGATTCTTTCAACGTTCACGTGATTCCTGAATTGTCCACAAAGGAAAAAAACCCCAAAGAAAAATTGGAACCCTCAGTGGTTGAGCATTTCCTGTCATCCCCATGGTACTTTGACATTATCTTTGTGTTACAACATCTGCAGACTCCACCGGGTATAGAAAAAACAAGGGCTAGATTCCTCAAACAGAAGGAAATGAGGTTCTGCATCTTGAATAAGAAGTTGAATTGGAAAGATCTAGGAGGAGTCCTACTGAACTATGTGGATGAACAAGAGGCTAAGAAACTCATAAAAAAATTTCATGCAAGGGAATGTGGCATGAATCAATACTAGAATACCATGGTAAACAAGATCACGAGGGAAGGATTTTCTTGGCCCACTATCTTCTCTAATACTCAAAAGAAGGTTGTTTCATGCCATAAATGTCAGGTTTTTGAAGGAAGAAGGAAGTTATTTCCATTTCCTTTGAAACCCATATAGGTTGAAGCATGTTTCCAGCAATGGGGGCTAGATTTCATTGGGGAAATAAATCAATCTTCCCTAGGATAGAACAGGTTGATCCTCACTACCACTGACTACTTCACTAAGTGGATTGAAGCCATCCCCACAAGATAGACCACCAATATAGTGATCATGCAGTTTCTATAAGAGAATATCCTATCAAGATTTGGAGTTCCCGGGAATATAATCTATGATAATGCAACATATTTTAAGTCAAATAATATGGTTTCCTTTTGTTTCAAATACCAAATACAGGTGGGGTATTCCACAACCTATTACCCACAGAGAAATGGGTTGGTAGAATCTTCGAACAAAATCCTTATGAGGATTATAAAAACATTGTTGCGGGACATTAAGAAAGCTTGGAACACAAAGCTAACCCATGCTTTGTGGGCTGATAGAATTGGTGTGAAGAAGTCTATTGGAACTTCACCATTTTAGTTGGTCTATGGCTCTTATGTAATATTTCCCAGTTCCTTGAGATTTCCAGTGATGATATTGTTGCAAGAATAAGATGTTGGAACTCACCCCACCTAGAAAAGGATGAATTAGTTGGTCGAGCTACATCAACAAAGTGAGCAACTCTTTGAAAGGACTCAGAAATTTGAGGACAAGATGAAAGAGATTTTTTACAGAAGCACAAAACCTAATGATTTCTAGATGATAGATGTAGTATTGCAATGGGATGCACCTCATGAGGAGAAGGGGAAGAAAAGGAAATTTAATCACCTGTGGAAGGGCCCTTATAATATTTCAGCTTTCACAGGGAAGAATGCCTACCTATTCCATGAGATGGAGGGTGGTTTGGTATCTGGAGCTCCGGTAAATGGGAGGCTCCTCAAACATTATTTTATGTAAAATTAGTTTCATCTCCATTGTCATTGTACACACCATTTCTTTTTAACATTGCATGTGTGGAAAACTCTTTGAAGGACTTAAATCCCAAGGTGAAGGCTATAAGTAAGGTCCCCAAGAGAGGCTATCATTTGTTTCTTTCTTTTTATAAAAATTTGGAGTTACATGCACCAGGGAAAATTTTGAAGGTCTCAGGAAAGCTTGGGACCAGCCCAATGGATAAGGAACTTGGTATACAAAGATCTTTGCTACCTCATAGGGAGGATAGCATCCCCGAGATGGATCCGCTGTTAGCACCTTCTTAGCACCATAACTAAATTTTGGAGATCTTTTGCAGAGGTGTTAGCACATTTTGAGCTAAATAGTTGGCACAGGAGTAGGCCAATGAAAGGATGAACAAGGTATAAAAATTACTTATCATAGGACCTTGAGCGATGTAAATAAGGTTGTACATGTTGTGCGGTGGTAAATATGAATGGCGTCGATACATAGCAGAATAGATCGATGAGTGAAAAATATTTTGTCAAGGAAATATGCATGGGTTGTAAAGTTGTGAAGGATTGGGAAATACGTTATATCCTTCAGTTTTGAACAGCTAAGATCTAAAGATATTGAAGATATATGGTGAAAGTGGATTTCATGGTAGAAACTTACATGGAGAATAAGCAATGTCAGGGCCGTGAAGTCTCATAGGGCTTGCATACTTCAACAATTGATATTTAAGGAGGTTGGAGATCTATGATTGAGATATATTTCACGGTGGAAACTTGCACAGAAGATAAGCCACTTCAGGGCCACGAAATCTTGTAGGACCCGCACAGTTGAAATGCTAGGAATTTATAATGGAGAATATCTATGGGTGAGAGGTGCTTCACATCCCAGACATGCTCAGAAGTTAGCAGGAGCAAGTGCATCGAAATGTTGGAAGAACCTGCACCTCTGGACAGTGGAGATTTGGTGGAGATCTTACCAAAGGTTTGGGTTTATTTCGTTATGAGGAGGTGCACAAAGTTTAGCAGGAGGAGGCGTTGTGAAATATGGTATGAACCTACATTTTGGACGAAGGAGATCGTGATGTTCATTATATCTACGGTTCTGGTGGATTTCACGATATAATAATGCATGAAGGTTAACAAGACAAAGGATCATGAAATCACGTAAGGGACGCATCATGGAACGGTCAAGATTTCCCATAGAAAAGATCTACGGTTGTGGCTTATTTCACATAGAAAAAGGTGTGAGGAGGAAAAATATCAATGTAGGTATGAAATGGAGATGTAGTATGGAAAAATTTGAGGTTGCATATTTTTCCTTGGAGGGTAAACCATTAGAAATTTCCCTGAAACATCATAATCAATCAAGCGAGCCTACATCCCAGATGTCGCATTGCCAATTTTGATCTAGCATGCCTGTGATCCCATATTTTTTGTTTTATATATGAATCATGGAGAATATTCCACCTTAGAATTTTGTTAGGATTTAGCATCTTAATTCGGGTTTGATCCCATTTTTAAAACTGATTTTGATGCACTGTTTCGAGATAGATCTTAGGGGAAAATTACACTATAAATATAACCTCTAAAGAGGAAGGAAGGGTTGATAAATTTCATTCAGGAGCCCTCGGATATTGGTTTTAATATCTCTATAAAATTTCATGGAAGATTTAATGAGAAATATTCTTCCACGTTTCTGAGATTCATCACTATGTTCTACATTCAGTTCATGTTCCCTGTTTGCATCACCTCAATTTCTGTGAGTTTCTGCTAATGCTTTCTATTTGTATGTGAGGAATCCATTTCATTAAGTTCTCCCTATGTCAAATATAGAATTTTTAATATGTTTGTGATTATTGTTGTGGAATTCATCCTTGTTAGATGCTACATTTCTTTCGTTTCCCTTATTTGTTATTTTTTGCTAAAGGTGGTGCAAGAGATTCATCCATATATAGGTTCATCTTACTTCACTTGTCTCATTCTCCTTTCTCCTATCACCACTTGAAGATATTTGACTGAATGTGACACCTATGTTTCCTCATAATACAAAGGATAATCCTCGCTCTTTTTCATTGTAATATGCTTGATTGATTTAGGATGTTTGTTGGCCCGAGAAAGGGGCATAAGAAGGAACTTCGCACATGTAGCCAAGGAAAATGCACCATGCACGCGATAGAAGCAAAGGAAGAGCGTGAATGATGAAAAGGGCCTGCGAAGAAAGAACAGAGAAGCGCGCAACAAAGGAAAGGCAAGTGCGGACGCACACTAGAGGAAAATGACCAGAAAATGACAGATACATAATCCATACCATGGCTGTATAAGGTGGCACAAGCTTGCAGCTACGCATCTGCAAGAAGATATTTGTAAGTTAGGCGGATAGTGCCTCGTGTCTAGTCATGATCACCAAAGTTGTAACCAAAGAGGTCGCTGATGGTGATGGATAACAGACTGTTAGGATGCAGTTGGCCTTGCATGGCCATGTAAATTAGTATAAATAGAAAGGATACAATGGTTAGAGGGTTGGTCAGTTGGTATATAAGGTTTTTCATTGATATTTGTTCAATTTTCAGTAGTAGTTTGTTATTCAATGGTAATCCATGGAAGGATATTTCGATTATATTGTAATGTCATAGCATTCAGAAGAGGAGTAGACTCAGGAAGAGTATGGTAGCATTAGAGGGGATGTTGAGCCATAGATCTGACTGTAGTGGAAGTAGAACGCTAGGAGTAGGAGTAGAGTAGGAGAGCAAACCAGAGAGCATGAGAGCCATAAATCTAAACTTAAATACATATCTCAAGAATAGTCTACATCCTGCAGACTGCAAGGTGCTATATCCTTTCCCATGCCAGATGAAGAGCACCTTGGTGGTTTTTCCCATATGGGTTTCCACGTTATCTCTTGTGTCCAAATGAATGATTGATGTGGTGAATTTTTATGTGATTGATTAATATTTGCTTTCCGTATAATGTTAAATGTGGTTTAGTTTCTGTTAGTTTCTTGCAATTGGTAAATGGATGAACATAATATCTTGCTGAATTGAAACTATATAATTATATATCATTATGGATAATTCCTGTTATGAATCCTGACTTAAGTCATAGAGCCAATTGATGTGAGTCAACTACGCCACATGAGTTGCGCCAACTGCGAGGGGAGAAAGGAAAGTCAAGTCGCAGGCGATGACATATAGTTGTGCTAATTTGTGTAGAACCAACTCCTCTGTCCAGCCACCTTGATTCCTTCATTGAGCTCCTTGGTTGCGAGCCAAGGGAATATAATTCCCCAACAATCACGGAAACATGGTTCCAACGGTTACCCATCTATGAGATATATCGGGTGAGACTACACCTGCTTCGCAGGTGTTGCCGATGGGGCTTGCTCTATCGGGTCGGTATCTCGGGTAGTTGTTGGATCGACGGGATACACAGATTCTAGGTCTCACAAGTGGGGAAAATTGGCCAATAAATGGTTCCATTGTCAGGACCTCTTGATTAAATTGGGGAGATGGTGTGGCACCCAACAAAGGAGGAGATAGAAAACTGGATTGATGCTAAAACACGAGTGTTTGTGCAAGAAGAAAGTGCAGGAACATGGTTCAGCATAGAAAGATGGTTATATGACTATATATACTTTGATATTCACAAGATCTTCTTTGTTGAGTTCCCTATTCTACTACAAGAATGGTTGGTAGGATTGGAATCTAGACAAAGCAACTACCATACAAGGGAGATTACCGAGTGGAGCGACCAACTGGTTTAGGAGGTAACTAGTGTAAGTAATGTTGTCTCAAGAGCTGTTGATTTTTGGGTTGATAGTGTATTGCAAGGGTATATTATTGAGTTTGAAATAGATACTATAAATTCATATAGTGAAGCTAAATGATATTTCTTCCAAGGACCACGAAGGAGATACTTATTGAGCATAAGTACATGGATAAAACTACTTGCTTATGAGAAGGGTCTTTTTCACCTGGATAGTTGAGCCATGTGTTTAGGAAGGGGCTATGTCGCTAACAAGCAGGTAAAAACATGGGGAGAAGTGCATGGAGATGTTCCCCAGAAGAACAGAACTTGAACTTGAGGTTGGATTCCTAAGGAGTGGGAGAAGATTCACATCAGGAAAGAGAAGGAAAACCGAAAGGGGCTGATGGAATCCTAGTTTGTTCGAAGGAAGAGAACATGAACTTCAGTCGTGCGAAGACAAAGGGTCTTGCAATGAAGAGGAGGACTATAGCCTGATATCAAAAGGACCTAAAGATCTGGATAGCTCTGACAAGACCTTAGGGTCAGAGCACAATTATATAACACTAATTATATTGCCTGAGACGAGATCTAGAGTCTCATCCCCTAAAAATATCTCTAACTCGGATAGCACTAGTCCTAAAACTAGTGTGCCAGAAGGTGCAACTCAGTTAAACCCTGCCCCAGAGAGCCTGAACGCCAACCCAATGGCTGCGACATATGTCCAGTTACCTACATTTCATGGAAATGAAATGGAAGACCATGAACAACATTGGTTCCTATGTGAATCTATGTGGATGGTACGTTTGGTCCATGGCATTGATTTCAAGAAAGCACAGATGATTACGACCTTAAGGGGTCGTGCCCTGGATTGGTTCATGAAATTTTGTGCCACCCCAGCCAGAACACCACAGAAGACCCTCAAGGAAATCCGAGATGCAATGATCTCAGAGTTTAGAAAACCCAAATTAGAGTCACATTGTATTACTGAGATTAAGGAGATTAAACAAGCTCTAGCAGAAACTGTGTGGGATTTTGATCAAAGGTTCAAGACGCTAATGGATAAGGTAAGCTTCCAAATGTCCAATGTACAGCATCAGGAGTGGTTTATTGCTTCTCTGCTACCACACATCCAAGGGCCATTGATGCAGCAGAAGATTGAGTCACAGACAAAAGCATTGGAGCTGGTGATGAAGCTAGAGGCCTCGCCTATCACTGACGGTGCCACCAGAATGTTACAGATTCAATCACAGCTAGTCAACCTCACACTACAACTTCAGGATATCAAGAAGGGAAAATAAGGACAAGAGTACTTGTGGTGCACAAAATGTAGAATGAACGGACACACAAACAACAACTGTCTGACCTTCATGAATTATGTCATGTCTAGTGCACCTAACCCATTAAATGGGAAAGGGCTACCCTGGTGTCGTATATGCCATTCAAGAGGTCACTGTGATGAGGAATGTGTGTATTGGTAGAAGGTTTTAAGTACCCCTATAAACTTATTTTGTAAATTTTGTAGATCAGTAGGACATGATGAAAAAGACTGTAGAGCATACCCGCTCTTGAAAGAGAAAACAGTTGATACATACTTAATGAAAAATGAGGGGTTCCCTCAGGTTGAACAAGCGCAACCCTCGTACCAACCTGCATAGTTCCTAGCTAATCAATACCAACAGCCATATGTGCTTCAGCATCCATATGTGTAGCAAAACCCCTATCAGCAAAACTACCAGTAGAACCAGCACCCACAGCAATAACTACACCCTCAGAGAAGGGGTGGTGGAAACTTTAGAAGATGAGGTGGCAGAGGAGGATTTGGTAGGGGGAGAGGTCCAGTTACATGTTATAACTATGGACAAGTAGGTCAATTTTCTAGAGATTTTTTGGATCTTGCAAGGACATGCTCATATTGTAAGGGTCAGGACCATAATGTTGCACAATGTCCTCAGCTGATCATTGTTACCACCTAAGTTGTACTTAGTGGTTTTTTATCAAGTGAACTTGGTGAACCAGACAAAGATGATTTTTTCAGACTTGAGAAGACCTTCAGAAGTGCTTGTTGTACTATATCACATGTTCATACCCCATAGGGGAGTTGTAATAAAATGTTCTAGCATGATAGTATTGTTGGTTGTGGAGCCTAATCTTCAAGATCCAGAGATATTATTCAGTTGCGATTGTAACCCAGGAGTATTGTACACTCATTCCCCCTGCCTTGGGGTTTGAGGGCGGAGCCCTCGAGAAAAATTTTTGGGATGTGTGTTGGCCAACAGTATTACAGACCCATGGTATTGGGTTAACCCTAGAATTTTCCCATTGTATTTCCCCTATAAAATAAAGCATTGTAAAATGACCAAGTATGGTATTGTATTGTGTTGGAAGAGAGACTATGAGAGCATGAAGAGGAAGTGCAATGGTTTTGTTGCAGGGTGTATCCCTTCATCTTTCTGGATTGTAATAAAAGGAATGGTAATTTCTTTGTGGATGTAGCCCATCATTTGGGTGAACCATGTTATATCTATGTCTCTCTGGTTTTTTTTAATGTGTTTTGCATCTTGTTTATTGCTTTAACTGTATATCTATTATTGATGTGTGGTCCTCTTTTCTATCAAGTATTTGTAAAAGACTCAGTCTCTTAGACTTTATTTGTCAATCCGATAAGCCCAGGGTGGTTTTTCCCTTGGTTATTATTGGTTGTTGAATAAACGACTGATAATTTTTGAGTTTTTCACTCAATACCTCCAAAGTTGGGGTGGTCGGATTGGAATTTAGGACTATTGAGGTTATTAGAGTATATGTGTCAATATATAAACATGATAGGAATTATGGTTGAGTCATATGAACAGGTCTAAGTCCCCCTAGGTTTTTTTTTTTTTAATTTTTAATTTTTTTAATTTTAATTTTTCCACAAAACTTAGGCTATTTTTTAATAGTCTAATTGGAAAAATTGGTTTTGTAATAAAAGTGAGCTAGAAAATTAGTTTTAGTCATGGGGTTGCTCATTTTCAAGATTAGAGTTCCATGTAAACCCATAGACCCACTTTTTCTAAGTTTGAGTGATTTGTCCATCACTCAAGTAAAAAATCCCTAAAAATCAAATATTGATTAGTTAATCAATAAATTAATTAAATAATGGAGAAAATTCAAAATCCTAAATCATTGCATTTGCTTTGATTTTACTGAAATTAGTCTCATCAGATTGGGATTAACTATATCTAACCATCCCTTGACAAAAGGAGGTGATTTGGGCTTAACAGAGAGTACATTTATGCATGCAATGTTGGGAATTGCACCCTGTCGAGCACCCAATATGAAAGTAGATTACTACCAACATATAGAGTGTACAATATTTATTATCAACCCGGGAAATTCTTATATTTTAAGGATAAAATGAACAGTATATGTTTAAACACAAAGTCACTATAATTGAACAATACTATCCTCTGTTCAACTATGCTCATCCCAAGAATCTACGTAATCCCATTTATCTTCTAAACACTACAATCTTTGATCTAAAAATGGAAAGATAAACATCATATCCAAATTACAATTGCAGATGAAAGTAAATCCTATTCACATCCCTAAATGATTAATCCACCTATCCAATCTGATTATTCTAGGAACCCACAAGCATAATTGAAATACTGATCTAGGAATTCAAATACAGAAATTGAGTTCAGCTACTCTAGGAAACTGAAGTGCGGGAATGAAATTCGGTAATCATAACAATAAAGACAAGTTGCAAAGATTCATAGAATGACAACTAAAATATCTCACGATGAACATAGCTGTTACAGTTACCACACAAATTGCATAAGAGATAATTACCTACTCAGTCAACTGTCATGCTTATACCACTACAAATCTCCAAGGAATGCAATCACAACACACTGTAAATCCACACTTACCACAGCTGCTTATGACAAGAATAAAATTAACATAATATCACATGACAAATGAATTAAAAAGTCCTAATTTAACTCAAAAATATCTGTGGAAGGTGGTCCCAGCCTTCACACAGAGATGCTGGCTGAACAGACATAGAACCCTTAAATCAAAAGTAACTCCTTGTATTAAAAGACAGAGTAATTACACAATTCCTCCTCGCAGCTAATACAATGAATTGATTATATGCTCGGCAACCCCCTGGGTCGAGACAATTCTCCATATTTATACCATGTGGATCGTAACATCCTATCCTATTATGGGGCAGCCATGAAGATCTCTGATCTTCAAGCGCCCTAAATGACAATAGTTGTTACAAATGTGGTACGATGAAAAATAAGAAGCATAGGAAAACTGTTAATCGCCCCAGGAGTAGCGATATTTTCAGATTACAACTACACCCGAGCAGCAATGTACTATGGATCTCCAAATCTAACGCATTTTGTTATAGCTTCCTTGTCACGGCTTTGTCCGGGATATCACACTAGAACCGCATGCCTTGGGTGATGATAGGATGGATGAGGATCAGCTTGAGCAGTGAATATCCATCCTTTTTGAGACTTGTTCAGCCCAATATTCTTGCAGTCCACTTATCTCAAAATACCTTTATAAACCATAATATGTTAGCGCATTGAGAGATACGAAGCTTAATTATCACAATCATAAGTATTAATAAAATAAAACAATGACCAGTCATACCTTGGTGGTTTGAAGAGTAAAGTGGGGATAACATGTTTAATTGGCATGCTGAATGGGGTATGATAGGACAAGAATAGGTAGTTAAAGGTGGTCAAAAGAGGCCATTTCTGGGCTCAACATCTCCCCCCAACTATCCTGTTGGATTTCCTCATGCAACAACCTCCATCATTCTGAATCTGAATCTTGTACTAAGCTCTGTTCGTGAAGAGAGGAGAAGTTGTAGGGGAACTCAGGCACCCCTTATTTTTCTAAGAACCCTTTGTGAGCAATCCAATATCTCTAGCATCGCTTCTCCTCTACTTTAGTTAGTGATAAGTCCAATCTATATGGTTTTGTTCGCCTCCAGATGAGGGGGAACTTAAATTTTATACCCAACCAATTAGCCCCACATTCCTTGATACATCCAACATAGCCCTTGACCCTGGAAAGTGCCTGTTCAAAATTCCTAAAACAATAAGGGTCTCGATTTCTGAGTATAGGAGAGGAAACCTACCATCTGTGCTTACTTCCTTCCAATTTTGCTTGTTGATGTATGGAAATATGGTTGGTGCAAGTAGAAATCACTTCCTCCTGAAGTTCCACTATGTACTGAGCTTGGATGGGACATGAAAGAAAACTCTTATACTGAGCAAGAATAATACCAGGATTCTGAGGCTCACTTTGAACCCATAGGTTAGAGTGAGCTTCATTATGAGAAAAGGTTTGAAAAGACCTCTCCCACTGAGGATGATTGATCACAAAAGAGGCAAAATTCCTCAATTAAACATCCCCTGAAAAAGGGATAGGATTTGAATGGTGATCCAGAGGGCAAGCCATCTCATGCAAGTATAGTTCACACAGCAAATTTTGATCTTCAAAATTACTTCCAAAAAAATGTTTCCAAAAACTTTGTTGAGGTCGTTATCTCAAATGACCTCCCTTCTTTCACAGCTCTCAACTTAAACCAAACAAATTGTTCAAACAGGAAGACGGGGTAAGAAGAAGAAGGCATCCTGGTGCCCAGGAGTTCTTGAGAGAGAGCATACATCTGCTCTTTTTCTCTTTGCATACATTGGAACTTTTTCAGCTCCCTCAAATTGCTTTGTAGCTCTTCCTCTCGAATTCTATGGTTCATAAATTCTTCTGCCCATTTCTCCTCCAATCCCCTGATAATATTTTTATGCTCGATAAGAGAAATCATCCCTCCATGGAATTCCTCCACCTGGCTCTTCCATTTGATTACCTCCATTCTCAGAATTGAGATTTCTGCTGTAAGGTTCAAGATTTCCTCTTTATGATGTTCCTCCTTATCTAATTCTAGGTCGATGAAATTTCTAAGGGGCTCAGTCCTCACCTTGTCGCTTGATGTGCCCCATTGGGCACCCTGCACATCTAAAGCTATTTTAAGAGTTGTTGGTTCTTGTGTGGCAACAACTTTCTTCGGACTTTCTTCAACGACCGCATCCATCACTCCTAGAGACACTGGTTCTTGTGTAACAGTGTCTTCTTTTTGAAGTTCCATCATGGCAAATTCGACAGCTGATTGTGAGGATGTTGGTTCTTGTGGCACAAATTCCCCATGAATTTTAATCCCATGTTCTATCTGATTGTTAGCTGCTGTATTAGCCAGAGGCTTTGAGGCTACTGGTTCTTGTGGAGTAGAGCCCTGTTCTTCTTTGTCCTTTTGTTGCTGAGATTGGATGTCTTCTTCAATGTGAAGCCACTCCTCAAGGATCTCAGTATCGCCTAAGGATTATGTTTGGACTTGTTCATCTTCACTCCAATTCATACCAGGGATGATATCCACTTTAAGGTTATCTTCTAGTTGCATTTCAAGATTCCTTGTTGCAACCTCCAAGGCTATTGGTTCTTGTGTGACAACATCCTGTCTCACTTCTTCATCTCCCTGTTGTTGTGGTTCCTCTTCTATGATTTCTGTGTCATGGGAACATTCTGGAGTTGTAGTACATAATTCTTTATTCAACTCCATAGTGCCCTCAATCCCAAGTTCTTTTCCCATATGTCCAGCCATTTGGACAAGCACACTCAGGGATGTTGGTTCTTGTGTAGCAGCACCCTGTTCAATCTCATAATTGTCTTGCCTTTA
This sequence comes from Pseudotsuga menziesii, assembly GCA_001517045.1. Lineage (NCBI taxonomy): Eukaryota > Viridiplantae > Streptophyta > Pinopsida > Pinales > Pinaceae > Pseudotsuga > Pseudotsuga menziesii. The sequence continues at coordinate 74,306 of LPNX010253168.1, read as the reverse complement.
TGGTTCCACTTCTATAATTTTTGTGTCATGGGAGCACTCTGGGGTCAAAGTACAATATTCATCCCCACTATCAGGAATGATTTCATCCCTTAGTTCCTCTATCCCATAGTTGGTGGTAACTTCAGCAAGAATATTCAAAGATGTTGGTTCTTATGTGACATCATCTTTTTTTTCTGTAGCTCCCTCTATTGTAGGTGTAGACTATTGTGTTGTATAGGCACGAATTACAATCTTGTGGCCTGATTCCTTAAATATTTCCCCATAGGTGGGATAGACCACTCTTTATTCTTCCTTGCTAGGCTCAGTAGAATTCGGTCCCTCCAATTGGTCTGCAGCCTCCACCAACGTGTGCATTTTCCTTTCACCCTATTTCCTGCATGCTTCTTTCCAATTTTCTAGTTCCCTTCTAAGTATTTGGACTTCCTCTTTTAATAGCGTATTCTCAAACAAAAGTCCTTCAATTTGGGGTTCTTCCTCGACTGGCCCTCGTGGGGCATCAATTGGCCTGGGTTCAAGAGTGGGAAACTCAATCTGTGCCTCTAAGGTTGCCCATCTTGTTCTTGTTGCTTCTACTGCTGGAACTGACCTGGTTCTTTTCCTTCTTATTGGTGGAGTTATCTTAATTTCATCAATTGATATCTTCTTTTTCTTTTGTGGTGCTGGAATATCAGGATTCACAGTTGAGGTAGAAGGAATGTCCCTATTTCTATCACTTTCTTGTTCCTCGAGCTGTTCTTCCTCAATCAAAGTTCCTCCCCACTCAAGTGAGGATTCAATGGTCACTAGTTCAATATTTCCTTCCATTTCTATGGCTCTGTCACCTTCGGGTTCAATTGTCGCAGCATTTAGTGTTGCTCCATTTTCACCTTCTGCTGTCAAAGCTACCCTATAATTTGTGTATTCCATGGGATTTGTATCTACATCATCTCTCAATTGCTCTGTTTGTGCCCCTAGTTGATATTCTTCTGATCCAGTTTCATCTCCCCCCCCAACTACATTGGAGGGGCTCCGATCCTTCTGTTGTGGTTCATGTCCCCCCAACTGTGGATGGACTTGCTCTTGTTCTATCGGGACACCAGGAAAAGGAGCGGGTTCCTGAGCTCGGGCTATAAATTGCTCCTAGGTTATATTATATTGAGCAAGGGTCCTCAAGATAATTAATTTAATGAGGCCATGGTGGGTCAGTGAGGTGAGTGGATGCTTAGCAGCTTGAACGAACCCTTCCATATGATGCAAATCATGAAGTAGATAATACAGAATGTTTAACAGAATCCTATGGCGGAGATGAGATAGAAAAGGGAGTTCAGAATTATAAATGGTTTGATACCTACCTTCACAAGTGATATATTTCTTGAGGAAAACAGCAACCTAGTCCCATGGCTGCGGCAATGACTGCAGTGCTATCCCTCTTCTTGACGTGTGAACCTACTCCCCCTATATTAAAAAATCTTGCAATGTTGTAGTAGTGGGGACTCGACATCCAAACCGAGCCCTTCCCACCTGAGGGATGGTAGTGACCTCAGATATAATGGCCTCAGAAACTTCGATGCGCAACCCCCAAACTTCTAAGTAAGTTTTGGTGAGGTTCAGAGAAAATTGTAAGGCTGCTTCACAGTTGAATCCATCCAAACGTTCGAAAAATTCCGTCCAATCGGCAGCTTAAAAGATAGCGAAGACCGCAACATTTTTCCTGAGCGCCTATGTATTTGAAGGTTCATAACAAGCTAGAATCCCCATGGTTCTGGATTCATACTTAGTTTGCGATTCAATAGATTACAGACTCCGACGATGGAGGTTATGGCATAGAAGATGCATGGACCGTTGAGAGGAGATGTTAGGAAAATTTGGAAAGTTTTAGCACACTAGATTATTTGAAATTTCATTCTGAATTGGGGAAGGTGGCAGTTATTAGTCTTTACGTTGCACGGGAAAAGAGTTAATCAGGCAATAATGGGCATAAAAATAGAGGTACGACTGACATTGTTAAATCATATCAATACTTAATCACGTGATTAATCAAAGCCATAACTTTGAGACTGCGCGTTGGATATCCTTTGGAGAATAATGGAACGTGTGGTTGCTGATGTTGCGGAAGATGAACTTGTGTGCAGTCATTAATTATAATCATTATAACCGAGATACTGCAATAATTCTTTCCACCAGTGAAGCACAAACCATCGTGTCCAAATGGTTGGAATCATGAAGAATGTCACCTTATGGATCAGATTGCCGGCATGAGGAGGAGGAATCGGAGCCATATCTAGAGGAATTAATGGCGTACAAAGTGATTTTACAATAACACAGGAGTTACCACCATAGGTTATAAAGAAATTGAAACAGAGATGCGGCCCTTAATGTTGGAAATATCAGCCAAATATAGCGGATTTGCAGCTGCCAGGAAAGATGTCGCGGCCATCGAAGAAAGGATCACGGCCACCGGGAAGAATGTCGTAGCCGTCGGAAAAAGGATGACGACCGCCGAGAAAGATTTCGTAGCCATTGGGAAAAGGATGACAACCACCGGGAAAGATGTCGCAGCCGTCGGAAGGAGTATGATGGCCACTGGGAAAGATGTCGCAGCCGTTGGGGAAAAAAAAGGGTCACGGCCACCAGGAAATATGTCACAGCTGTCGGAAAAAGGATGACGACCGTCGGGAAAGATGTCGCAGCCGTCGGGGAAAAAAAAATCACGGCCATCGGGAAATATGTCGCAGCCATCGAAAAAAGGATCATGGCCACCGGGAAAGATGTCGAAGCCATTGGAAAAAAGGATGACGGCCACCGGGAAAGATGTCATAGCCGTCGGGGAAAAAAATCATGGCCATCGGGAAAGATTTCGCAGCCATCGGAAAAAGGATCACGGCCACCAGGAAAGATGTCACATCCATTGAAAAAAGGATGACGGCCACCGAAAAAGATGTCACAGCCATTGACATATTTATTTAAGGAAAAGAGAAAAAAATGTAGTGCGGGAAGGCACAGAGACATGACTTCCCGTCGATAGGCCCAATCTGATGCTCATCCCTGGTCGCTTCCTTGCAAATCTTGGAAAAACAACAGAAAACAAAGAAGATCAAATGCAAAAAGAAAAGATAATATAATGAAACAGAAAAAAAAAACCAGCAGTTATTTATGTACAATGATTCCTGTGTGATTTACAATGATCAATTAAAGATTGACAGAGGCAGAGAAAAGTTCCTGCCCTTGTGCTAGCTGATAATCTAGGTTGGCAACAATTTGCGAGATAAATGCATCCTTTGAAATTTGTCTTATGGTACAGTTGTAGCCTGTGACCATTAGCAAATAATGGTATGCGGTTTTCATCGATGGTTACCAGCCGGACTGTATCGTTATCAAATAACCTATCTACTAGATATGGACCTATCCACCTTGTGCGTAATTTACCCTTGAAATCTCTTTTGAATCTGGAATCGTATAATAATGCCCAGTCTCCTTCACATAAGACTTTCTTTTTAATGAATCGGTCATGCCAATTGGATCTCTGTTGTTGAATTAACACGGTTTGGTCTACTGTAGCTAACCGATTCTTGTCCAGTTCGTTCAGTTGGTTTAATCTTCTTTTCTAGGCTTCAGTTATATCCAGATTCACTTCGGTGGCTATCTTCAGGGTCTTGATTTCAAATTCAATTAGAAAGATGGCACTTTTTCCATACACTAAATCATAAGGAGAGAAACCTGTGGTGTTACACCAAGTGGTGCAATATGATCACAATGCTTCCAGAAGCCTGTCATCCCAATATTTTCGATGGCTCTTAACTGTCTTGGTAAGGATGGATTCAATAACTTTATTAGTGCTTTCCACCTGACCATTGGCTTGGGGATGATAAGGTAAATCTACCCTATGCTAAACATGATACTTCTGTAGCAAGGCTTCAAATTGATGTGACATAAACTGCGATCCCCCATTGGTAACTACTTCCTTAGGTACCCCAAAATGGGTAAATATTTCACTGTATAGAAAATCAATCACAGCCTGGTAATTAGCCTTAGCCAGAGCTACAGCTTCTACCCACTTGGTCATACAATCGGTACAGACCAGAATGTAGGATTTCTGTTTGGAATGAGCGCTAATAGGGCCAACGAAATCTAGAGCCCATCTATCAAACAGTTCAACTACTGCTTGAGGTTGCAGAGGCATCTGATCTGATCTGTTGGGCTGGCCCATCCTTTGGTAGCTATCACAGGACTGAACATACCTTTTATCATCCCTGAAAAGAGTTATCCAATAATACCCCATCCTCAGTGCTTTGTGCCCTGTCCTTCTATCTGCAAAGTGTCCCCCACAAGGTTCATCATGACAGGCTTTCAGTATATGAAAGATTTCATCTTCCCTTACACACCTTCTAATCTCAAGATCAGGACCTCTGTAGAAGAGATGACCGTTTACCCAACAATACTTGGCACTTTGCTGGATGATTTTCCTCTTTTCTCTTTTAGACATATGTGGCGGAAGCTTTCCTGCAACCAGATAATTAGTGATTTCTGCATACCAAGGGGAATGAGTTGAAAGTGCGAATAGATGTTCATCTAGAAAAGAGTCCTCAATAGGAAAATTATCATCACTGTTAGTGAAATGAGATAAAAAGTCAGCGACAACTTTTTATTTCTGAGGTTTCTCTATGATGGTAATATCAAATTCCTGTAATAATAAGAGCCACCTAGTCACTCTGGCATTAGTGACCAGTTTGTTCATTAAATATTTAATGGCAGAGTGGTCAGTGTGCATAAACGTAGGATACCCAGTAATGTAATGTCAAAATTTATTAATGGAGTAAACGATATCTAAGAATTCTTTTTCAGTGACAGTATAATTAAGTTCAGCAGGGGCCAAGTTTTTACTAATATAATAAATTGCATAGGGTACTTGACCATCCTGCTGTCCTAAAACTGCTCCAATGGCAATATTAGAAGTATCTGAAGAAATATGAAAGGGTAGGGTCCAATTAGGTCCTCTTAAGATAGGAGCTGTGGACAGCTTCTCCTTAAGCTTACCAAATGTTTTCTGGCATGCTTCACTCCAAACAAACTGTGCATCCTTCATTAACAGAGAAAACAAAGGAGAAGCAAGTTTGGAAAAAATTTCTATAAATCTTCGGTAGTATCCAGCATGCCCCAGAAAACTTCGCACCTCTTTTTGAGTTGCAGGAGTAGGTATATTTTTTATCACCTTGATTTTCATTAGAGGAAATTTCAACTCAAAATGGGCCTTTTAAATTTTATTCAAATTCCATGTCATTATGTGTTAGCCAATGAAATTTCTTTAAATTTGAAATACCATATAGGTCTTAAACACTTTTTTAATATAAATTTGGGGATAGGTATCATTAAAAAAACTACTTTTTTTTGTTTGTATTTTTGTCATATCTCCATGTGTTTTTACTCAAATTTCAATCAGGAGAGCTCACTGGATGTGGAATTAAATTCCTCATCCAATGAGTACCCACTCGGCATACTTTTGATGGACCCCACTACCCCAAACAAGAAATACCTGAAAAACTAGAATGATGATGTCATCATTCTGTTTTTCAGGTATTTCTTGTTTTTGGGGTAGCGGGGTGTGTCAAAAGTATGCCAAGTGGGTACTAGTTGGATGCTAAATTAAATTCTACATCCAACGAGCTCTCCTGATCAAAATTTGAGTAAAAACACAGGGAGATATGTCAAAAATACAAACAAAAAAGTAGTTTTTTTATTTTCTTCCTCCAAAATTAATAAATATTATTTTATTATTTTAACTATTATTTTTTTAGTTCATTTTAGGAGGCCCATTTTGAGTTGAAATTTCCTTTAATGTGAGGGATCCACCTGAATTCCATTGACAGAGATGAAGTGCCCCAATACTACCCCTTCACTCATCATCATATGGCACTTTTCAGTGCTTAAAGAGAGCTGGGTCTGTTCACAGCGAGTTAAAAATTTCTTTAAATTTTCCAATGCTTCCTCAAAATCCTTGTCGTAAGGAGCAAAATCATCAATAAATATTTCCATACTATCATTAACTAACTTAGAAAATATGCCAATTACAGCTCTTTGAAATGTTGCTAGTGCATTACATAAACCAAAGGGAAGCACTCTATAGGCAAACGTTCCCCACGGACAAGTGAAGGTAGTTTTGTCCTGGTCCTCAGGAGCAATCTGAATCTGATTGTAACCACTAAACCCATCCAGGAAGGAGAATAACTTCTTCCCTGATAGGGTGTCTAGTACTTGGTCAATAAAGGGCAAAGAGAAGTGGTCCTTTTGTGTGGCTTTGTTTAGCTCCCTATAGTCGACACAGACTCTCCATTTACCATTTTTCTTAGGTACAATTACGAGTGGGGAAACCCACTCGCTATCTGAAATAGGATATATAAATCCTTCTTCCAGGAGTTTCTGAATTTATTCCTTCACTATGTCCCTCAGATTGGGGTTCATTCGTCGTTGAGGCTGACACACAGGCCGGGAGTCACTTTTAATATAGATATGATGGGTGCACAGGTTAGAGGGAATACCCCTCATGTCTGTATACTCCCAAGAAAACACCCCCTTGTGTTCTTTCAAGAGATTGATTAGGCACTTTTGTTCATCTAAGGAGAGATTAGGATTAATATTCAAGGTTTTTCCAGACTCTACCTCAATAGGAATACTTTTCAAATTTTTCAATACTGGGATTATGTGTGTGTCACCGACTAGTGTTTCTTCTATGAGATTTTCTTGTTCTTCCTTGCCCAGAGTAATGTTTAGGATTTGATAAAATTATTTATCGACTGAAGTGGGTTCACTGATGAAATTATTAATGGCATCATCTTCTGTTTCATTCTTAAAAGTTAAGGCCTTCCCTATAGTTAATAATGAATGAACACCCTCCTCTTCTTCTAACTCCATCCAAAAAGAGGTTTCAGCCTATAGACTTGGTCAAGCTAGAGGATAAAGGGTGAGGTTCTTAGTCTCGGTGCCATCAGATATGGTCATAGACCTAGATCAACAGCCGATGCAAGCATCAACTGTGGCCAACCAAGGCCTCCCCAGGATTAATGGATGTCCTCCCAGCTGCAACTTTGGTTGTAAAACCAACAAGTCGGCAAGATACTCCCATGAATCAACTGAGATGACGATATCATCCAAAATTCCTTTAGGTTTAATGGTGAATATTTCTACCAGTTCTAAAAAAGTGGGGGTCGGCCTAAGATTAGTGAGCCCAAGTTTTCTTATGGTCTCAATTGTTATGACATTAATCGTTGCTCCTAAATCTACTAGTACGTTGGGTATCTGTGTATGCCCAATCTGCACAGTGACAGTGGGATTTCCAGGGTTGTCATACTTAGTCACTAGGGTTTTTCCTGTTATTAATGCAGATAATTTCCCTATGATGTGAACAATGGGAGGATCTCTAGGCTTCCTTCCTGGTTTCTTGGTGCACAGGTCCCGAATAGTTCTAGCATAAATAGGTACATCTTGAAGAGATTGAAGGAGGGAGATTTTAACATAAATATTCCTTAACTCTCCTAGGAGTATAAACTGAGGTTTCCCCTCTGCCCTTGGTAGCATTAATCTCTCGGGGTACAGTGGTTGCCTAATCAGCTAGGTAGGCTGCGCATCGCCTAATTTATCATTTTTTGTTTCAGCCGTCCCATCTACGGGATGTTCAGCATCTTCAATAATAGGAATTATATTGGACGGATGCCATGGACTCACCCCTTCTTTATGCACAGAAGGTGGAGCATCTTCTATAATTACAGGTTCTACTATTTTCCCTGACCGTAAACGAATATCACTACAAGGTACAGGAGAAAGCGAGTAGGTCGGCATGTTGACAGTCTCCAATTGATTGATTGTTTTATTATTTGGGTTAGGATTAGGTTGAGCAGGCAGCTGAGGTCATATCGGTGCATTAGGGACATAATTGTTCTACAAATGTAGCTACAACTGCTGATGAGAGTACTGAGGATATTGAGGGTATTGAGGGTATTGAGGAGGGTATGGTGGCTGTTGTGGTGGAGGTTGTTGAGGAAACTAGTTCCCTGGATGGAAATTCCTCCACCCAGGAGACCAGGAAGCAGGTTGGTGTGGTGGCAATGTCCAAGGATTCCATGATTTATAATGTTGTATTGCAGGTTGGGAAGGATTCCATGAAGTATAATTTGAAGGGAACTTTGTATTCACATTTTGCATATTATTCCAATTGCTCATATTATTCAAAAATGGAAACGATTCTGGGGACACACCTTAGTTTTGAGGTTGCCAAGGTTTCTTCTATGAAATGAAATAGGCTGATTCCACCTCTAAAGTTGATTCCTGCAAAACAAACTTCACTTGGGGAAGTGAGGGACATTCTTTCGTGTCGTGGTTTAGCTTGCATAGCTGACACACCTCTACTTTGTCAAGCGGGCACTCCCTAAGAGGATGGTTCTTTCCACATCGAGGGGAGAACACACCTAGTGTGAGGTCCTCTATTGCTTGTTTTTGTTTTGCCTTTAGGACGTCGATTTCCGAGGAGATAGAGCTCATCATTTATGTTTTAAAATTTTCAAGGAGATTTCCTATCTCTACATGGGTGGCTCCTCCAGTAGATGACTTCTGAGTTCTGTCGAAGACATCGCGTTCTAGCTTATCCCATTTGTCCCACCTGTTGTTCCTGGAAGATCCCCGGGAGTACCTCTTACATAATTCCACAATATTTCTAAAATATTCCTTGGAGATATCTCCCTTTCCTAACAGGTTTAACATATCTAAACAATCATCCCTAATCCTGCGAAGTAGGATTATCTTGAGCACATCTAACCCCATGTTCATCTGTGCAACTCTTTGCACGTTGTATAAAATCCTTTCTACAAAATATTCCAGACTCTCGTCCTCCTTCTACACCATTTTGAACAATTCTTCTCTTTTGTCCTTGGTGTTGTAGTATTCCTGGTATTTCTCTAGGAACACATGTTTCATCCTGTCCCAATTAGCAACAATTCCTCCTCCTAGGCTCATAAACCAGCGTAAGGCATTGTCTTTCAGAGTGGCTGAGAAGAGTTTTAGCTTTTGTGCATCGGTGACGTAATTGTAGCTATGACAGAGGATATAAAATTCGAAAAGGAATTCATCTGGATATTTTTCCACTTTTCCATGGAAGCGAGGCAACACCAATGGTGATATATTTTTCATAGGGGCGGTCCCTTCTGGCTGCTGAATCGGGAATTGAAGTGTAGCCACCGTTCCTTCAGGTAGGGAGTGATTTTCATGATGATAGTTTTCCCCCATTGCCTCTTCCTCGTCAGATTCGTGTCTGTTACTCATCTCCTCTTCTGTTTTCTCTTCTTCGTCTATTCCTGCGTTCTTTTCCTCGTTCTTTTCTTCATTCTTTTCTTCATTCTTTTCCTTGTTCTTTTCTTTGTTCCTCCACTGATCAGTAATATTTTGGTGGAACTGCATCCACTCTTCTTTAGTTACAACCTTCCTGTAAATATGGTAGATTGGGGCTCTACCAGTAGGTCCAGTTGTACCAGCTTTGTCATCTCCTGCAGGGATATTTGAGGAAGTCGCGGCTGCTCATGTGTTCTCCACTATGGACCTTGACGTTGGTGCCCCAGGATCGGCAGGGTTTCTTCTAATAGGATTTTCTTGATGGCAATCCCTGGTGGATGAATCAGTCCTGTCAACAAGATCATCAATGAATGTCCTTCTGCCTAATTGTGGACTTTGACCACGACCCAAGCCACCTACACTGTTAGTATTTTGTGGGGTTTTGGGAGTTGAAAGATGATCACACTTTACCCTTCTTGTATTCATGCAACCCAAATCATTACCGCAAAAAAATAAAAAAGACTGACTAGAAACAATTACAAAATGCAACTAATGATGGTGTTTAATATTTATCCTTCCCCGACAATGGCGCCAAAATGTCGAGCACCCAATATGCAAGTAGATTAATACCAACATACAGAGTGTACAATATTTATTGTCAACCTGGGAAAGTCTTGTATTTCAAGGATCAAAATGCACAGTATATGCTTAAACACAAAGTCACTGTAATTGAACAATACTATCCTCTATTCAACTATGCTCATCCCAAGAATCTACGTAATCCCATTTATCTTCTAAACACTACAATCCTTGATCTAAAAATGGAAAGATAAACATCATATCCAAATTACAATTGCAGATGAAAGTAAATCCTATTCACATCCCTGAATGATTAATCCACCTATCAAATCTGATTATTCTAGGAACCCACAAGCATAATTGAAATACTGATCTAGGAATTCAAATACAAAAATTGAGTTCGGCTACTCTAGGAAATTGAAGTGAAGGAATGAAATTCGGTAATCATAACAATAAAGACAAGTTGCAAATATTCATAGAACGACAGCTAAAAGATCTTAGGATGAACAGAGCTGTTATAGTTACCACACAAATTGCATAAGAGATAATTACCTACTCAGTCAACTGTCACGCTTATACCACTACAAATATCCAGGGAATGCAATCACAACACACTATAAATCCACACTTACCACACCTGCTTATGAAAAGAATAAAATTAACATAACATCACACGACAAATGAATTAGAAAGTCCTCATTTAACTCAGCAATATCTGTGGAAGGAAGGCCCATCCTTCACACAGAGATGCTGGCTGAATAGACGTAGAACCCTTAAATAAAAAGTAACTCCTTGTATTAAAATACAGAGTAATTACATAGTTCCTCTTCACAGCTAATACAATGAATTGATTATATGTTCAGCAACCCCCTGGGTCGAGATAATTCTCCATATTTGTACCATGTGGATTGTAACATCCTATCCTATTATGGGGCAGCCATGAAGATCTCTGATTTTCAGGCGCCCTAAATGACAATAGCTATTACGAACATGGCAGGATGAAAAATAAGAAGCACAGGAAAACTGTTAATCACGCCAAGAGTAGCGATATTTTCATATTACAACTACACCTGAGCAACAATGTACTATGGATCTCCAAATCTGACGCATTTTTTTATAGCTGCCTTGTCACAACTTTGTCCGGGATATCGCACTGGAACCGCATGCCTTGGGTGATGATAGGATGGCTAAGGATCAGCTTGAGCAGTGAATATCCATCATTTTCAAGACTTGTTCAGCCCAATCTTCCTGTAGTCCACTTATCTCAAAATACCTTTATAAACCATAATATGTTAGCGCATTGAGAGATATGAAGCCTTAATTATCACAATCATAAGTATTAATAAAATAAAACAATGACCAGTCATACCTTGGTGGTTTGAAGAGTAAAGTGGGGATAACATGTTTAATTGGCATGTTGAATGGGGTAGGATAGGAAAAGAAGAGGTAATTAAAGGTGGTCAAAAGAGGCCATTTCTGGGCTCAACACACCCTCCCTCTCTCCTCCACACGTGTGGGCTCATCTGGATGAGTTTTGGTGGATGCTTTAGTTAGCAGTTTGAGGTGTCAGTCAGATCAGCTCTCTGGTTGATAGTTGCACTTAGTGAGACTCAAATTAGACTCAGATAGACTCAAATCAAGCTCAGATTCACTCCACATGCAGCTGCAGTTTCTCTCTCCTTAGGATTTGCACCCCCCGTGGGCTAGATCTCCTGTTTTTGCTATAAATAAAGCACATATTACCTCTTCCAAGATAGATAGTACTGGTATTAAGGTGTTGTTTCTATTGTACTATTGTTATTGCTCATTTGAAATAAGGATAAGCTTTGGAGGCAAGCCGGTGTCATGTTATTGTGTGTGTGGATGAGCATTGCCATGTTTTACTAAGGTAACCTGTATCTATGTTCATAATTTGCTGATTGTTTGTTGATTCATTTCAAAAGATTGATAATAAGTTTATTATTATCTTGATATGAAAGGAGTTTGTTAATAAGTTTATTGGCCATATATTTCCTTTTGATGCATGTTTAGAGATATAGATTCAACATGGTTTATAAGTTTATATGCATGCTATTCTGAAATCTCTGTTTATGTATTAACCGGATCTCACAAGCATTTTAGCAAGTCTTTGGATTCAGTTGTAGGTTCATATATTGGATAGGGTGCTGATATATCTTGCTTCCTCGCTTTCTCCAAAAATTTCTCAAAGAAATAGTCCCTTGACATTCCACCGAAAAGCTCCACGGTTGATCTTCAAGGCTTCCAACACTCTTTCTCTCTCTTCCTCCTTATAAAAATCCAAATCTTACCTGGTTACTTTGGTTACAATATTTGTTATCATTTAGATTTGTCATATTAAAGTAAAACTTACATAGATCTATTATTTCAAAGCTCATAATCTAGATCTCATTTCTAAAAGGTCTCATTAAGCATTCTAGATCTAGTTCAGGGAAATCGTCTGTTTTGCATGGCAATTTAAAGAAAATTCATAGGTTTCATGCATTAGATTCATGTTTCTATTTCAAAAATATTAAATCCAGAAATCAGTGCATATCTCATTGGCTTCCCAAATAGCAAGCCAGGATCCCAAGGAAAGCTTGCTTTCCTTGGTTTTTTTTTCATTGTTTTAGCTAGTTTTAACTCAGTTTTGGTTTGGTTTAAAGTACGATGACCCAAAGATACTTTCAAAGTGATTTTGAGAATATTTCATTCTAACATGCTCTTTTTATTTTATCAGGCATAACATAAAGAAGAGAATCTTCTATTCAAAAGTGGCTTTGGGATCGTTCAAATCACCCCTAGGGCCTCCCCTTTGACTGTAAATTTTAAATTTTGGGAAAGTTGTAAGATATTGGTTTCATCCTATATTAGAACCAAGAGGATTTAGATAATTTTACTGATATTTCAATAGCATATAATAAAAAATTTCTCTGAATGGGCTCTTTCGAGCCCATTCCCCATCCCCCTTGGGGGGATTCACACCTTTTTTGTTATTTTTTGCATTGTCTTATTTCTGTTCGCTTTAGATTATTTTCATTCATGTAGAACAACATGGTTTGATTACTTTATCATATATTCCACATTCAGTATCAAAGTAACTTGAATACTTACCTCACGACTTCCAGATTGACCCGAAAGGGGAAAGAGATGCGTGGTAGGAATATTTAGAAAACTTGTGATTTGTTTCTACTTGTTGCTTATCATTAATTTCTGTAAGTAATTGTTCTAAAATAAACCCCTTCCTTGATTCCCCGATTGAGGTCTACTTGGACCGAAAGAGGCTCCTGGAAGGTTTTTCTTTCTAAGAAAACACATCCTTTAAATCACTAAAATTGACAAGACTCCAGTGTGTATGCTATGTACTTGGTTGTGGTTCATCCGATTAGTCAAGCTGCATCAAAAGAAATGTGAGTGACTAGTTTAATTAGTATTCACCTTCCCCAATCAACCACCATCAGGAAAAAATCCAATTCCTCAATCAAACCGTAAGAGGTGGCAAAATACCTTTTGATGCATGTTTAGAGATCTAGATTCAACATGGTTTATAAGTTTATATGCATGCTATTCTGAAATCTCTGTTTATGTATTAACCAGATCTCACAAGCATTTTAGCAAGTCTTTGGATTCAGTTGCAAGTTCCTAGCTTGGATAGGGTGTTGATATAGCTTGCTTCCTCGCTTTCTCCAAAACTTTCTCAAAGGAATAGTCCCTCGACATTCCACCAAAAAGCTGCACAGTTGATCTTCAAGGCTTCCAGCACTCTTTCTCTCTCTTCCTCCTTATAAAAATACAAATCTTAACTGTTTACTTTGGTTACAATCTTTTTTATCATTTAGATCTATCATATTAAAGTAAAACTTACATAGATCTATTATTTCAAAGCTCATAATCTAGATCTCATTAAGCATTCTAGATCTAGTTCAGGGAAATCGTCTGTTTTGTATGGCAATTTAAAGAAAATTCATAGGTTGCATGCATTAGATTTATGTTTCTATTTTAAAAATATTAAATCAAGAAATCAGTGCATATCTCATTGGCTTCCCAAACAGCAAGCCAAGATCCCAAAGAAAGCTTGCTTTCCTTGGTTCCTTTTTTATTGTTTTAGCTAGTTTTAACTCAGTTTTGGTTTGGTTTAAAGTACGCTGACCCAAATATACTTTGAAAGTGATTTTGAGCATATTTAATTCTAACATTATTTTGGTCTTTTATCAGGCATAACATAAATAATAGAATCTTCTATTCGAAAGTGGCTTTGGGATCGTTCAAATCTCCCCTAGGGGCTCCCCTTTGACTGTAAATTTTAAATTTTGGGAAAGTTGTAAGATATTGGTTTCATCCTATATAAGAACCAAGAGGATTTAGATAATTTTACTGATATTTTAATAGCATATAATAAAAAATTTCTTTGAATGGGCTCTTTCGAGCCCATTCCCCATCCCCCTTGGGGGGATTCACGTCCTTTATTATTATTTTTTGCATTGTCTTATTTCTGTTCACTTTAGATTAGTTTCATTCATGTAGAACAACATGATTTGATTAATTTATCATATATTACACATTTCAGTATGAAAGTAACTTGAATACTTACCTCACGACTTCCAGATTGACCCAAAAGGGGAAAGAGATGCGTGGTAGGAATATTTAGAAAACTTGTGATTTGTTTCTACTTGCTGCTTATCATTAATTTATATAATTAATTTTTCTAAAATCAACCCCTTCCTTGATTCCCTGATTGAGGTCCACATGGACCGAAAGAGGTTCCTGGAAGGTTTTTCTTTCTAGGAAAACACATCCTTTAAAACTCACTAAAATTGACAAGACTCTGGTGTGTATGCTATGTACTTGGATGTGGTTCATCTGATTAGTCAAGCTACATCAAAATAAACATGAGTGACTAGTTTAATTAGTATTCACCTTCCCCAATCAACCACCATCAGGCAAAAATCCAATGCCTTGATCAAACTGTAAGAGGTGACAAAATACCCAAAGGAAGCGGGAACTCCTGAAAAGTGACCTTGAGGTGCCGATCACTATTACACCTTTAGGTGCATTATGAAAAACAATCTCAGAGACTCCATTCAGCCCACATATTCCTTGCGGGTAGTTGTGAAGGTTTAGTTTTGGACATACTCCAAGTACTCCCAGGTACATCTGGAGTCCCCCTCTCGCCTAATTTTAATCAATTCATATTTCACATTAGCTTAAAACATACCAAGAGGCAATCACAAAACGTTTACTCCAAGCACACGAAAGTACATTGATTATTTTATGACTCCATTTTAAGGCATTGGCTATTTTCTTTCTTTCTTTCTTTATATATATATATAGATTGTGTCTCACAATTGTGAATTCGTGCACTCATTTTTTATCTTGTCATCTATCGTTTTTTATGGTTAAATTTCAAACTCCTAAGTAACTCATTCAGTTTAACATCACCATATTAAATAATTTTTCCCTAGTAACTTAATAGGCTCTACCCCCCTTGGCTTCATTAGGAGTTGAGCCTAAACAGAGGAGTCAAAAACAAGGTGACAGCCTTGACTCAAGACTTGTCCCCAAGGACACACCTAGTGGCTTGAATATTTCTGCCACGTTCTCCCCTAGGTGTGTGAAAGGTGGCAACACTTTTTGGCACCATTTCCGTGGATAAATCTTTTTTATTCCCGAGTACGAGTTAGCTTAACTTTTTTCTAAACAACTAAAAAGATAAAAAAATTTGATTGATATTGTCTTTAAAAAACATAAAAATTAAAACTCGATCCATCTAGCGACTCCACTGTCTAACATCCCTTCAAGAATTTCTACCTTAAGAAACCGCCATCAATTATTCAATCCTCTCCCTGATCCCGAAAGGTTTGTTAGGGAAATATTGAATAGGCAGACCTCTCGTAGAAACCTTGAAGATTTAGGAGACCAATCCCTCTCAGATATCCATCACATATTTGTAGAGAGTCATGTTCACCAATCTCAAGAAATGACGGAATTATTCAAACCCCTTGAATTTTCTTAGATAGTAGATGCTCCCCATTCCATTCCAAAAGATTCTATCAAGAAGCTCCTGATATTTCAGGGTAATAATGCCATCCTGCCAAGTCTCACCTTCAAAAGTTTGAAAAGCACATGGTCAGTTATTGCAATGATGCTGCCCATGACCATGACAATGTCAAAATGAAATTATTTGCTTTATCCTTAGAAGATGATGCTGAAGAATGGTACCTCGACTTAGATGATGATTCATATCAAACTCTTAGTGAATTCCAAGATGGTTTTAGGAATAAATGGGGAGAAAGGAAGGAACCGAGACATCTACTTGCTGCCATTTATAGTATAAAGAAGATGGAGAACGAAACCATGGATGAACTTAACACTAAATTCACACGTGTGGTTGTGGACCTTCCTAGAGACATCAATCCAAAACATTCCTCTATCCTCATATCCTACAATGAATCCTTCACCAGTGACTTAAGGTACCAGTTGAGAGATAAAGAACCGACCGATCAGAAAACTGCCCAGGAATTGGCCGAGAAAATAGGAAAGAATATGCAATCTTTAGGAAAGCCTAACATTCCAGTTTACATTAGGGGAAACACCTCCTACAACAAAGAGACCAAGGATAAAGACTTTGAATTAGAAGAAAATGGAAATTCTAAAGATCCCATGGAAAAGGTGGAGGACATGATAAAAAACTTGGTTACTAGTCAAAACCAACAGACACTACTACATTTCGATCCAAAATCCGACGGTTACTTCCGACGGCACATGGATTTTTTCTTTTAAAACTACCAAAAATCACATAGTTAATTTTTTTTTTTAAATTGTGGTCATAAGCATCGCTTAAGCGACGGCTAGGCTCATAAGCGTCACTTAAGCAACGGCTAGCCTAACAAGCGTCGCTTAAGCGACGGCGCATACCACTCTACATAATCCTAAGATTAAGTGTTTCCCTTGCTGGAAAGAAAAACCATGTAATTAAATTATGTTAGCATGTGTATAGGTGAATACCCCTTCTATCCCACTACCTAAGATAGACTACATATCAATAGTTTCAACATGTTTAATTGTACTCTTACTAACAACATATATGGAAGACTACAAAACCAGTAAATGTTGATCCTCTTCCAAAGTTATGTTCAAATGAAAAGGGAAATTAACTTGTCATTCCCCTTGTCGCATACTACAACTTAGTGCAAAAATTCTTATGTTTGGGTAAGGTCACTGCATTAGAACTAATGTATCTCCTTGGGGATGACCACTCACACGTGCACATATGTTTAAGCACGATATTGATATATTATGTGAATTTGTCTTCTATCAAGGTCCAGAATCATGGGGTCAATCCTTTTGTCATGTATATGGAGCCATGATTTGAGCATGGGTTAATGTATGATATTGGAGCCCCATGTACTATGGCATGAGTTTTATTGGCACAGATGGTGGTGTAGGAATGTTTCATGTGAGTTGTTTGCTCCAATCCACGGGCCTCCCCTTGATCTATACAATGAAGCAAATCAAGGAGGGGTAATCCATTCGACTTGGCTATGTTGGCTTTGTTATTTTAATTATGCTATGGATATGAATTGGATCATGATATGCACATTTTGTTTCTTGTTTACTTTGTTCCATTGGGCATCTTTCGCTCTTAAGTTATTGGGACAACCCACTTTATGAGGGAAATTTTCACATGTATTCACGCATAAGGAGATCGATGCCTCCATGGTGAGATATATGTTTTTTGGGGCCATATTTCATGATTACACATGGACCTATAGGTCAACACATCACCCTTAAGAGGATTTTAACGTATACATTGGAGTTTCAATTGCCTACTTTGCCCTCCTATAGAATAACTACTATAGACCAAATTAAGCATATTATGATATATTCGTATGTAACATGTATTTGCATATCGTTATTGGTGTAATGGCTTGTAATGGCTTATTGGTGTAGAGGCCCTTTGTTAAAGGCTCCATTGAAAGATGAAAGACCGGGGGTTCGCTTCGCTCCACAGAATGCCCTCCTCGACTCTAGCGCTCTGCCCTATGCACAGTTTGCTCAAATTAACCACAGTACTGGATTTGGATTTCGAGCGAATTGCAATTTCCAGGATAGAATGTCTTTTGCTGATTTAGGTGTACCACTGCCTGTGATAAATTTCTGTTCACCCGCTCATGAGTTTGTGGGCATTAAACCTCCAGATCTGATGGTGCAGGCAAGGAGGGCTATTTAAGTCGGGGACTTTGGAACTTAATTCTAAGGAAATTTGTTCAATCCTTTCGGATCCGTTCACAGCTTTAAGCTCGACTTCTTCTCCGCGACTTGTTGATCTTCGTTTTGCTGGATTTGGCCACAATTTCACCTTTAGACCCTCGCCGATAGGGTTTGTACAAGGTAATTTTTTTTCAATACCGAGGTTTTACCAAGCTTCCAAAGCTGGAGAGGGTACGCGGAGACCGGAAAATTAGTAGGTTCAGTAATAAGCTGCAATTACTAGCGGCGAAACTGGAAGTCTCATCTAGTTCGAGGTATTCTATGATGTGTGGTCCCATCGGAGGAGGAGGGCACCAATAACAAGGATCTAATAATAATAATACTCATAACAGTGATAATAATAATAGTAATGTGCAGATGCATTCTTCCGGGGGATTTCATGGACCTGGCAATCGGTCCATGGGGTAGAGGCTTTTAAGTATGGGGAGTGCATCGCCTACCATAGGGAATAAACGGGACAGCAGTGGGTTCTCTGTAATGGGAGGTAGTGGTGGAGGCCCTAATTTTCATCACGGAAGCCCTCGTCAAGCAGCAGCTTCTCCAGGTTATAAAATTTTTGAGCCCTATGCACATTTGTTAGGGTTTAATATAGGGAGCATGCATCTTTTAATTTATGTAGTTGTGTATTTTGAGTTGTTGCCGTGATTGAAATTTGTTGCCGCGTTGTTAAGATTTTAGTTTTTTATGGTTTTTTTTGGTCTAGTAAAATAAAGGTTTCTATTTATATATAATCAACCTTCCATAACCAGGTACCCTATTTCAGAACTGAAAATACATTAGACTGAAGACCAAAACATAGGGCTTAGCACCGTATGTATCTGGTCATCCTACAATTAGAAATCTACAAGAACCCTTTTGACATGTTCAAAGATTTTTCTACTATTTGACTGGGATTCAAACCTTCAACTATAACAGACAGAAAAATGAGGCTGACAACATATGAAATTAAAACTATTTAATGTGTTTATTTTGAGTTGCTGTGCAGCTACATGAAATTTCTCTCTTTTATGTTGAACACAATAATTTAACTAATCTTCAATTCTTAGCATACCCAGCAAATTTTATAACTGGGTGCCTTAATACTTTGAGGTTTGAGCCCTTCACCAGTGTACACATTTCCATTTCCAAGAAAAGAAGTGTCTGAAGTTTGAACATTATATATATCCCCAAGAAGAGCTTGGCAGCGCAACTTTCTCAATCTATAATGGGATCTGACTCTAGCAGTTTTGATATTTTATTATAACAGTTTTAGTGAATAAGGAATGTTGATCCTGTGGTTTCGAGAACTATCAGGCCATGGGTTTGATGTATAGATTCTTTGGTTGTTTCTGTACATATTAGTTCTGAGGCTTGAATTTGAAGTGCAGCGTTATTTGGAAATTGGGTTGTCATAGGGTGGTGATGTACAACTTTGGCTTTGATGGAGTCATGTTGATTTGATAGACATCATTATGTAGTTCTGGAATCCAACTCCAAGGAGATTAAATATTATTGGCTGAGGCTAGTGGTCTTCCATCGTTATTATAAGAGTTGATTTGTTGCATGCCTTTGAGATGACTTGGCTTCCACAATTTTTCAGGATCTCATTTATTACTGTTGTCATATGGTGCGCACCTGGTCTTTGTTATTTTTGGCATTTTTGCAAGAAATCATATATTTATTTTCAATTTGACAGATTCGGCAGATGGTGGGAATTTCGCTAAACTATTTGTGGGATATATACCCAGAACAGTTACAGAGGATGATGTAAGTCTGCCAACAAATATTATTTACGTGCCTAACAAGTCACTCAGATATTCTTTCTTTTGCAGCTTTTGCATTTTCCATTACTATTTTTTCTGGATTAAAATACCTCATTCTTATTTGAATCTCTAGCATTTATGTTTTTCTGTACCCAGGACAGTTACAGAGGATCATGTAAGTCTGATAACAAATATTATTTACAGTGCCTAAG